>OY720040.1:12232200-12832200 GCA_963082485.1 Eudonia mercurella | reverse complement strand
CTTAATCTACCTTTTTCTAAATTAAAACTAGTAACATCGAGCCCTCATTATATGCTAATTAAAATATATAACCACTTACCGAACAACATAAAAAACATAGAGAAATCAACTTCATTTAAAAACGAACTGAAAATAATTCTAATTGGAAAATGCTTCTATACTCTAAATGAATATTTTAACTATAAGTTTAAATAAACACTTTACTCACACACAACGATACTTTAACAGCTCTAGATTGGGTACACAGAGTAAGTCAGGCTTAAATCAGAATATTCCAATAATTTGTTTGCCATTTTGCTTAGAATATATTTGGTGTTAAATTGGTTGGTCATATATTAAATTATTATAAATAAATTGCAATTCAATAATATAATCATAACTAGTTAAGTAAGTTTGTGCATTTTTAATCAGCCCTCTGATACTGTTGCTGTGCCCTTGCAGGGTGTCACATGAATACCTTTATAAATATTCCACCTTATGCTGTAATGTGATATGCAATAAATGATTTGAATTTGAATTTGAATTTGAATCTCAGAGCAGCGGTCTTACCGCTAGACTGCAGAGGCGGTTCAATCTCCCTAAAGCTAGAGACTGTGTTTTGTTTACATATTTGGATACTGCACAGCTTTGTACACCCATATACCTACCTAGGTAATTATTGCTCACACATATTTATAAAATAACAATTAAAATAGACATGGATTAGCAGGTACTTCGTTCGAGTTATTTTTTATGGATCATCATCAAGGTTACATGAAAATTATGGAAAATATTAGCTAATAGAAAATTATTATACGCTATAACTATAGACGGCCTAATCTATACTAATATTATAAAGCTGAAGAGTTTGTTTGTTTGGTTGAACGCGCTAATATCAGGAACTACAGGTTCGAATTAAAAAAATATTTTTGTGTTGAATAGTCCATTTATTGAGGAAGGCTATAGGCTATATTAATTACATCACGCTATGACTAATATGAGTGGAGCAGCAATGAAAAATGTTGCAGAAACGGGTAATAACGCGGGTGAAACCGCGGGGCACAGCTAATATGCTATAATTATACTTATTTTTTATTAACATCTAAATACAACGGGCTATTTCTATGCTTTGTATTGAACCTAACTTACAAAATAAAATAAAATTACAAAATAAAAGTTGCTTTGCGTTGCGATCTTAGGTCTAAGCTATTATACAACATTCGCAATGACGGGTCTCTGCATTGTCTGACCAAATTGAAACATTATTGTTTCGAGATTTGAAAATTTGACATAAACATGAATACGTCATTTTCGTTAAACTGTGCAACCCATCAACGGTGTGCCTAGATTTATGCGGGTCATACCGACCCGTATAGGAAAAGATATGTCAAATGTATCCACCTGATGTCAAACCGGGCTTAGACCGGCAAAATAACAAATGACGGATTGGCCTTATGACAAATGTCACTGAAACGGTATTGTGTTTCAATTGGTTGGTCCCTGGCTAGACCCGCCATCAATTATTTTATTTCAAACCGGAAAAGCGCTGATTTGTATTCCAGTCTATGGTAAGTGAATATTTTTATTTACGTAAATAGCAGTATAGTTATTTCAACATTAACAGCAACGCATAATTAGCCGCCCAGTGTTCAAAATCAAAAACCGTAATTTACTAAATATACACCCTTGTACTACAAAACAGTGTTTATAGTTAAACAACGGCTAAATACGTGTTAAAAATATTGTGTCTCTATCTTAAACTATTAGATAAAAAGTGACAGCATCTATTTGAGGAGCTCGATGGCGCAGTGGTTACGCTCCCGGTCAACGAATGCTGAGGTTAAGCAACTTTCGCTAAGGCCGGTCATCGGATGGGTGCCCAAAAATTTTTCATCTCAAGCTCCTTCGTGCTTCGGAAGGCACGTAAAGCCGTTGGTCCCGGCTACATTAGCAGTCGTTAAAAACCACCAATCCGCACTGGGCCCGCATGGTGGTTTATGGCCCATTCTCCCTATACATCCATAGGGAAGGCTCGTGCCCCAGCAGTGGGGACATAAAATGAGCTGATAATGATGAATGATGATCTGTTTGAAGCATTGTCTTACATTAACCATCGTTTTGTGGTAAAACCTTAGTTAGAGCATTAAATACTCTAAGGGTAAAGCAGACAATGTTTATACATTCATTATATCTTTAATTATTAATTAATTTATACATTGTGTAACAATGTTGATACAAATATACATATGACTCAAAAAGTTATATCTTTCGGGATTCATTCTCTATATACTATACTAAATCTCCCACTCCTCCGTGCGCACAATGTAAAAAAAATATCTTAAACCAAATCTAAAACCACAACTAGTAGAACGAGCGCTGTTCAACCAAGTCAACAGACCCTTTATGTCCTTACACTCTCATAAAGGCAGCAGTTGCAAACTAATTTGTCCAGTGCACATTTGCTTTGCGACATAAACTCGTTCTGCCGGAAGGCCGAGCGTGCCTTATTACAACTGGAGGCCCTCGGGAAGCGACGTAAAGAGCACGACGGACGTACTGAAGGAATAATTGATCATCCCACGAAATTTTGTGTAGAAAGTCCTATGAGACGCATGCATTGTTCTGATCCCAACTTTCAGCGCTGCTTTTGATGTAAATATAGTATAATAATACAATTTAGAAAAAAAATGAGGCTGTGTTTGTGTACTCGGTTCGGTTGGTTGGGCTTGTTTGTCCGCCTGGCTAGCTACCACCATCTTATCTAAATATGTCACCATATTATCATCAGATAAAATAGATGATGATGATTCACAATCACTTATGATATGACATGGCTTTTTATTTATGTATGTTATGATTAGTAATCGTTATTTTAAAAACAATTATGCATGAACATTTGATGCTGAAACATCATTATTATAAAAGAAGTTATGTGGAAATAAAGTATGCCTAATGATTTATTCCTAATGAACGTTATGCGATACGAAGAGAATGCCAAAAAACGTTATGCAGCCTTAAAATATGCCTCTTTAATTTATGCAACCTAATATGGACCCCCTTTTTTTTACGTCCCAGACCAATGAAAATACACACCACATACTCTTTAAAGCAGAAAATTTTGATAACCTGCACATAACTATATAATCTGTGACCTGAAGTTATCAATATTTAATCGTAACTCTTCTAATTAATGTTATCGCAAAGTTGCAACTGCAATTCGGACATTAAAACGGCAATCATACTGCCTCTCGCTATTTACATAAAAACAAAAGAAAAGGACTAGATAAGAATTTGAGGAAGGGCTTGTTCCTATTGTTTTCCCGAAAAAACCGGTTGGTCAGGTTGTGTTAATAGAAGAAATAATATTAAATGGAGTGGATATGTAACTCTTGACAATATAAATCATATAATATTTAAAAAAAATAAACACAGTCATCAACGCGTGCCAAATTTTGAAGACAATGAAGTTCAAATAACCATAAGTGAGTGCAAAAAAGAAGTTAGTTCAAATTACACATCGGTACCGAAGATTTTTGAAAAACATATGCGAAGCATAAAAGACAAAGGCCTTACAGAAAATGTTCCTGACTACAAAACATTAAAAACAATATTATACAGACATATCAAAATTAACTTATCATTCCGACCTTTAAAAAAAATAGGTTTAATGTTTAGTTTTATTTCGTAGTTTTAATTTGCAATTCTTAATACTTTTTTTCGGTTGTTGATTTTGTAATTAATATTTTTTTTCCAGTTGTTGATTATTTATATTGGTAATTAATAAGTTTACATTGTAATTAATATTTCTTTCCAGTTGTTGATTATTTATATTGGTAATTAATATTTTTGTTTTGTTTTTTTAAAGTTTACATTGTAATTAATATTTCTTTCCAGTTATTGATTATTTGTAATAAATATTTTGAATGAATACAAGACTGATTCAATATTGCAAACAGACTTTATTTATTTACACTCCTAAAAGACTGTCCGGTAAAGACTAAAAAGTTATACTTTTCTTTTCAATTGTACCTTCTATTGTTTGACGTAGATCTAATAGATGAGTACCATAGTGGAACTTTTTGGTAGGCATTTTGCGAGGGTGCCATAGCGGAACCATACCATAGCGGAACTAACCCATATGGCATATGTTGACAATGAAAAGTATTTTTTTGTAACAAAGATGGGCTGCCATAATTTTACAATGGGTCTACTAAGTCCAGTGTGATATCATATAAACGGGCTGCTTTGGAAATTCTGTAATTGTTTTATTTTAATTTAATAATGAACCGTGACATCCTTTAGTTCATGATTATTTACATACTAGCTGTGTCCGCGGCTCCGCCCGCGTGGAATTCGGTCTGTGTCAGTAAGCTGCTAATTCACCCCTAATTTCTCTCCCTCTCCCCTGGAGGCGGAGCTTGAAGTAAAGTTGAGAGATGGATATGCTAGAGGACTGTAGTTCAGATAAAATATTTTACAATTACCACTAAATAAAAGTACCTCCAAAATCAGTCATTTTTTTCGCCCTTATTCAAAATGTTGACGTTAATTTAAACGACAGAGTAGTAGGTGTATATCGGACGATACAGTACCACTTTTTTATTTTTACGTCCTTGACTGCACCTATCCAAATTATGTCCAATGTCCATGGCAAATATTATATATCATCTAAATCGGTAGTAGGTACTCCAGTCAAATTAATCTAAGTATGAAAAGGTAAGAAACATACTCATAGAAATTCATACTTACTAACAAACTTTCGAATTTACATAGGTCTGGAGGAGGCAAAGCAGCTGGTCAAAGAGTTAAGTGCTCGTTTTAATAATGTAGGTACCAACCGTGACATCCTTTAGTTCATGATTATTTACATATAATTTTGCGCAAATATTGTTGCGAACAAATTACATATTGAAAAAAGACAAAGTGTTGAAAAAATTCCACGAGTTATTTCAACACTTTGTCTCTTTTTTTCAATATCCTTTAGTTCGTTACACTACGTTGTATTACGAGGTCAGCAACGAGCCAGGAAGCCCTTTGCGTGTCGAATAGCGCTTCGGGGATCTTATTGGACCTTTCCTTGTTTAAATTGTCGTCTAAATAGCGAACGACAGTATGGGAGCTTAAGTTGGATGTCTTTATACAGGGTGTACGGCGCATGGTTAGACAAACGAAAACAGAGAATTCACCACTTAAACCCATAGATATCCACAAAACGATAAGAAAACTGTCCAAAGCTATTTCATTCTATTTTCTTGTCGTTTTGTGGATATCTATTGTGGTGAATTCTGGTGATTTTTGAACTTTTCAATAAAATTCATTTAAAAAAAATCGTGGACAAATGTCAAACTTTTTGGGCGTGAGTACATAGTATATGACCCCACCACTTCGCTGTTTTCGTTTGTCCAACCATGCGCCGAACACCCTGTATACCTACAAGTAAGTGTTCAAATGGTTTTTTTCAGTTCAGGCTACAAAACTTAGCTCGTGTGTCACTACGCCACCGTCGGTTCATAAGTCAATTTCTTTTATTTTCTTTCTTTTAAAAGCGTCAAATCAACATACATTGTACTTATTAGATGAACCAATTGAATGACCAGTAAATAAATTATTTTTTTATTCATTAGATATGCCTTTTTTGGCTCGAGCCTTTGACTTACTTTCTCAAATTACTTTTCATAATATAAGGTCACTTTTTATCAACTGCAAATATTTTGACAAAACATCTAATTATATCAGAGAAATAAGGCCTAGCATTTAAAAAAAAAATTCAGGCTAGTTTTTTTTTACTTTTCCTGACACAAAAATTGTAATATTTTTAAGAGCGGCCTCTCAGTCGGCTTTTTTGAATGAAACTAGGTGCACGTGTAAGCGGTGAAGGCATTGCGGCCTCTCTGTTTCGGCTCCTTTGAATTGAAACTACCGAAAGTGCTATATTTTTCTTTTTCATCGAAATGACTTTTGGCGTTTTTCTTGAAAACTAGCGTATAAAAACTTAAGGTTTTTTCATAAAAATAGTTTATAATATGTTGTTGAATTTATCCTCAAAATATTTGCAGTTGATAAAATGTGACCTTATATAGGTACTTATTACCTAAATAAATAAAAGACAGTTGTTGTTAAAAACAATGAAAAACATTGGCTTCAATAATTTGTTTTATTTTTGTACTTTCGTTAAAAGCCACATTGCTTATTCTTATCCTTAACAAATAGGTATATGTTCTAAAATCGCATTTAAAATGAACAAACAGTGCTACAAAGACAAGTAGTTTCTTTTGACACGTAGTACTCTCATTGAGTTTTAGATGCTTTCAACAGTGAATAGAGAGGAGAGGTTCTGACCAGACTAACCTAATTGGTGCTCACTGGGAATGTAAGAAAATTACGCGAAAAGCTACACAGAGGCTGATTCGATTCCGCCATGAATGAGTGCGGCTTTTTCCGAGTGCGCTAAAGAAAATTAAGTTTCTCTTCAGAGGAATTTAAAAGTGCAATTGTACATTTTAGTATTATGACAGTGACACTGTCCTTTACCTTATAGGACTCGGGTTCAATTACTCTAATAAATAAATAAATAAATTATTAGACAACATCACATACATTGCTCTGACTCCAAAGACAGTAGTAGCTTATATAACCACTTGTGTTATGAATAGAATAGAATATAGGCAAACATTTAATAATTGTGCACTACTTTTAGGTTTGTTTTTATATTCATTCGCTAATACCAGAAGTGGCCATTGTTTGTGAATAAATGCGATAGCCCGTTTTGTGAATAAACCACGCAACAAAAAGTAGTGCACAATTATTAAATAAATACTATGGATGCTTTCCTGTTGTCGGACGGTACGCGATGTTTAAAAAAGATCCGGTCCGTTAGTAATTGTCAAATTATCAATTGGTGGCGCTAGTGTGCCTTACCCTTCGCTTTAAGCCGATGAGAGAGGATCGCGCGGTGAAGCGAGCGTATGTGGGGCGGCCTAATGGTCGATGGCCAGTTGGCCGTCCCAAGTACCGCAAGGGGGATGAGGTCGAGAAGGACTTGAGCGGGTTCCACGCGGACGACTGGCAGGAGGTGCAAGACAGACCCAGATGGAGACTCTTATTATGAGGCCAAGACTCAATTTGAATCGCTGAGCCAGCTTAGTAAGTAAGTAATTAAGTATCTTATCTTGGTGGGGCCTGCTAAGTTTTCCCTCTCCCAGTAGCATTTTGACCCATCGGAATCTTTTTTGCAACCCCATCCTTTCACACTTCTTCTGCAATGATTGATGACAAAAGTTTGGCAATGTCTTCGTGATCGATTACTAGTGGATAGGTATGTATTTTTATAATGAACACAGTCAACATTTTGTGTTAGTTATATGATTAGTTAGACGGCCTCCGTAGTGTAGTGGCTCGCACGCCGGTTTCTGGTGTTGCCAACTCTGAGGTCCCGGGTTTGATTCCCGGTTGGGTCATTATAGAAAAACAATATTTTTTCAATATTTACTCGGGTCTGGTACCGTCGTTGTTCCTGATTTTAATAACACAAGTGCTGAAGCTACTTTCTTTGGAGTCATAGCAATGTATGTGATGGTATGTGATGGTGTTTATTTATTTATATTTATTTTAGTTTTGTATGATATCCTAGTTTTTAAATTTCAAGGTGGCTAAGCGCGTAACATTAATCTTCAATTCAATTCAATTTAATTAAATTATTTATTGCATTCCACAATGTAAACAATAGATGGTGAACATAAATAGGAGATCATCATGAACCCTGGCGGGCACGCAATAGGATTTAGAAGATAGGAGGCGCTATAATGATAGCAAGTTAAAAAAAAATATTACAAATATGACATAAAAGTAATAAAAGTAATTTTACGTGAGAGATTTAAAATGTATTTTTTAATTATTAGTGTCATTGAAGTATTCATGAAAACTGTAATAGCATTTATTTATTAGATATTTTTCCAATTAGTTCATAAACAAAGAATATTTATTTTCGTTAATTAGTGAAGATGGTAATTTATTACAGATTTTAAAAGATGAATGCAGTGTACTATTAGATGTCAGTTTTAGTCTGGAACTGGGTAATATTAATTTATTTTTGTACCGTGATGGATATTTAGACAGAATATCTTGTTGTTTTTTTTAAGATTCGCTATGCTTGTGTATAATCTTGCCAGTAGACCGAAGGTAGCAGTGCACTTCTCCCGTAACTCAATGACTTAGGAAATATCTTATCTCTCTGTCGGAACACAACAGCGTTACTTATCAGTATCGATAGCCGAGTTAGATAAGATGGTGATAGCTAGCCAGGCGAACTTAAAACAAGACCGACCACCAAAAGATTTAGTACTTGAATTATTATGTTTTTCCCGCTGGGAATCGAGTCCAAGACCAATAAAAAAAAATTAATCACTAGGTAAAATCAGTGCCCGTATAAAATCTTGATTTAAAATAAACAAGTCAAAAAATTCAAAATGGCTCAATCTACTCCATCCCTGTCGTAACTCGATCCATATTCATGTGTGAACGCGCTACTTTCTCTTATTTTTAGACCTTTGACCGCTCAAAATAAACCAGTTGCGAGCCAAGCGAATTCGCAATTTAAATTTGTTAATTTAAGCGCTGTCCTCATCTGAGGACCGACAAGTTCTATACGTATCAGGCGACGTTCGTAAGATACTTCTTTAAGCTATGTTATTATTTTTTTTGTGTTCTTTTTCATATGTTACTAATATATAATATAAGGTAATTATTGTTAAAGTTAAGATTTATTTTTGTGTAGGTACTAACAATCTATAGACTCATTTGTCTGAAAACAAAAGAATTTTAATTTAATTTTAAAGTAATACCAAATCGTTAATGAGTTGAGCGAGATAAATAATGCCTTGCTCAGTGCTTCTACTTTTAATAATAATGTTTAAGTTCTATCGGTAAAAACCTATAACTCTACTAAAATTTTTGGAAACTGGTTTTCCTAAGATAATAAAATAAATATTATGTTGCGGAATCATCATCATCATCATCATCAGCTCATTTATGTCCCCACTGCTGGGGCACGAGCCTTCCCTATGGATGGATAGGGAGAACGGGCCATAAACCACCACGCGGGCCCAGTGCGGATTGGTGGTTGTTAACGACTGCTAATGCAGCCGGGACCAACGACTGAACGTGCGTTCCGAAGCACGGAGGAGCTCGATATGATAAATTTTTGGTCACCCATCCGATGACCGGCCTTTGCCAAAGTTGCTTAACCTCAGCACTCGCAGACCGGGCGCGTAAACCACTGCGCCATCGAGCTCCTAGCGGAATACGTTTAGCCTAATAAGGATCTGCCAATATCACAAAGTAGCATTGTTACGCATTGCTGTATAAAAGCTTAGGAGCTCAATGGCGTAGTGGTTCACGCGCGTGGTCTGCTATGGCTGAAGATATGCAACTTAAAAGGATCTCATTGGATGTGTGACTAAAATCTCCGCTTTCATATTAGGTCGGCTATTTCACCTTAAAGGCAGGCGGAGTAAAATGTCTCTTAAACATAAGACGACATTTTACAAAGCTTGCATTCGCCCTGTCATGACTTCCGCTAGCGTAGTTTTCGTGCATACCGCGCCCTCCTATCTGTATCCCTTACAAACCCTCCAAAACCGTTTCATGCGTGATGATACGGGTTGCCCGTGGTACCATCGCAATGTAGATCTCCACCGTGATTTTGATCTTCCCCTATCAAAGCCCGGTGAAGCTGAAAATGCCGTCTGAGGCAAGCAGACTCAAACAAACTCTCTGCAAAAAAAAGAAAAAACTTGGGATTTCGAGTACCTCCGTGCACCAGACACGGCCGACGGGGCACGCTGGTCCGAACGCGTGATACGTCAAAATGCATAACAGTGATACGCACTGTTATGCATTTTGACACATGACAGCTTCAAAAGCTGGCTTTTTTTGTAGAGAATTTGCTGATTGCTTCCTACGGAATTTAACACACAACTGAACAGCTCGTGTTCAGAAAAGCGTTGATGTTTTGTAAAATGTATTTTTCAGGAATATTTTCAGATCACTTCGTCTAATTTCATTAATTCTTAACGGGTAAACACATGGTTTCATTTCACTTGATGTTAAGTGATGATAAGGCTGAAAGTGGAAGCGCAAATGGGAGCAGTTGTAAGCGGTGGGCCCGCATGAAAACTGAATCGCTCTATTAAACACACCCAGCTTTTTCGAAGCTAGAGCATAGTAGAAGTAGAAGCATTAGAGTAGTAGCATTAGAGTAGTCTGAGTGGTAGAGCCACGCTGCGTTGCAGCACGAAATGGGCCAGCTCACCAGGCGTAATACCACACTCTCACAGAATATCGGCGTGAAACAATGGCACTCGTTGCTGTTGTGTTTCGTCCGGTGAGTGAAAGTATCGGAGGCTCATCTCTCACCCTTCCCCCCTCCCAATTCCTACTCCCTCCTCAAGATCCAACTTTTTCCTCAAGGCCGGCAACGCATCTGCGATTACTTTGGTTTTGCGGGTGTCCATGGGCGGCGGTGATTACTTTCCATCAGGTGACCCGCCTGCTCTTTTGCCTCCTTTAATATTAAAAAAATAAAAAAATAGTAGCAGTAGAGTAGAAGCATTAGTGGTAAGGGTACAATTTGTATGGTAAATAGAAATTAAAATGGAGTCTCACAATACGTGTTGTTACGGGAAGAACTCAAGAGTTTTCAATAATACTAATATTCTCTTTTCAAGGTGGTAGCTAGCCACGCGGACTTAAAACATACGTTCTAACACCAATCAAACTTATTACAAACACGAACCGCCTGCTGGGAATTGAACCCATGACTCTGGGACTGAGACCGGTGGTTAAAAAAGTTACACTTAGTATCAAGTCTATTATTATCAAGAAAATTATTAAGCGTGTTTCAGGGTGTGTCATTGGCCAAGCTTCAAAGAAGATTCGAATTTTGCCTGCTGGCCTATTTTAAAGTTTGGCACCCTTCAATTCAGCGTTACTTATCAATCCATTTTTATGGATTTTCCATCATTTTGAAATGGAATAAAAATCGAATCCCTATCGCCAATGTATTTCCAAATCCGCTTATGTGTTCACTATGCTGTACGATATTTAAACGACCGATGACCGCAATAAACTAGGATAACTTTAGAAATAAAAAAGCAACATGCTTTATTTTTATAGCATCCAACCCGGGGATGGTGCTTAAAATAAAAATCTCGGTAACGCGATACGTGTCAGGGGACTGAGCTATAAGCGAATTCATTAGGAAACTTGCGGATGATCGCGCTATAGTGTATTTTGCATGATTAAACCTTTCTAAAAATAACGTTTAATCATATTTGTTTCCCCTTAATAAATGGCTTCGTCGGTAAGCACATTTAGCCAATATCAAAGTACATATATCAATAAGTACATGTAAAAATTTTCTTTGTCGG
The DNA here is from genome assembly GCA_963082485.1 of Eudonia mercurella. Lineage (NCBI taxonomy): Eukaryota > Metazoa > Arthropoda > Insecta > Lepidoptera > Crambidae > Eudonia > Eudonia mercurella. Next base: position 12,820,795 of record OY720040.1, on the reverse strand, counting down.
TTAATACATGATAATTTATGATAATATATATGATTGGTGAACCTAACCTAACCACTTGAGTATCAGTAAAGATGTGGAGATTGACTCAGATCTCCCGCGGACTTCTTGAGAGAGTTTGAAAAGTGACGTTGCAATGTTTTGTTTCATTTGCCAATACTTAAGCACGTTCACAAACACTTAACGGTTAGTAATGTACTGTTATTTCAGGTTAATATTCGACATAACACAATTTTTAGAAAATAAAAGAAATCCGCAGACTTGCATTAGACTAGACGCACTTATACCAAGTTAAAGAGTGCCAAAGTGGAACTCGGACCAAGTGTGTTTCGGGGTTTTCGATGCTTAGCCGGTTTTGAAATCACTAACCCGCTTTTCGCTAACCAACACCCATCAAGTTAAAATATCCCGTTCTGAATTTAGAAATCTATAGTTATCTATTCAATGTGCCTATGCAAATTTTATTTGCTTTTTAATCACATCATGGAAAACGAGAAATCACCTCGTTTGTCACCAGAAGGTGCTGCTTCAACGCCATAGTGTGTCTATGAGCATCATCTGAATAGGTCCCCGCCCGATCCTCTAAATGCCACTACACATTTACAGAATACACTAAACATGCACACAGTTTAGGCCTAAGACAATATACCAGGTACAGACATGTACCTGGGTGCTTCTCCCCACCACCACGGCCCCGGTCAACGCGAGCATTTAGCCCTCGGGTTGTTCCGCTCCCCAATCCGATCCGAATCCCTCGGAGAATCTAGTAGGGCACGGGGACACGCACTAGTGCGCGATGCCGTTCTCTCTAGAAAACCTTCGAAGGTGATTCGTTTCACACGGCCTGAGGAACCCTTTAAGTTTCTCGCTGCCCCCAAAAAAGCCCGGTGAAGCTGAAAATGTCATCAGAAACAATCAGCAAACTCTCCAAAAAAAAATTATCTAAATAAATGGCGCGCCCTTTATTGGAGATTATTATTAACGCGTGGACGATATATTTTCTATTCAGAACTTAACCTAAGTAAATTTCGCTTAACTAGAAAAGCTCTACTTTTTAAGTTCTCTTGCTAAATGTAAGGTTTTTTAATGTAGCCAATAAATGATTTTAATGATTTAATGATTCTAATTATTTTTAAAGACACCGTACTCGGTCGTTAAGACCCTTTCCACGCCCGCTCTATACCAAGTACATTTAGACATGCACCTGGTATAGAGGTTGTTTCTCTCTCGATCCGATCCGAACCCTTCCAAGAATCTAGTAGGAAACGGGGACATACTTGCGTAACACCATTCCCTATAGAAACCCACTAACGGTGTTTTGATCACACGGCCACAACTTTAAGCTTCTCGCCGCACAGTCTAAGGTCAATAGCAAACTTCCTCCAAAAAATAAATTCGTTTCTAGCGATTCAGCTCGAGGTTCGGGGCGATGCGTTTATGACTTGCACCAGCTTCGCCGCAAGCCAAGCTGCCTCCAGGGGCGATAAATTTCTCGACACAAGAAACCTGAGCCTATGACAAATTTATCTTCACTCCATTCGCTTTCCCCTTTTAGATATATTTATAATTAAGCACGATACAGGTTGCTCTTTAGTATACTAAACTACTAAATTAAGTTAAGGTTTTTTAATCAATGCTTGCCCTTTTGTGGTCCGGAGGCATTTAAGTAAATTAGGGTTTTTAATGTTAAGGTCTAAGTATATATTTTGTAAAAACAACTTATTATAAACGGACGCGTATTCACTCTTTGATAGTTAGGAGAGAACTGATTGGTTGGCAACCCAGAAAATTAAATCCCAATTCATGAAGAATCTTTCTTAAATGCTCACGCGAGAAAAGTATAATGTTGAATAATAATAAATAATCTTCTCTTAGTTTAGCTGTTAATTTTCGTAAACTCGGTATATTTTTTTTAAATTTTGCGTAAAGAGTGTAGGCCATTCTTTATTTTTATTTATTGTTTTGTCCAGAAATACAGTGCTTACAATTACACAGCATCAGCTTGTCGGCAATAGTTTTCGTGTTTACAATATTTATTTTTTTAGTAGTATGCATTGTATGTTCTATAAACACTAATTATTAAAAACTAAAAAAGCACAATATACAAGAGTACAAATACTTATTGTTTTTTATAATATAGTATGGAACTAAAGACAGCCCATTATATCTGTTTTGATGTTTGGCCAAATAGCATTAGGACAATTAACTTTAGACGTTTCTTATGTGGCTTTATCGTGGATAATTCGTGGATTTTTGAATGGGTGACCCGTACAAAAGTCCACGTGGCTGAAATTAAGACGCTTAACAAAGTTTCAAAAAAGGTAGGGACTTTCAGAATTTCTTTGCGGCTTCTTTTCAGTTGAAGGTCTTATTTCGAAACGTTTAAATAAACGTTCCTACGCAAGACAACAAAAATCTATATTTTTATATTTTTTTTGGGTCTCAAGAATTATAATTTTTTTGTAAATTTTCACTTCGGAGCTGAGATCTAAGCTAAACCACATGGGAAGGTCAGGCTATAACCCATTACGCTAACTCAATGTGGGTGATGGGTTTGTAGGGAAGCTACTGGTAGGTGAATTGCCACATCAAGGAAGGCCAAAGGGAAGATCTTCCTCCGAGCTGGGTGGTATAGCTCAGGGACCGAGGTCCAACGGATGTTAATTGGAGGTATATAGCGAAGGAGTTGGTGAAACTTCGTTACCGCGATGCAGGCTCCCCATACTATTTCATCGTCGTAGTGTGGGCGACGTCGTTGGTATGCGTTTGTGGCGCCACCTGTTGACACGGTCGAGAAGGAATTTGCTTCGTGTCGAATAATGTGCGGCGTATGCGGTAGGTGCCGCCGCCACAGGTTTTAACAACTTCCAACTTACGACATCAACCCGGGTTTTTTGCATAACTTGCTTCACAAAGCTGAGTGTAGAATGCACTTCACCCAGAACCGCCACTTAGGAACAGGCTATCTTATCTCTAACTTGCAGAACACAATGCCACTTATTTTGTTGTGATGACAACTTATGAGATAGTGATTGCTAGCCAAGCGCACCTAAAATATACTACAGGTGGGTCTACGCTAGACAAGCCGAGTACGAGCTGAGCCGCTCTACTCGCGGTGTCAAGTGTGGACGTACAACGAGCCTACAACAATCACTCTCCTCGAACATAGTTTTCCGCCGAGTGCGTCCTTTTGTGTTCGTCAAAAAACCGACAATAGGCGGAGCACAGTCGAGCACGAGCCAGACGCTCGAAGCGCGCTCGTTCGAGGCTCGTAAGTCGGTCCATACTACACGAATTTTGGCTCAGCTCGTGCTTTGCTCGTGCTCGGCTTGTCTAGCGTAGACCCACCTGATGTTATATTTATATTATTTTGATTTTTTCATTAACAATACTATCTATACATACAAGATAAAACAGACTACCTACAAACTACTAGACAAATTCTACGAGTCTTCTGGGGCCTCGGTAGCTCAGCGGTAAGAGTATTGGACCGAATCCAAAGGTCGTGGGTTCGATTCCCATTTGAGCTTCCTGAGGATGGTAGACTTTTTCTAGTAAAAAAATATCTTTTTTGTTACAGTTATGTAGCATTTTTCTCAAATATCATTACACCGATAAATAATAAGTGAATAAAAACATTATTTAATTATTATTAATTTGAATGATACGTGAAATAACATAATATATTTTTTTAAATTTTAGAAGCAAATTTAAATTGATGACTACACTGAATCATGTCAAAAGCATAGCCTCATAACTCTGGCTGACAGACGTGAGATGCAAGACATGGCTGTATCTCATGATATATGTTTTGGAAAGCTAGACTGTGTTAAACTATCAAATAGAATACTCAACTTGAACGCCCCTGGTAAAAGAACTCGTCACACCCATCTTTTTCATTTACCGTTAGCGCGCACAAGCTACGGGGCTAATGATATGTGTAATAAATTACCAAAAATGTACAATAAGTTTTATTCAGATATTGATATATTTACAACATCCAAAAGATTGTTCAAAACTGCAGTTCATAAGAGTAAGTTAAGTTAAAAGAGTGTTTTAATTGAATCTTTAAAATATTTTAATGTATACTACAATAATAATAACCAACCGTCATAATCAATTCGAGCGTCCATGTAAACCACCCACAATATTACACTCACACGCACTTATACACATCGACACAACACAATCAGATTCACACCTATTCTGTAAGTTATCATTCGACAAAATTTCATCTACTTACCTATTTTTTAGGGTTCCATAGCCAAAATGCAAAAAAACGGAACCTTTATGGATTCGTCATGTCTGTCTGTCTGTCCGTCCGTATGTCACAGCCACTTTTTTCCGAAACTATAAGAACTATATGTTGAAACTTGGTAAGTAGACGTATTCTGTGAACCGCATTAAGATTTTCACACAAAAATAGAAAAAAAACAATAAATTTTGGGGGTAACCCATACTTAGAACTGAAACTCGAAATTTTTTTTTATCAAACCCATACGTGTAAGGTATTTATGGATAGGTCTTCAAAAATGATATTGAGGTTTTTTATATCATTTTTTTCTAAACTGAATAGTTTACGCGAGAGACACTTCCAAAGTGGTAAAATATGTCCCCCCCCCCTGTAACTTCTAAAATAAGAGAATGATAAAACTAAAAAAATTTATGATGTATATTACCATGCAAACTTCCACCGAAAATTGGTTTGAACGAGATCTAGTAAGTAGTTTTTTTTTAATACGTCATAAAGTAAGGTGCGCGAGTCTGACTCGCACTTGGCCGGTTCTTTTCTTCTAAGACTACCTACCTTCGTTCATTAATTATGTCAACATTTTTTAGAAGCATAATGTTTCTATAATTGGCTTATGTTTAAGTAACATCTTCTGTACCTTGTGTTTAGTTAAGTGCTGTTGAAACATTGTTGAATAAATATATAAATAAAATAAATAAATAATTGTGTCTTCATTTAATCTAACAGAAAGATCTTATACTTTACGAATTAACGAATGAATGGGAACAGCTTAATTCTGTTTAAATATTGCCGACGTGTCCTAGAAACGACAAGGCGGATTAATTTTATAGATTCGAGTGAAATTGATTTGATCAGACTGAGCGGCCGATTGCAAACACTACGTTTAATTATGTCGGAGTTTCGTTATCATCAGACTCTAACATCCCACTGCTGGGACAAACCTTCCCATATGCATAGCATAATAATGGGGAGATCGAGGGAAAATTTATGACGCTCCCCCAATGAGGTTTGGTCGGGACCAACGGCTTAGTGTGAATTATCATCATCAGCTCATTTTATGTCCCCACTGCTGGGGCACGAGCCTTCCCTATGGATGGAGAGGAGAACGGGCCGTAAACCACCACGCAGGCCCAGTGCGTGCATTGGTGGCTGCTAATGCAGCCGAGACCAACGGCTTAACGGCCTTCCGAAGCACGAGATAGCTCGAGATGATAAGTTTTTGGTCACCCATCCGATGCCCGGCCTTTGCGAAAGTTGCTTAACCTTAGCAAGACCGGGCGCATCAACCACTGCGCCAACGGGCTCTTCGGTTGTATATTTTATCTTATTTTTCACTTTTCATTTTAAAAAAAACTATTTTGTTCTTTATACCTCGCAACCAATCCAGATAACACACAATAATATGCCAACTTTTTATTTTGTATGTCATTGTATGTAAATAACATAAAATTATGCACATGGTGGTAGGGCTTGTTTGTCCGCCTGGCTAGCTACCACCATCTTATCTAAATATGTCGCCATAACATCAATGTTTGTAGCATTGTTATGTTCCGGCAGCTAGAAATAAGATAGCCAGTGCCTCACTAGTTGAGAATCCCGGGTGAAGTGCGCTTCCATCATTGGCCTAATCATCACTTAACATCAGGTGAGATCAAGGCACAGTGCTTACCTTCAAAATATAACAAAAACCACTTATATCTATTCAACAAATTGGTCTATGCTTTCCAGTGTTGTTATCTCTCTAACATAATCATTTTTTTCCCTATTTCCGCGTAGCGACATGATTGAGTGGCGATAAACCAAATATTGGAACTCACTTCACCGTGTATAATATGACGCGATTGCGAGGAACGGATATACACATGCATACATATTATGTTATTGGACCAGTGAACAATGAGAACATAATGCCGAGACATTATAAATAATGACATAATCTCGAATTAAAATTATATATAGTTTAAACTGTGTTGTCATTTACCTACCTACTTAATACTACAACGTAATGGCTCCAGTGTTCGACAGGAACCAATAATAATAATAATAATAATCGTACTATAAGTACGCACCTGCGCCAGTACTCGAAAATGGTCATGCAACGCTCTACTGGGATCGCTCTATCATTACGGACAGGACTATTGTCGCCAGTAAGCCTGATATCGTGGTGGTCGACCGATCCCAGCGCCGGGCAATACTGGTTGATATCAACATACCTCATGATGAGAACCTCGTGAAAGCCGAGAAGGACAAGCTCAGTAAGTACCTTGACTTGGCTCACGAGGTTACCGCCATGTGGGATGTGGGTTCAACCATTATTGTACCGATAGTCGTTTCGGCAAACGGTTTTTTCGCCAAGAGCCTTTACCAATAAGCGATTTTAATGATTCTTTCTTTATTTGAAAGTTCTGAAGAGGCTCTCGCTGAAAGGTTGGGTTGTATCTGAATACAAAAGGCAGTACTCCTTGACACGGCACGTATTGTCAGGAGGTTCCTCTCTGCATAGGTTCTACTCTGCAGCCCTAACCACCGATAGCTTGGGTATATCCCCGCTGCCGGTGGCAACCTAGGTTAAGTTTTTTATAATATTTTATATTGTAAATATGCTTTTATATAAAATATTTTGAGATGTATATTTAATAAAGAGAATAATACTAATAAGTATTTATTTCAGAATAATTCCATAGACTGTCGATTCCAATGATCGACCCTTTTTACTATTAATTATTAAAAATATCCACTGATTTTTTTATTATGTTTGTTTGTATGTGGCGTACAAATCTTGCAAACCTAATTTGACCTACTTCCCATTGTTCAATTTAACTAAAATTTGGTACATCTATGAAACTTGGATGACAATGCATTATTATGGTACCATGTAGCTGGTCTGATGATGAAGTCGGAAGGTGGCCATAGGAACTCGGTAGTTAAATGACACAACCTCATCGAGTTTGGACTCGTTTGGTCCGTCTTGACGAGTACTTTGGTGCTAGATGGTAACCAGGGTCTGGTGATGGAGCTGGAAAATGGCCATAGGAACTCGGGAAAATAAGTTTGTTCGTTCGATCGTTCCGTTTGTTATGAATGTGGATTTTGTCTTTGATTAGATGGATTAGATGGATGACCCAATGCCAAGGTGAGCACGTGCCGAGGGCTGAATGGTATGAGGGTGTAAAAACATGTCATTCAAAAATACTAAAAAGTTAAAAATAATTTAATTTAATAATCTTTGCGTTTTTATCACAGACCCAATTTTTTTATAAATAAAAGAGTGGTGTAGTTGCAAGATAAAATTTTTAGATAGATTTTTTTAGAACACAATGCTATCATTGTTAATGCAAAATTCAAAATAACATAAATCATCATCATCATCATCATCATCATCATCATCATCATCATCATCACCTCATTTTTATGTCCTTGCTGCTGGGGCACGAGCCTCTCAAAGAGAACGGGCCATACCACCAAGCTGGAACAGTATAAAGAATGTATGTTTTAATGTAATTCTTTATTGGTAATAAGTAAAAAAATATCACAATAGATTTTTAAGTCATAGTGGAATAAAGATGTACAAGAAGTTCGTCTCGTTTGTCTCGCGCCCAATGACGCTCCTCCCGATATTTGTGACCAAGTTGTGACAAGAGTTTTAACGAGCTAAAAGTCCTTGACACATATTGTGGGCCCGTCACTCAAAATCAAGAGCAACCGCAATACAATGGATGTGCCCCGGCGTCCCACGCCCCGCCCTCGCAGCTAGGGTAGGTCTGGGACTTATCGATACTTGAAATTATTTTGTCCCTAGTAATTAGTAAAAAGTATCAAACCTTCTCCAAACTTAATTAAGACTGTATAAAACAGTTGAATTGTGTTTGGTCAAAGTCAAAGCTCTTAATGACGTCAAAACTAAGTTTTAAATTCAAATAATAATTGAACTAAAATTTAGTTTAACTGAATCTACCATCAGTTAAGATTTTGGTAGAGTCTTCGACCGAAAAGAGCTGGCAAGAAACTCAGGAGGCTTTTTCTTTATCTGTAAATGTGTGAATATTACTAAATTAGTAGTAAACCATATACTATTATGCCAATATACTGTCCCAATACTGTGCAAAGGCCTAAGACGTATTTTGTCGGTAACCTTTATTATCTTATGTTCATTTTGCTGTAGTTTGATTGACAATTAATAAATAATATATGAATGATTTAAATTTATTAAATGTATTAAAAAATGGAAAGATAACATTAAACGATTTGCTATTCGCTGTTACTTTAAAGCCAAGCATAACATTAACAACAGCTCCAGATTCCTAAGTAGCTGCTAATAATGGTGGACACCACCTAACGTCCTAGGCGTCCCTTAGTTTGACAAGCTCAAAGATCTTGCAAATGTTAAAACACGAACTAATGAAGAGAACAAAAGCGGTGGCGAAAAAGAAAAAGACGTAGGATTAATTCAAAATATTTTATCAGAGATAAAAACTGATATGGTCAAAAAAAAGTATATTAGTAAAGTTGACTGAACAGTGATATAACATATCCTTGTTTAACTAGGATAACTATTATTTTTATAAGCTTAGTTTAAGATTGTAATTGGGAAGATACAATGGGGCTGACATATCCATGTGGATCCCAAATCAAATAAAGAGGAAAACAAAAGCGGTGGCCCAATGTAACAATTCATACAAAACTAACTCAGACTTATTGTATGAGATAAACAGCTGGTTACGAATGGAAGAATCGATAACAAAACAGTATCCGTTTCAGCCCTAAGGGGCTCTGTAAAACAATTAGCTGCGTTTGCCTTGCCCCATAAAACACAGGCATATGTAAGTGACGGTTGGTGGGCGGAACGGTTATGTTACGTGTTTTGCGCAAATAAAAATAGAACATTTTTATCGTGTTCACACATTTACGTAATGCTTTTAGAGTATCGCTGAAGTGGTATGTTCATTGTCAGTCCAGTCAACCTGCTGGGGTTAGGGCTTCCTACGTTAACAATATTAATAATGTTAGAATAACTTGGTGACTAATCTTTATAACAACCGTTGTACCGTATTCTAGCAAATAAATTGAATTTGAATTAAATGGGCCGGGTGCTGGTATGGAATGCAATCTGTTCAGACACGCTGGCCCCTTCCCATCTACATGGAACCAACAACGGAGCTGGTGCGGCTTGTGAAGCGGCTGAAAAAGCTAAAGCATGCAAATACAGGGGTCTAGGCTCCGAATATGATTTTGTCCCATTCGGTGTCGAGACCCTTGGTCCGTGGGGTCCTAGCGCTATAAGGCTTTTTAAGGAAATAGCAAAAAGTTAGTCGACATCACAGGAGACCGAAGAGCTGGCAGCTACCTCGGACAAAGAATTAGTCTAGCTATTCAAAGGGGGAACGCTGCCAGTATCTTCGGAACCTTGCCTAAAGGGACTCTTTTTAATAATTTATTTTAGTTATTTTATTATATTTTATAAGGTTTTTAATTTTAGGTTTATTGTTCTTTTAAAATGTAAATAAAATAAAGTAAGTAAAGATAACAAATTTGAATTTGAATTTGATATCATAAATATGTGGGGAGATCGCGCTCTATTATCTAACGTATCTAATATGAGTCGAAGAGGTTTAAATTTATTTATTTAGTTCGTTTTTTTGTTGTTAGTTTTTCTCTATGGTTTACTGTAATTTATTTTAACGCGTGGAATCACTATCAAACCTAATTAATTCACTATATTTTAAACCACCAATAAAGAAAAGCTTTATAAAAAAGCTTATTATAAAGGTCTGATTACACAGAAAACAAAACAGCATGGTTTTGAAATGTTTCAATCACTCCAACAGGTATTTCTAATTTAAAATATTCTTAAGTCATTTTAAACTTGTATAATTTGGTAACGGCATATAATCTGGTAAATGTCGTTACTTTTATTAAAGCTGTGAAGTTTCTTGAACCCATTCTTTTCCACAGCTAAAAAATAGATGTCCTGAGTGGGTAGTAGGTAAAAAAATGTTTGGACGATTCAAAAATACTTTTTAAAAGTTTATTTGAATAGAAAAAAATATGACTTTGAGTTTAGACCCTCGACCGTATTGTTGCAAAACCCAGGAGGTGTGTGTGCAAAGGTGTGGCCACTAAATCACGCGGTACCCGTCTTCCGCTTTGGCGGAACTACAACTACTCGTTGGAGTATTTCGCGGTCCGCCGCGAAAGGTTTACTGACATCTTTCATACACCTTCGTGGTCTAGACGACCAGTCTAAAATACAGGTGTTCAATTACAACAGTAATCAAAGTTAAAAAAAAAAAATTATTAAAAAAAAAAAAAAATGAAAAAAAAAAAAAAAAAATTATTTATTTATAAAAAAATATTATTATTTATTTACAAATTTATTTATATATTTAATTTTACCAGTAAGCAAAGTTATAACCATTGTAATTGTAGTTTTAGTCGATAACCGTATTAAAAAGCTTTGTTTATACAAACCGTTGCGCTCTACGTGCTGTAATAAAAATCAGAAAGATAATCTAAAAATAAATTTAAATCATACAACCCTCATAAATCTTTTTAAGCACGACTGGAGGCCTGTTTGTTCGGGCCCCCATGAAAATCGATCTGGCGTGATAGTGGTAGGATAAATCTGCGCTTAAGTCCCCAAGGGACTGGGGGCTTACGGGCAAAAGATTACATCAACCATTCCTGTCACACCTTACAAGGAGTCTAAGCCTGTTTTAACGGGAACCTTTTTAGGCAAAGTTTTGGGCGCAGAAATAGAGGATAATGCGATTACTTTTTTTACACAAACTGTGAAAGTTTGACATGGTGAAAATAATATAATATACTGGCAGGAAGCGGTTCCAATATAGGACAGTAGCGCCAGCTAATTAAATGAAATGAAATGAATGATACAATGCAGATGATATAATATGTGATGTGTGAAAAAATGCGAAAAGTGTGTGAAAATATTTTATCTGATTTCTGAAATTTCAAGAAATCTGTACTCGGAGCTCTAAGTATGACTTAATTAGTAAACTTAGTTAACCGTTGAATCAAGTTTCATTATTATTTTATTTTTTAAATCTTAGTTCTTTGCTTTATATTGTACATGTAAAATTTGGGTTTAGTAATAAGTTGCTGGTTGTATTCAGTGAATGTTTTGATACAAACCTTGTTGGTGGTCTTAAATACAATAAATAAACAAATGAAAATATTCTTTATTGCACACCATATTAAATAAGACATAAAGACGACAATAGAAATCTAACACTTATATCAGAGGCCAAAGCTCACATGGGCTTACAGAGCCAGGATAAATAAGTAAGTAGAATAATTAGTAACGGGATTCTTACCATGTTTTTCATTATCGAGTATCCAATATTTCGACAGTTGCATGTTCCATGATCAAGTATGTATGTACTAAAATATAGGAAACGCAATAGTGCAAAATATGGTAACAATCCCGTTCATAATTACTGTAATGCAAATGACAATTAGCAGTTGAATTAGCCGTCGTTAACAACGACCCATCCGCACTGCGCCCGGTGCTGGTGGTTTATGATCCGGTTCATCCATAAGGAAGGCTCGTTCAGCAGTGGGAACATAAAACTGAGCTGGTGATGTGATGCGATGTGTAGTGATTATGATAGTTTAAAAAGTTATAATTGTTAAAATAGTTTTGTCTGTTATTATAATTCTAAATAAAACGCAAACGCTCTTGGCCGTCCATGAGTTTTAATTGAAAATTAAAACTTAATGTGTGTCTTAAATTATTTTTATTTAAATTAGATTTTATTTTGTAAATTTTAACTATAATTGGTTGTGTTCTCCAAAATATTGTTATTTATGCTTAGACGAGGAGCTCGATGGCGCAGTGGTTAACGCGCCCGGTCTGCGAGTGCTGAGGTTAAGCAACTTTCGCAAAGGCCGGTCATCGGATGGGTGACCAAAAATTTATCATCTCGAGCTCCTCCGTGCTTCGGAAGGCACGTAAAGCCGTTGGTCCCGGCTGCATTAGCAGTCGTTAATAACCACCAACCCGCACTTGGCCCGCGTGGTGGTTTAAGGCCCGTTCTCCCTATCCATCCATAGGGAAGGCTCGTGCCCCAGCAGTGGGGACATAAAATGAGCTGATGATGATGCTTAGATAATTCACTGTGCATTCACGTAGACATTGATCTGGTTAAGAAATTGCTAAGCAAATTTACAATAAAATGTTTAAATAATTTTAACGCAAATTTTGTTGCGAAACAAATTACAAAAACACAAATGTTGAAACCTACAAATCCTGCTCGTGGAAATTTTTTCAACATTTGTGTTTTTGTAAATTTACAATATTCAAAATGTGAATAATCTCTGTTGGGTTGCCCTAATAAAATGAGAAAAAATCGTCGCGAACTTTCATAATAGCTAGAAAAAAAGACTGGTCTATATTTATAAGTGAGAGAATCATATCGAAAAAATGTACTTTTTCATATATGTCATAATGCTCGTTATAACTGCGAGTACACACTTCTTCCCCCTCGGTCAAACTACCGTAACCCGATAACCCGAGATATTTGCAATAACACACCCTTTAAAAAACTTTTTATAGATAGGCAATACGTGACGAACGGCAGGAAGTGGGCGCGGACTTTGGGTAAAAGAGGTTGGTTTTCTTTTGGTTTGGTTGTAAGTATCTATATATTAATACGTGACGCAAAAACTTTGTACCCTTTTTACGAAAATTGCGCGGACGGAGGAGTATGAAATTTCGCACATTTATAGTTTATATAGAGAAGGTTATCGAATGTAATTTTTTTTTAAATTATGCATAAAAAATACATTAAATCAGCAAAAGCAACATTACACACACTACCTTGTATTTGACACACACATGTATTGTTTGTCTTTAATGCGGCCGACATCTGTCAATGCCAATCCAAACTCACATTCTATCTTTTTAATTTTTATTGCTTAGGATACAATCCGTGCAGCCTTAATAAAATTACGGTCGAATTTCGACCACTGGGCGACCACCTAGTATTTATAATCATGTGAAGCAATCAATGTCTGAAAAACAACATGGCTTTGTAAAGGGTCGCAAAAACACAATGTTGAAAAAATTTCCACGAGCAGGATTTGAACCTGCACCCTTCTGACATACCGGGTCAGGTGCTCTTCCAATTGAGTTATCGTGGTTCTAACCAGCCCGCCGAAATTATTCAACATTTTTTACTTTGAAAGCCAAAGGCGCCCATTCAATGTTAACAACTACCGTCACTAACATCCGATCATAATATTTTTACAAATATTAAAGATCAGTTAAGAAGTAGGCAAGCTATTTATTAATTGTTTAAATAATTTTTAACGCAAATCTTGTTGCGAACAAATTACAAAAACACAATGTTGAAAAAATTTCCACGAGCAGGATTTGAACCTGCACCTTTCTGACATACCGGGTCAGGTGCTCTTCCAATTGAGCTATCGTGGTTCTAACCAGCCCGCCGAAATTATTCAACACTTTTTACTTTGAAAGCCAAAGGCGCCCATTCAATGTTAACAACTACCGTCACTAACATCCGATCATAATATTTTTACAAATATTAAAGATCAGTTAAGAAGTAGGCAAGCTATTTATTAATTGTTTAAATAATTTTTAACGCAAATCTTGTTGCGAACAAATTACAAAAACACAATGTTGAAAAAATTTCCACGAGCAGGATTTGAACCTGCACCTTTCTGACATACCGGGTCAGGTGCTCTTCCAATTGAGCTATCGTGGTTCTAACCAGCCCGCCGAAATTATTCAACACTTTTTACTTTGAAAGCCAAAGGCGCCCATTCAATGTTAACAACTACCGTCACTAACATCGCTCCACTATTACTAATCTCCAAGACTATAAGAACTATTTATGTAACGTTTTTGCAGCTGGTAGCCAAGTGGACTCTATATACACAGATTTTTCTAAGGCATTTGACAAGGGTAATCACTTAATTTTATCTAACAAATTATACAAATACGGTATTCAGGGTAATCTCTATAGATGGCTATGCTCTTATCTTGCACATAGAAGTCAATTAGTAGCTCTAAGGAGATACAAGTCCGCTGCTATTGACGTGACCTCAGGTGTTCCTCAAGGTTCCCATTTTTCCCCTTTGCTATTTGCAATTTTTATTAACGATCTAATTGACCGACTAAACTGTGAATGCCTACTTTATGCAGATGAACTTAAAATATTACTAGTATTAAAAATATTGAGGACTGCTGCGCTCTTCAAAAAGATTCATGATAAACTTTCATTCCGTCAACCTAAGCCGTCAACATTATGAACATGTGTTAAAAAAATGTAATGGTCTTTTTTTTATATTTAGTTCCAGAAAATGTTTTAAGAAACCAAAAAGTGTATTATGTCTTTATTACAGCATAATACGTAGTATTTTAGAATATGGTTGCACAATTTAGAGGTCATTCTATAAAATACACATAGAAAGTATTGAAGGCATTCAGAAAAAGTGTTTAAGATGTCTCTATCTTATCACTTTCATTTAGGCAGGTCTCTTCATTCTTACGAACTTCGAATGATTAAGTTTGGTGTGATTTCGCTTGCAGTTCGTCGAGAACAGTATGATTTAATTTACTTCTTTAAAATATTGCACTCAATAATCGATTTCCCTGAATCGTTTTCTTTAATTCAAATAAATACTTTGTATCGAACACGGGCGCCTAAGACTTTTGTACTAAATATCTATAAAAATAATAAATCATATTACAATCCCATTGTCAGAATGTGCTATCTATACAATAAACTGGTTGTACTTAATAACAACATCGACATATTATCCATGAAAATAAATGAATAAAAAAAAAAGTTAGTATTAAGAAAACGTCATAAAGTTGTCAACATTAAACTAGAAAAAGTTTTCAATTCTCCATTTTATGTATATATGCAATTAGTTTTTAATTGGATATAGTTTTAGATTAGGTAACTTACTTTAACATGGACGCTTATTAATAATCGTGTTGTGTACACATGTTTTAGATAGAAATTTAGCTCTTATACAATTTATCATGCTTTTTTGTTATTTTTTTAATTTCTATCTGTTTTGTGTTCCTAATAAATAAATGAATTAACTGGAATGCTTTCCGAACCAATGTGTTCAAATATAAAACTAGACTGTTTACCATCTGTCTCTGCAGAATATTGGAGTTCTTCGGCTACATCGCTCGAAAGGATGGTCTCAATTTCGAACAGCTGATGGCCTTACCTGACATCAGTCAGGCAAGGTTGACGGCAAACGACTAAGAGGGTGCAGTCCCAGGAGATGGTTTGATCAAATCCGACCCTTTCTAAACACCATACTACACAAGGCCCTCCAAGCTAAAGACCGAAGCAGCTGGAGGGCAATAGCCAGAAAGAGTGTGATTCTACGGGGGAGTCACGACCCTCAGTAATGAGGAACACGATGTGATGAGGAAGTTAGTAGTGTGGCGGCGTCACCTACCGCATACGCCGCACATTACTCGACACGTTCGACCTTCTCAACTGTGTCAACAGATGGCGCCACAAACGCATACCCACGACGTTGCCCATACTACGACAATAAAATAGTATGGGAAGCCTGCATCGCGGTAGCAAAGTTTCACCGTTTCCTTCGCTATATATAGCACCTACAACTAATATCCGTTGGACCTCGGTCCCCGAGCTATACCACCCAGCTCGGAGGAAGATCTTCCCTTTGCCCTTCCTCTATGTGGCATTCCAACCTACCACCAGGCTTCCCTACAGTGGTGACCCCGACGTGATGTACACCCAATGGGATCACTACAGTGGTGACCCCTACGGAGCACAGAAGCACCTTCAACATCGTCGCAGCAGCGTTCATCCATCACCTCCTCATCCACCAGATACCTTCGCCAGCAGTTACAGCAAGCCAGCAATCGAGCCACAAGGTTCCACCGCAGCATCTTGGACGACGCTTCCTGGACCTCCGGCACACTCGACGGCATCATCCCGACCTGGTCTCCGCAGCCCACGACCGGTGCATCAATGTCGGCCGCATCACTCCGGCGTGGCAGCCCTGCACACCAGCAGCTCGGACCCACCGTCATCATCACCTGTCTCGACTCACCGCAGACAGGAGCAGCACACTGCATCACTGGCAACGCGCCTTCACCCCACCCGTCTCGACTCACCGTAGACTGGGGCATCCTGCAGCAGCACTCTCCACTGGCACTTGCAAGCTCTGACGCACTGACTGCTGAGCACACTCACTGGCATCGACCTCCGGTCTCAGGGGGGGAGTGATGTGGCGGCGTCACCTACCGCATACGCCGCACATTACTCGACACGTTCGACCTTCTCAACTGTGTCAACAGATGGCGCCACAAACGCATACCCACGACGTTGCCCATACTACGACAATAAAATAGTATGGGAAGCCTGCATCGCGGTAGCAAAGTTTCACCGTTTCCTTCGCTATATATAGCACCTACAACTAATATCCGTTGGACCTCGGTCCCCGAGCTATACCACCCAGCTCGGAGGAAGATCTTCCCTTTGCCCTTCCTCTATGTGGCATTCCAACCTACCACCAGGCTTCCCTACAGTAGTACCAGTAGTAAGTATAATTACACCCATAATTAATTAGTCAAACTGTAAAAGAAATACTACAATTTGTCAACTCCTTACCTAAGCTACGAATGTAAATTAATGTAAATTAATTTCAATATTAAGCAAAACGTAACTATTAAAAAATCTATTTAGATAAGAGAACAAAAAGGCGAAAGAGGATAAGAGAACAATAACATTAACGCTGATTTAAACATGCGTGTAACATATATTTTTGAATAGGGATTTCTAGCTTAAACTTGACTGTAATTTTATATTGTATGATTCCTATCTACATAAATAAAGATCAATTTGCTAAGCTATAAATTTTTAATGATTGTAGACTACATTATTATACATAAAAATATCAAATTACCCATTTTTCATGGTGATACTTTAAAATACAGCTCTTTTATTGCTTCCCTTGGGCATGTATGCCGGAAAAACATCCGCGGGCTCCCGTAAGTAACATTGCAAAGTGATGGCGTTACTCGCGGAATGCTTACTTGCAACCTTTGCCCTCCCATAAATTTGGCAAAAGAAAACAGACCATTCCATTTTGCGATATGGATTTTTTTGCACACATTTTGTATTTACGACGTTATTCTGTGCACACGTCGCTCGTTCGAACTGCTGGTTTTTGAGGTACCATTTATTATCTATATATTAATACGTGAAGCAAAAACTTTGTACCCCTTTTTACGAAAATTGCGCGGACGGAGAAGTATGAAATTTCGCACACTTATAGTTTATATAGAGAAGGATTACAGAATGTTAATTTTTTTTTTTAAATTATGCATAAAAAATACATTAAATCAATAAAACAAACATTACACACACTACCATGTATTTGACACACACGCATATATACTCGTTTCAAAAATTTCAAAAATGGAAGAGGAGCGGCCAAAATCTGTCAATGCCAATCCAAAATCACATTTTATCTTTTTTAATTTTTAATTGACCTAGGATACATATACAATCCGTGCAGCCTTTATAAAATTACGGTCGAATTTCGACCACTGGGCGACCACTAGTTATTTAAAATACGCAAAACCTTTTTTCTGGCTCCGAACAAACCATACTTTTAGTCGTAATTTTTTTAATAGAAATTAGGTATATGTTCGGAAATAGTTTAAAAAAATATCGTTACTGGATTAGGAAAAAGGACTTTATAGCGATTCTGGGTGGCTTTACATATAACAAGGCTATCGTGGCTGTAGGTATACATACGGGTAAAAACTACTTACTTTTTACAATATCTACTTAGTTTGGAAGCCAATATGAGTTGTTTAAGTCGAAAGAAAGGTATATCTTTATAAACATATTTATAAGTATAGCTTACAGAATCCTTAACTAGATTGAAATTTAAAGGGAAACAAGTTTTTTGAGTAAAAGCTTTTATTATTGTTTAACTCTGTTTTCATTTGTTTTTTGTGTCTGCTCTAAGTTTAAAGACAATACATTTGTCAAAATAAAGTACTTAATAAAAGTATCAGATTGAAACGTAACTTTTAATTGAACATTCTTAATATTTTTTGACTTAACATTTTCCGGTTCACCTTTGTAAATCGTCTGCAGGATAAATTTGATTCCCTTTTGAAGTGGCTCGTTCTTCAGCCCCTCATTCTTATTAGGTAGCAGGTGCCGGTATTATATCTTCAACCTTCGATGCGTCGATGGGGTCAATCTGACTAGTGACTAATAGCATAGTGGAACTTCGTACCGTCAGTAATTTGTTTGGCAAGAAAAGGTAAAGACAGTACCCAGTGTGCAGTTTGATATTTTTCGGTAGAAACTAATGCTCAATTTTTTAAAACAAGTTCAGATAAACTTTTAATGTTATCTCCTGGCTGTAACTATGTTGGTAACAGGTCACATAAAAAAGGTTTTATTAATCTGTTAGGTTTTTAAGCGAACTCTGTGCTTGCCGTTCGTGATCCCGAACCTTCCCCGTGACAGAGAAGAGATGATACTAACTGAGTATACCTCCCCTCTTTACGTCGAGCTTTTAGAAGCTGGTTAAGGGAAGAGGAGAGTCTTACATAGCCCAGGGTCACCCCTAGCCACGATTTACGCGCAAAGCACTTTACCAAGTTAAAAAAAGATTTTTAAGCGATAGTGTTTTGTTTTTCTCTTGCACTCGGCACTCCGATATGCATGTCAACATTGTGCATTTTAAAGTATCTGCCCACTACAGCGTAGTATTTCTCATTAGACAGTCACATGCTAATACCTTACCTGTCTGTGACGGACGCGACGTTGTGTACAGATACATAACGCTGTGTATCGGTTGCAGTGGGCTTAGTGCCTAAATGGCGTAGAGATTTTTGTACCACATCTTTCGGCCAGGGGTAATGTAACTAATCCTCAATTTTTTTAAATCAAGTTCAGATAAATGTTATATTGAAATGAAACAACTTTTACGTATCTACTCGCGTTTATTTTACACATTAATTTTTAATGTTTATCCTGACGTTTCGAACCCTTTGCAGGGTCCGTGGTCACAGGGACTGAGGTGTTGGTCGTCTCATAATTAGTTTGTAGCTTGTATATCCTCATTTATATTTAATTAGGTGCGTTCCGTTTTACGCAGAAAGAGCTTACAGTATCTTTTGGTCTGGCAGTATGGTGTTGGTGCTGGGATTTAATATTTTGTCTGATGGGATCCTAGGCTGATGGTAAATTCCAACCATTTTCTCTATTGAAGTTAGGATGTTTTTTATTTCAATAGCCTCGCATATCATCCTAGGCATGAATCGGTGTTCTCTAGCGACTATTTGTGATTTATCAAGTCTGATGCAATGGTTGGGTCCCTCTAGAGGGGCATGTTCGCATACTGCAGACTTATTTTCGCGCTTATGCTTGACGTCGGCTATATGTTCTTTAACGCGGGTTCCTACACGTCTCTTTGTTTGCCCGACGTAAGAGAGCCCAAAGTCGCAGTCTAGTTTATGTACTTTTAAGTTAATCTTCTTTGACGGCTTGAAGTAAGTGTTGATTGAAGCTCGCTTTAAAATATGTCCAATCTTGTCAGTGACACCTTTCATATATGGAAGATGGAATATATATGGAAATATATTTCATATATGGAATATCACTTTTTCTTGCCAAACAAATTACTGACAATACAATTAGTGCTACGAAAATCAAAACGCCATTTAGGCATTGCCAGTTGCAGTGGGCTTAGTGTAGATTATATATATTATAATGTTGTGTTAATTTCTAGCTTAAGATGTCGAGCGCGCGAATACCAGACACAATAGAATTTTAATTGTTATCGGCCACCTGGTGGTCGCTCGACGCTTGAGAGGTTATTCATTTACCAAGTTTCCCTCCCTGATCTGACTGTGACTGCCTCTGATATTCGATAGCTTATGAATGGAGGCACGTTTAAGTTAAAATATAAAAATAAATTACAAGTAAAATACCAAAAACGGTTGTAAATATGTATTCAAAAGTTTAGTGATTCTTCAAATGATCCGAAAGAAAATGTATGAGTATAATCACAAACAACAACCGAACACTCATAAATAACACATGCAATGTGTTATCACGTTAATAAACCGAGTCGGAGGCACACTCTTTCCATATTAATCAATAGGATTTTCCAATGAATCCGTAACATGACGCAACAGGCATCCATTACTCGCAAATGACATGCGTAATTGACACCGTTGTGCCAGCCCTTCGGAGGCCCAAGTGTGGTAATTCAACAACGTCTCAATAGCACTAGGTCTGTTTGAAAATTACCAATATCAGGTTACTGGCACACGATTGAGCACGATTGTGAAAAAACAGAATCGAGTCACTACCACAAATTGATTGAAATCGAAATTGTGTTTTTGTGTCCATACACAAGCCTAGGAGGCCTGACATCTAGGAGGCCTGACACCTAGGAAGCTTGACATTATGCTGAGTGGGCACCTTATAGTGCCCGCTAACATATTGTATAAATTTTATGTAGTAATGTAATTTGTGTCGTGTCATTATTCAATGTTTTCTATTTTTATACTTTTTATAATGTATACAATTTAAATTGTATATTATTCTATATTGATCCGGTGATCCGGTAACTACTTAGGACGTTTCCGAATCATTCTGGAAATTGTAGGATGACAGTTGGCGACTGACAAAGTCAAAATATTTAGATTATTTTTGTATTTTTTTACTTCTAATATTTTGATTTTCTACTTTCTATTTTTGATATTCCATTTCAAGAGAAATTAAATAGGATAAGCCAAAATGACGAGTTCTCTTTTCACGTCTCCATCTTCCTCTTCAACAATGACAGATTAGAAATATCTTAAATAATTTATTCTTAAATAATAATAATATAATTGTTATGACATCTATTCAAAGCTTATGCTCTCTTATTAGTAAGGCTCTTCAATTTTAATAAGTCTCTAATGAATATCCCACATTACAGAAACCCGATCCGCCCTAAACCCCTCGGAAAATCTAGTAAGTAACGGGATTACGCTTGCGTGATGCCATTCCCACTAGAAAACTTCAGACGGTGTTTCGATCAAACGGCTTCAGGAACCCTTTAGGGTTTTCGCCGTCCCCAATAAAAGTGCGGTGACGTTGATAAGGACTTCAGAGGCCATAAGCAAACTCTCTCCAAAAAAAATCAGATAGATGTAACTTACATCATCACTATCATCATCATCATCATCAGCTCATCTCATGTTTCCCCACTGCTGGGGCACGAGCCAGACGAGATGGATAGGGAGAATGGGCCATAAACCACCACGCGAGCCCAGTTCAGATTGGTGGTTGTTAATGACTACTAATGCATCCGCGACCATCGGCTTTACGTGCCTTCCGAATCACAAAAAAATGAAAAAT
Source organism: Eudonia mercurella (assembly GCA_963082485.1). Taxonomy (NCBI): domain Eukaryota; kingdom Metazoa; phylum Arthropoda; class Insecta; order Lepidoptera; family Crambidae; genus Eudonia; species Eudonia mercurella. The sequence goes on along the minus strand of OY720040.1, from coordinate 12,799,126 downwards.
ATTTGGTCACCCATCCGATGACAGGCCATCGCCAAAGTTGCTTCACCTTAGCAATCGCAGACCAGGTGCGTCAACTACTACGCCATCAAGCTCCTCAGGTAACTTCCATATACCTGCCTAATGGTTCTATGTGTCCTTCCAAATAAACAAGTATCAATACAACCCTTCCTCGTACAGAAATTGACCCGAAGTGCGAAACAATAGAGAGTGTAAATTGCCAAATTGAATACATTACAAAGCCCACTGTCATGCAATAGAGTTACTGCTATCTTTTGCCATATTCATTAATAAGTACTTAGAGAATAAGTTACTTACTTACTTAGAGAATAAGGTCGCATGTTTCAGTTTAAGTTGCCCTTTCTTGATTCAAGACAGGTTAGTCAAAATAAACTTAAATAGACTGTATGTATGCATTCTTGGTATTGCAAAATCGGTATAATGCGCTTTTAACAAAATAACTTAACGATTGTCGCAACGGTTAACGGTCTGCGATTGCTGAAGCAAATTTTCGCAACGGCCGGTGATCGGATGGGTGACCGAAAATTTATCATGTCGAGCTCCTCCGTGCATCGGATGTTAGGTATCCACCCTACGTTTAAGTATACATTAGTCTGCCAAAGTTATTATGGCCGAAACACCCCCATTATGTCAACCATATGTTGTGACGATACTAAGAAGAAAGTTTTTCGATTATTTTAGGTTTGATCTAATTTTAGACATTAGAATAGAATAATTTTATGTATTTATTTATGTTGTATTACGTTATTATGTTACTCGTTAACATGTCACTGGCCAACAGGACTTTTTTATTAGTTCTATTTATTTATTTCTTATATTTTCTCATAAGAGTAAGTCGCAATGCACAAGTCGAACAAAATAATATAAAAACCTCAGATGATTCCCGTAATTTAATATATTATTATGAGGCGTTATTTAATTCCCATTAGTTTATTCCAATAATTGCAGAAGACTGAAATGGATGACGTTTTTTTTTACTGCGGCTGCAGAAAACCTCAAGCAGCGAAAGTATAATAACCTTATCGGCAATTATATTTTCGTGCCGTTTGGGGTTGAAACCCTCGGGCCGTGGGGTCCGAGTGCTCATGTTTTGTTTAATGACATCTCCAAACGGCTGGTTGACACTTCCCATGACCCAAAGGCTGGCTTTTTCCTTGGCCAGAGGCTCAGCATTGCCATACAACGTGGCAATACCGCCAGTCTCTTGGGTACTTTACCAGTCGACTGCGACGCGGAGGAATTTTTTGACGCCATATTTTAGTTTTGTATTAATTTTAGTTACTTTAGGTTATTATATAATCTCAGATATAATTTTGTAATTTAATAATATGAATAAATAAAGTCCCTAGATAGTAGATTTAATCAACAATAAGAAATAGACTTAACTTAAACCTTAATCACTACATTCGTCTGATGAGCCACAAATATCAGTACTTTCGCAATAGTAGTCACTGCTTTCATCGTCGCTTGTTATTGTGATGTCCTGTACTTTTAAAGGGGTCGGATCACCTTCGAACCAAGTAGGTTACTCTTGAAACACAATTGCAATAATCAATTTCCAATCCCAAATCTAAAAAATTCAAATGGCACTCTTAAAAGCGATAATAGCGCTACATTGGAATTAAATTGCGTGGAAATTGAGTGAACAAATTATTATCGAGATGGGGCGTTCCGAAATTGCGAAACTTATCCCAATATCGATACATATTAATCGCATTGGAATTGTATTGAGATTGAGTTTGCGTCAAGAGTAGCCTACCAGAAGAGTTCGTATTCGTTGTTCTCATTAATAACCCAATCATAATCTCGGATTTTTGGATGTATATGCTCCGGATTTGTGATCACCTACCCTCATTTGGCAGGCGTGGTGATTAAGCCAATACCCATCAATTGTAGCGATGACTTGATTTCAATGATGAAGGCAAAATCGTAGCAATTTTTTTGTTTGCCTTTAAATTATGTAATTAAATAAATATAGTCCCTAACTATAGGCTATTTACTTTTTTCATCACATTACTATGATAATGATATGATTAGAAAGATATAGGTAGGACGAGTTAAATATATAAAGAAATAAAATAAAATCTATTTATTTCAGGCTGTTGCCCATACTATTGTTAGTATACAAATGACTTAAAAACTATGTTAGTAAATACAAGTAGGTACACGAAATTAATTTAGATATCTGCCGCCCTCTGGGGCTCCGGGCGTGTGCCCGTGTTTGGACACTTGTGCTTGGACGCAGTGCCCCAGAAGGGGGCTGTTCAGCCCCCACGTTCAGGATGGTGTTGGCGCTCCCACGCGCGCGGCACATCAACGACGCGATGCGTCGCCGCAGTACGGTGTGGAAGGCACACAGGTGCCGTGGGAGCCCCACCAGCACCCTGAATGCGTTATTATACTGTACTCGGAGAGCGTTGATGGCCCGCTGCGTGTAGCTGACCCACAGATTGCAGGTGTAAAGTGCTTGGCAAAATGCTATAGAATGTAATCTTTACCTCCACACTACACCGCGCGAATCTGCGAGCCAACATGTTACAGCAGACCGCCATCGCTCTCCTCTTCCTTTCGATGTCTCCATTGTCTTTTAAATCCTCGGTGACCAAATGGCCGAGGCCGATCTTTTTTTAAACATTGCGTACCGTCCGATAACAGGAAAACATCCATAGTATTTATTTAATAATTTTGCACTACTTTTTGTTGCGTGGTTTATTCACAAAACGGGCTATCGCATTTATTCACAAACAATGACCACTTTTAGTGTTAGCGAATGAATACAAAAATAAACCTAAAAGTAGTGCATAATTATTAAATAATAGATGTTTGCCTAGTGTCGGAAGGTCCACAATGTTTGAAAAAAAAATCCAGTTTAGCAGTTATCAAATTAAATCCATTAGCGGCGCTAGTGTGCCTTACCCTTCGCCTTAAGACACTTCTGTAAGCCATTTTGTGTTTAAAAATAAATAAAACTCAGTTTTTAATGAGCACGCGGTTACCCCACTTACGGAGGGTAAGCCATTTTTCTGCCATCATTTGGGGAAAATAAAATAACAAGAGAACAGGGTCTCTCGAGCATCTCATGCCCCCATTGTTCGGTGCCCACAATACAGGATCAATATCGAACGATGAAAGGAACCGTCCAATATTATGATATTGGAATGGATTGAGACAGATAGAACCGATAAAAATTACTCATAATTTATGATTTTTTATAACTGTGCTAAGCCTATCTTAAATTTTCGATAACTTATTGAATGGTTTGGCATATCGGATTTCCAATTCCGTAAATTTTTTATAAAAAAAACATCACTGATTATTATTGTAATATTTTCTTTATAGTTCTGTGCGCAGTGTGTCTTTCTAACTAGCTACTTCCATACTATCCTGTCACCATAGTCTGCTGGAAGAAATCTCTTTTCAGAGATAAGCTTACCTGTACTATTGCGATCCAAAATGTTAACCATTGTAAATGTATGTGTACGAATAAATAAAATAAATAAATAACCGATCAGATAAATAATAAAATATTTTAATTTAATTAGGTATATATATTTCTTTGTCAATTCGGGTAAACGGTGTTTCTGATTTTTCGAGGATAACCAGGGTTTTGTTATAACTTACATTTGGCAATGCTGGTGATAAATCCAATATCTAATAATTGTATAGTTGAATTAAAATCAATTAGGTATAAAAACACAAATGTTGAAAATGTTGTTCGCAACAAAATTTGCGTTAAAAATTATTTTGAATATTTTACAATTAGGTATAGTTTGCCCAATATACGTAGGCTATTCCATTTTTCTTACTTTCTTATATTGATCACAAGTTATGTAACTGCAATTTGTGATTTATTTCGCAATTAAAAATAATGAAAGCATCTTTACTCTGTTAAATGAATTAATAATGAAAAATCACCTGCAAAGGGATTACAAAAATAAACCTTTCAAAAATATAATGTGCCCACTGTCTACGTGAGTTCAGCTTTGCGATGGATCGGCACAAAGCTATGTAGCTACGTGGTTTACCACCCTCCATCAGTCCGATTATCGGTCCTGCAAAAAGTCGGACGTGGGCGGGAGCCGTAGGGCACAAAAAAGTCTGAGGTCGGTGCAGCATGTCCCATGAGTTTTGGTAAGAGTGATGGAATTGTCTTTTAATTTGCCTGTATTTTATTGAAATTTGGGTATCATATCAATGCTTTTGTGTTTTTAACATATAATGGATAGAAAATGGTATTAATCTCATTATTAACCTAAACATTTGATATAATCAAAACGAGTGATTAAGTTGTGAAAGTCCTTTTTTTTTTTTTTTTTTTTTTTTTTTTTTTTTTTTTTTTTTGACCCAGGGGAAGTCATTACGACTACCGGAGCCCTGAAGGGCACCCGGTTATGTGGGACTCACCCGTCCGCCTTTCCGCACCCACTGACGAAGCGAGAAGCCTCAAGTCAGCTGCCAGGAAGAAGTCCCAGCTGGGAGGGCGAGACGGAGGGGGATACCCACTAAACCCCTGGGGGACGGCAATCCGAGTACTAAATAAGGCGACAACCACGTTACGCGTCCCGAAGGGATTAAAACCGCGGCTGCCACCCTGCGCCCGTGTACCAACCTACGGCCCTCTCCGCACACCTCTTCCCACGAGGGGAAGCATGTGCTTTGACGGCCGCGCGCCAGTATACGGGCACGTACTGATAACACACAGCATTTAAGGTTTAAGACCCACGACAAAAATAGAAGGCCTAAGGCCTACGACACAGAGCGGCACACCGAAAGTGCACCACCCAACACAGAAGACAAACAACAAACAAACAAACAACACAATGGTCCTCCGACCCTAGGGCTTTTGGGGAGGTATGGTCATACCCACACCAAAGCCCTAACACACACGCCGCTTGCATCCGCAAGCGCCCCTCTCTGCGGTCCGGCAGGAGACAAGTCTCCGCACCTTCCACAACAAACTTAGACACAAGAGGCCACTGTCAGCAAGCATCGACGCCAACGAGCCAACGGCGGTCACCGCCCGGCCACCACACCGGGCTGCTTTCGGGGGGAGGAGCCCCTACTCGCAAACCAGGGAGGCTTCAACCTTTCGGGAGGCCGCCCCAGCGGCAACCCCAGGCCATACGACGCCTTAGCTCAAGCCACAGCGGCACTCAAGGTCATACCCCACAAAAAGGACAAACACGGCGACAAACAAACACACCCACACAGGACAAAACAAAACACTCAATCCCAGCACACGAAGTCGACGCCGACACTTAGAGGCAAAATCCCCTACCCACGGCGCGTCCCCGGCAGCTGACCGGCCGTTCCCAGGACTTTCCCAGTCCTCTCAAGGCTGTGGCAGGCCGAAAGGTCTGGTACTAGTCTACCAGTACTAGGCTCGGTACTCGCCAGCCGGTTCGTCCGGGACTCAGGTCATCCACCTCCAACACTCGGCGCTAACTTCAGAGGTGCCGGAATCCCACAAAAGACGACGCTCAGAAGGAGCGCCGCCAAGACTCCTCTCAAAGCTGCTCAGAAGGAGCAGCGAGTTGTGCGGCCCAGAGTAGGCACGCACATAGGAGAGGCAGGGCCCCAAAGGGGGGCTCCTGCCTGCCAGATGTTAGCCGACTGGGTCCAACTTTCTCCAACGGAGACCGTTGGAACCACTCGTTGCCCAGGATGCACCACGTGGAGGTCATCTGACACGCACCCCAAGTTGTGAAAGTCCTAATTTAACCCTTTCCCTAACCCATGAATCACAATACATATATAACATTATTCATTTGCGATTGTTATAATTATTGGACAGTGAATCTGTTCATATAATAAATATTCTATTATTAATCTTAAATTTTAAATAAACATCTGTATCTCGATCTGTCTGTCTGAGAGGAGCTCTATAGCGGAGAGGTTTACGCGCCCGGTCTTCGAGTGCTAAGGTTAAGCAACTTTCGTAAAGACCGGTCATCGGATGGGTGACCAAAAATATATTATCTCGAGCTCCTTCGTGCTTCGGAAGGCACGTAAAGCCGTTGGTCCCGGCTGCATTAGCAGTCGTTAACAACCACCAATCAGCACTGGACCCGCGTGGTGGTTTATGGCCCATTCTCCCTATCCATCCATGGGAAAGGCTCGTGCCCCAGCAGTGGAGACATAAAAATGGGCTGATGATCTCGATCTATCTGTGAATTGTTTTTATATAGAATAGTTCTCAAATGACTCCGCTCTACCTTTAGTTAAGAAGGCAGGGTCCAGATGCGAGGACAGCTAGTGAGCAGGTTCGTGCCGCACTAGCTTTGCCGATCAGCAAGTTGCTGGAACACAGCATGTTCAAATTTTTCATTGGATTTCGACCTTATCTCAATTGTATAAAGTTCAAAATATGGTAGCAATATATATGCCACTGCCTTATAAACGGTTAAAGGACACCATGTAGGAGAGAGCATTCAACATTTTGGTGGTACGACAAAGAAGTTTTGATCGCATCGCTCCTTTATCACGTGTTGGGCGTACCGAGTGAACAGCGAGCCTTGTAACACTTCCGTTGCTTCGCTGCTGCCATTCACCGTTACAGAGGCAAAATGCTTTATAATTATTTCTGTTTACAATGAAATTAACAGTAAATGTTTTTACATTCCGCCCAGCGTTAAGCTGTTAGCGGTTAATGGAATAAATAACTGTAGCAATTTGAGCGCTATACAATGTAGGGATAAAGGATAAAACGCTGTGAAGCGGACATTCCACTTTTGGTTTTGGGCATTTAAATCACCATCAACGGGTTACCATTGATTTATGTAGCATTAACGTAATAAATGAGAGACTCTCTACTGTTCGGTATTCCAGAGAAAGTTTATAAGTTTAATATTTTTTTAACCGTTGAGCTTTTTACGCTTTAGGTAAATGTAGAGATCTAGTGAGCTAGATAGACCATATTAATAAAATAGATTTTACATCTGTATAGCTTTGTAGCTGATTTAAAACTTTCTCTATTGGAGTACACTCCAATTTTATGATATTTAGGTACACTAAATATCAGAAAATATATTTTTCGTGATCTTGAATACTAATAATAACTACTATAATACACGTTGAGCGAATGGGGGAGGATCGGGCGACAAAGCGTGCTTACTTGGGGGTCCATATGGGGCGACGACCAGTTGGACGCCTCAAGTACCGCTGGATGGACGAAGTCGCCAAGGACCTACATGAGCTCCTGGAAACCAGCGACTGGCAAGAGATCCGTCACCCATCCGATGACCGGGCTTTGCGAAGGTTGATTAACCTAAGCGTGTGTGTGTGTGTGTGTGTATGTGCGTGCCTGCGTGCGTGCGTGCGTGCGTGCGTGCGTGCGTGCGTGCGTGCGTGCGTGCGTGCGTGCGTGCGTGCGTGCGTGCGTGCGTGTGTGCGTGCGTGCGTGCGTGCGTGCGTGCGTGTGTGTGGTGTGTGTGTATAATTAATGTATCAAGCAAGACTATCTAATCAAATTGAAATGTAAACTACAATTGTGAGTTTCTCTGCTACCGCTTACGAATCTGTTTTGTGTAATTGCATTTTGATAACACTGTCGTGTTTATATTTAGGAAGTTGAAGCGACCTAACTTACAGCGGGATAATGAAGGCCCTATTCATCAGTTAACTGTATTCGGAACTGTAGCCCTACCACTGGTTCACTAACACTACTCGCTAGTAATATGGTTTTTCTATTTGGTACTGAAAAAATAATGTTAATTGCGTTCAGTTGATTAAGCGCTTGATTAATTTGGTGATAACAAAAAAAACTATGTTTTAAAAATGTTCAAATAATTTTTAACGCAAATTTTGTTGCGAACAAATTACAAAAACACAAATGTTGAAAACATTTCCACGAGCAAGATTTGAACCTGCACCCTTCTGACATACCGGGTCAGGTGCTCTTCCAATTGACTATTGACTATGTTTTAAATTATGAGAGTCAACTAAAACAAGACGCCTCGTTGGCAGAGTGGCAAAGCCCGATACCCAAATTTCCTGGGTTCGATTCGGTCGATTAGGTCGAGCAAAGTTTCTTTTGTTCCCATTTTTTCGATAAATAGCCCAAGTTTGTTATCATTGACCCGCATTTGGTAAGCATGGTCTCAGCTGAATCAAATATTTTATATAGTTGGAAAAGTGATGTTTTTTTTCGAGAACAGGAACACTTTTTCAAATTGTAAATTTTATTCGCAACAACCGCCTTTTGCATTCGCATACCTTCCCTATGGATGCATAGGGAGAACGGGCCATAACCCACCACGCAGGCTCAGTGCGGATTGGTGGTTGCTAATGACCGCTAATGGAGCCAGGATCAACGGCTTAACGTGTCTTCCGGAACACGTAGATGCTCGAGATGACTAACTTTTGGTCACCCATTCGATGACCGGCCATGAAAGTCGCTTAACTTCAGCAATCGCAGACCGGGCGCGATAACCACTGCGCCATAGTATGCCATAGTCATCATCATCATCAGCTCATTATATGTCCCCACTGCTGGTGCACGAGCCTTCCCTATGGGTGGATAGGGAGAACGGGCCATATACCACCACGCGGGCCCTGTGCGGATTGGTGGTTGTTAACGATTGCTAATGCAGCAATACCATATTAACCACGTGAATTTATTTCCAACTATTAATATATTTTGAGATAAATATTTATATAAAATACAGTGAAAAAATTAAATGCCCACCAGACCCAGCCAGGAATCGAACCTGGCTGGGTCTATGTTTATGGGTATATATATATAAATATTTAATAATCAGCTTAAGTGTATCAATTAGCACTTAAAATAAAAAAAGTAAAAATATTACAAAAACACAATTAATGTTGAAAAAATTTCCACGAGCAGGATTTGAACCTGCACCCTTCTGACATAAAATTTGCGTTAAAATTATATAAACGAAACAAAAACATTTTAAAAATAGCTTGCCTACTTGTTAACTGATCTTTCGTATTTGTAAAAATATTATGATCGGATGTTAACGACGGTAGTTGTTGACATTGAATGGGCACCTTTCGCTTTCAAAGTGAAAAATAAATAGTGTTGAATAATTTCGGCGGCCTGCTTAGAACCACGATAGCTCAATCGGGAGAGCACCTGACCCAGTATGTCAGAAGGGTGCAGGTTTAAATCCTGCTCGTGAATTTTTTTTCAACTTAAATTGTGTTTTTGTAATTTGTTTCGCTACAAAATTTGCGTTAAAAGTATATAAACAAAACAAAAAATTTAAGTAAAAATATTTTGATATTTTTTGAAAGGCGCATTCAGTAAGGGCACTGCGATAGACGTCGCACGGGACGCGCTGCGACTATAATTAAACTTCGTCAATTTGGAGTTGGAAATAAGAGTGACGCTCTGTCACTTTGATAATGTGACTGCGTTAGTTGATCGTCGGTTGCAAATGTTGTGGACTATTAAATGTTTAACTTAATGTAGCAATTTGAAAATAGACAAAGTGTTGAAAAAATTCCACGAGCGGGATTCAAAACCACACCCCATGACATGCCGGGTCAGGTGCACACTACCAACTATGCTATCGTGGCTCCATCCAACTCGCCGAAATTAATCAACACTATCTACTCTTACTCTGTAAGCCAAAGGACTATTCAATGTCGACAACTACGTCATCAACATCCGATCTTAATAATTTTACAAATATTGAAAGATCAGTTGAGAATTAGGCAAGTTTGCAACTATATTTGCGTAAAATTATATGTAAATAATCTTAATGTAGCAAGAGGGTGCCGCGCGAAATTTCGAAAATTTATGTGTTTTTAAGTCACTGGTGCTAGGCGCTGAATAGGTCATATACATTAAAAGGACTAGTGTAGGTTAGCTTGATCCTTTCGCAAAGCCATGGTTGTCTTGGAATTTTAAACAAATACCCAAAAACTGCGTAAACAATACGTAAAAGTAATGATATCTAAAAACTTATTTCTTCAGAAACTTTATAAATATAGCACAAATGAAACAATGATCCGACATCAAAATGTTTGCATTGATATTCTGCAGGCCACTGTTGACTTATTCTTCAATAAAAAAATATGAATATGAAAATATTAAGACTTTTCTTATTTTTTACCCAAACGCCTATGATTTTACGAAAGTAAACATTGCTCTAATGATCCGACATCAAAATGTTTGCATTGATATTCTACAGGCCACTGTTGACTTATTCTTCAATAAAAAAATATGAATATGAAAATATTAAGACTTTTCTTATTTTTTACCCAAACGCCTATGATTTTACGAAAGTAAACATTGCTCTAATTAAATCACCAGCCTACTCTGTACAGATATTAGTGTGCGTGCGTATTCGTAGTCGTGCGCCGTTGTTACACCACTGCCACGCGCCGCTGCTCGCTCGCTATCATAAAGAAACTTGAAACTCGCAGTTTTGCGTCCGCGCTGCACCCCCTTAAAGCAAATAAACTGGCGACAATTATTGAGGAATGAACTAAACCTCAAAGCTTTTGATGTAGGTGTATATGAAGCTATTTTTGCAAACCTACATCAGAAACAGCCAGACTTGCCTGCGATATGGTGTTGGTGAGCTGTCAATGGTTGATATATATTACTTTACTATTATTGTTAAACATAATTTAAGTCATTAAAGTACTAGAAAATAAGTTTGATGTAGAAAGTGTAAGTTATGATGGGATGACATGGCATGCTAAAAGTCCATAAAAAAAAGAACTAAAAAAAGAGGCAAAAAATGCTACTCTGCTGCTTCTTATGCAGGGGGGCGACCGCCTAACTTGATCGCTTTCGATCGCTTTGGCTGCGTGTATCGTCATCTTGTCATTTCGAAAGCAATATGAAAGCAATATCGAAAGCTATTATAGCTATCGATATATGCGTTTTTGTGCTTTAATTTTGTATTTTAGCCCAAAATATAATAAGGATATTTTTGAGTTCGGTTATATATTATTCTAATATATACATACTATAAATATTGCTATACCGTTGTTTACATCGTACATCAAGTACTGTTTATATCCAATATTTTTGATATAATAGGTAAAACACGCACACACACAGTACGGTATTTGTAATAATATAATGTGTACAATATTCCACCTATTATTATATTGTAATCTTAGAGCATTAAATGCTCTAAGATTGTAATGTGATATGCAATAAATGATTTGAATTTAAATTCGAATGTATCGCTTCGCAGTATAGTATATTGCTTCTAATGTGCAAGGCAGATTAGGTAGAATCGACTCACAGATGAAGCAAGCCTTAAGGCGAAGGGTAAGGCACACTAGCGCCACCAATTGATAATTTGACAATTACTAACGAACGGGATCTTTTTTTAAACATTGCGTACCGTCCGACAACAGGAAAGCATCCATAATATTTATTTAATAACTGTGCACTACTTTTTGTTGCGTGGTTTATTCACAAAACGGGCTATCGCATTTATTCACAAACAATGGCCACTGTTGGTGTCAGCGAATGAATACAAAAACAAACCTAAAAGTAGTGCACAATTATTAAATAATAAATGTTTGCCTAGTGTCGGAAGGTCCGCAATGTTTGAAAAAAAATCCAGTTTAGCAGTTATCAAATTAAATCCATTAGCAGCGCTAGTGTGCCTTACCCTTCGCCTTAAAAGTCAACGTCAAAGATAAGTAAGGTAAGGTTGACTTTGACTTTGACTTTGAAGGCTTTAGTAGTATAGCCTTCATCTATAAAGTGCTATTTTCTGTTTCAAGTTAAATATATGTAAATAACAATTGTTACATCATCCAATTCCATAGATTTGATATACGTCGTCTTCGTTATTCTTACAATCTCTCACGGGACCGTTGTCTGGTAGCTACCCGCTAAGTTTGCGTACAGTCATGAGCATAAATACTCGATCGGCAGGCAAATCGACAACAATATCTGCAACAGAAAAGTATTCGTTTTTCATTAGCGGACCACTAAGGAGTGAAAGCAAATCTATAATAAATAAATATCAATTGTTTTTCGTTAGTCCCGCTAAATCTCAAAAACGGGTTGACCGATTTCAATAATTTATTATTTTTCTAACTTTTTTATATATTTTTTTCCGTTTGTTCTATTATAAGCATGATTTAGAAAAAAAACAAGGGAAAGCTCAAAAAAACAGCTGATGTATCTAAAAATTAAAAATTGTCATTGAGCGGTTCCTTAAGTTGCAGTGGGATGCTACTACGTTGTAGGTCGCCGGGTGGCAGTATCGGGAAAATCTCATAGCAAAACTGGTCTTGACTGTAGGCACAGTGAGTCTATAAACACGTATATTAATTAATGTTTTGTAGTCGGGGGAGTTGATAGAAGATTTGTAAGCGGACAGGCAGGCCTCCAAAATGTAAAGCTGTCCCACACGAAGCACTTTAAAACAAAAATTCAATCAAATTCAATAAAAACAAAAGCTAACTTATCGTTATATAGATATTTCTGTTAGTGACTGTACATTGTGAGTAAAATTTAAAATGCATATTTCCAGCCAACTCGTATGCACCGTGAGTTGGTCGAAGTAGTTTGTTATATTACCGTAAGTTTATGCCGAGCACTTATAAAATATTGCCAATAAAGAATGACGGCTATAACTGAAATTGTGTAGTTCGTAAAGTGTTTTATGAAGTCGTTCGGCCGTAAAGTTTCGTTTCAGGCAGTATTAGTTAACTATAGTCGTTCAATTGACACTTTGTGCTCATCATGCATTCATACATATAATTTTCATCATTTGCGGGTCGGAAAGGCGAAGACAACGCATCGGTGGCCGAGTGGCAAAAGCGCTCAGCCCGATACTCAAAAGTCCCGGGTTCAATTCCCAAGTCGGGCAAAGTGTGTTTCACTAATATTTTTTTTTTAATTAATAAATATAATTAATATTATAAATACGAAAGTTTGTGTGTATGTTTGTTGCTTCTTCACGCTGCATCGGATGAATGGATTCGGATGAAATTCGGCAACAGATAGTTTATGACCTGGATTACTTACTACTATGAACACATAGAATACTTTTTATCCCGATATTTCCACGGGAACGGGAACCACTCGGGTAAAACTGCGGGCGGCCGCTAGTTACCCATAAATTTTAGTGATGATTTGATTTCAATGATGCCTTAGGCCAGAAGTGGGCCAGCAAATTTTTTAAAGGTGAAAACAGCTCGTGACGCACGTACTTGCTCCACTAGCTGTCTTCACTTCTGGACTCCTCTTCTGCTTAACATCAGGTATAGTGGATGTAATAATTGTCAGCCTACAAACGTCCCACTGCTGGGCTCAGGCCTTCCCACATGCACAAAAGCACTAGCACCCAAGTGCTAGCGTCTCCATAGAGATTGGGCTGTACCTGCTACCAGTCCGTAATGGTGGGTTAAACCAACTGCTATCTATCAACAATTTACTCTAGATCGGAAGGTCACTTGTCCAAGTCACGTCGGGGGTCACCAATATAGACTTACATAAGACAGGACATATTATATCCTGTTATCACTATTAGAAGTTCAATAAATAAAACGAGACGCACTTGGTAAAACGTTTTCTGCAGTAGTACAAACGTTTCTTAAATGTTTTCTTCACTATAAAGCATAGAAAGTTTCATTAAAACCAGCTCGGTTTGAAAGTATCTTGCTTTGAAGTTTGTATGTAATACCAACATGTAAAATAGCATTTAAATATACGATACGTACACAGGACCAAACTGATGGGGACGCACGTAGGGCTACGACGGATCGTAGCTACAGCTTTTGCTACGATGCATGCTACGGTCACATGATTACACATTTGCTACGGCTACGAACTAACTGTTGACATAAACAATAACACAGTAGAACGGAATCTTCTTTGACCGAGTCTCAAACGGCGCCATTTATATACCTACTAGCTGACCCGGCAAACGTCGTTTTGCCTTAAAAAATAAAAATAAAATTTAGGGGTGGACTACCCCTAACATTTAGGGGGATGAAAAATAGATGTTGGCCGATTCTCATAGATACCGGATGACCCGGCAAACGTAGTTTTGCCATAAAAAATAATAAAAAATTTAGGGGTGGACTACCCCTAACATTTAGGGGGATGAAAAATAGATGTTGGCCGATTCTTATAGATACCGGATAAGTACAAAAAATTTCATCAAAATCGGTCAAGCCGTTTCGGAGGAGTATGGCAACGAAAACTGTGACGCGAGAATTTTATATATTAGATTTCCCCCTTACGAATGTTACACCCCTAAGTTATCCAGGCGCGTTGCTAGGGTTGCTTACTGTTAAATTAGTACATAGTTTTTAAGACATGTACGTTAAATTGAATTATTCTTTTAAAGTGTTACTTTAAAACAATTCAATGAACATGCATTTTTGTTCACTCCACTACACTTTTCAAAATGACTCCAAATTTCTATATGACGTCTTGCCATTGTCTTGTCATTTGGTTAATTTTCAATGAAAACTTAATTACCTACTTACTTAATAACTAAGAACTGTACAACTAATTAACGTTAGCCAACAACAACGATATTGCACTCGAATCGCCACGCAATCTTATCTATGCAACGATCAACCACCGATTGCTAAACATTAAAAAGAGAAATAATAAATTGATCCACAAAAAAATAGTAGGCTAGCACCTTAAATGCTAAGTTAGCATCTAAATAGTAGTTTAGGTGCTAACTTTGTATTTTTAGGTGCTAACTTAGTATTTTTGTGGGTTAGGTTAGGCTAGTTTGGTGATCGATTAAATACAACCCCATTAAAAATATCAATGAGAATATCAGTTAAAAATATTCAATCGCAAATGACCGATAAATCGTAGTAAATAAAAATACTTTTATTTTAATAGTGAAACAGCATATACAATCGAGTGCATCCAAAATTATTTAATAAATGACAAGTTGGAAAAGAATAAGAAACATCAAAGAAAAATGTGACTTAGCTAAATATAGTGAGGGGTCAATTTCGATTTTACGTCAAGTGATAGTTGATGTCGTGTCCCTGTCGCTCGTCGTCTGTCGGGTGCCTCCGTGGCTCGCTCGGCGCGCCGCCCCGGCGCCGTTCCAAAATCGTACGGAACGCACAAACAGGCAAACGCGCGGACTTCTTGGCGGGAAAGTGAATAATCATGTCTGCGGTTTTGTTTTATTTTCTAAAATTTTTGTTATGTCGAATATTAGTATGAAATAATGGTGGATTATTTACCGTTAAGTGTTGGTGAGTGTGCATGAGTGTTGGCAAATGAAACAAAACAGTGCAACGACACTTTTCAAATTCTTTCAAGAAGTCCGCGTGAGGACTTAGTAAAGCCCCACATCTTTACTGAGATACTCAAGGGGTTGGGGGAGTATATAATTTCTCACTTTTCATTTCTATTATCATTCATCATCATTGTACAGGAAGGAAATATTGTTTACTTATGTATTACTTGTAAGAAAAAAATACTTGACACTGGCTAAATGTGCTAATCGCACGAAGCCATCAACTAAATGAAAAAAAAAAACGCTCGTCCGGTGACTCCGGCCGTGAGTGACAGCCCGACTGGCATACTGTTTAACAAGGTACTCTCATTTCGCGACCTTGAACCCGCCCGGAGCATGAGCTTCCGTTCTACTGTGTTATTGTTTATTCTTATGCTGTTGACTCAACGATTGTGTTGAGAACAGCATAAGAATAAACAATAACACAGTAAGCGACTGTTTCAGACCCTCTGGACCTTCTGGACCCTTGGAGGTCTCTGATCAGAGGGCTGAAGCTGCTGCGATGCGCAGCGTTAAACTTATTAGCTAAAACTTAAATCTAGGTACTCACCTCCTGGCGGCGGGCGTTCAGCTTATCGCGCGATCAAGGATAGGAGGTGGAAGGGAAAGGATGATCGCCGCTGCCGGGGTGTGGTGCGCAGCCCGCTAAGCGGTACGTCACGCACGTCCGTTCACACACCAGTTCACCGGTTCCAACCAACACCTCGTGGCGGCACCGTGCACGCCTACCGAAAATCGAGGGATTTTACGTGTCTCGGCTGCCGATCAGCCCTACTGGTATTGATTTATCAGCAAATCAGCCACCGATGGCTGTGTTAAAACCGAATTGGTTGTTCCTTCCCGAAATCTAAGGACTTGAGAGACGCCGGTCACAAACCGCACGCCGATCGCTCTCGAAAAAAAACAAACTGTCAACTCACATTGACATTGACATTACCGTTGTGTTCCAATTCACGTATTGGTTTCCAACAGCGACATTGGTTGCTACAGAGAGCAACGACCTTGTAACGCCCGGAGAAGCTCGAGTTACGAGTTGACATAAAACGTGATGCAGTGAATAAATAAATGATATGAATATGAATATGAATATGTATTTGGTTACTGATCAAAAGACCCGACATTGCGAAACCTGCTTAGCTTGCAAGATTGCTTCCATATCGAGCTAGCTGTTGCGTCTACTCTATGCTACGCGAACATTTTAACATGATTTTCAAGAGACCGCCGCTATTGTTATGCAGTATTAAGTTTTAAACACACAGCAAATTACGAATTTTATATGAATACAATAAAAAAATTTATAACTTGCCACAAATGGCAAATTTATCTAGGTAACATTTCGCATAAGTTAGGTAATATTTCTTTATACTGGGACGCAGTGAATTGGTAAACTACTGAAAAATTTAATTTGGAAAATTTGTTTTCATTGAAACTGCGAAACTTTATATATATGGATTCAAACTTCAACCATTAAATTATTTGGGTACTATAATGCTTATTCAATGAGGCATCAACACTTTTACATATATACTACGAGACCTAATAAAAACCGACCAAGTGCGAGTCGGACTCGCGCACGAAGGGTTCCGTACTTTATGACGTATTAAAAAAAACTACTTACTAGATCTCGTTCAAACCAATTTTTGGTGGAAGTTTGCATGGTAATGTACACCATATATTTTTTTATAGTTTTATCATCCTCTTATTTTAGAAGTTACAGAGTTTACCACTTTACCACACACATTTTACCACTTTGGAAGTGTCTCTCGCGTAAATTATTCAGTTTAGAAAAAAATTATATTAGAAACCTCAATATCATTTTTGAAGAGACCTATCCATAGATACCTCACACGTATGGGTTTGATGAAAAAAATATTTTTGAATTTCAGTTCTAAGTATGGGGAACCCCTAAAATTTAATGATTTTTTTCTATTTTTGTGTGAAAATCTTAATGTGGTTCACAGAATACATCTACTTACCAAGTTTCAACAGCATAGTTCTTATAGTTTCGGAAAAAAAGTGGCTATGACATACGAACGGACAGACAGACACAGACAGACAGACATGACGAATCCATAAGGGTTCCGTTTTTTGCCATTTGGCTACGGAACCCAAAAAAGGACAAATTGGAAAACAATTTGTACGACTCCAGACAATTTATTTAAGCGTCTTAGTAATAAAATTACCATTAGGTATATATACGAAAAGAACTAGAAATTGCTTTCGTCTCTCCAGGCTTTATTGCTTCATTGTTACGTATTTTCACTTAGCTGAATAATGTTAGAAAGGATGAGAGAATTCTCCGAATGTGCGTGGGTGGAAAGCGAAAACTTCTAGAAATAGCGAGAAATGCGGCGTCAATTTGACCATCATCATCATCATCACCTGCTCATTTTATATCCCCACTGTTAAGGCGCTAACCTTCCCTATGGATAGATAGGGAGAACAGGCCATAAGCCACCACGGGCCAGTGCGGATTGGTAGTTGTTAACGACTGCTAATGCACCCGGCTTTACGTGCCTTCTGAAGATGCTCAAGATAATAAAAACTAGTTTTGACTTTTACCTATTTATTTTTTAACAAAATCGTGCCCTCATAAACCTCTCATTTGATTGTTTTTCGCTATCTTTATATAAATAATTCTTCCGTGATTATAGGCATATCACTAAACGGCTGGACCGATTTTGATGAATCTTTTTGTGTTTGTGTTGGGTTTGGGTCCCTTGATGTTTTAGATTCACAATTGGAACCGGTAGATAGCGCTGCAATAGGGTTTTAGAATATATTTTTTCAAACCATCATGTGATACAGTTTTTCAGTCAAGCTTACGAAATCGAGAGTAGGTTGCTGTTGGTGTGAGTGTTCATGTGTTCTGATGATGACGATGATGTTCACTTGGAAAATTATATCTATTTGTCTCTTCTGTCTGTCTGTAAAGTCTTAATTAGTTTTATTAGACGACGTAAAGACATTTTGCCGTTTATAAATTAGTTAGCGTTTGTGTTCCAACAGTTAGAGATAATACCGTTAGTTCCTAAGTAGTTTAGTTTTCCGGATGGAGTGCGCTTCTATAGCTTTGGCATTATCGTCACTTACAATTGGGTAAGATGATACCTATTCACCGTGTAGTGAAGAAAATAAAATAACTAGTGTTTTTTTTTCTCCTTTTTTTTTAAAAAAAATTGGCCAAACTCCACTGTACCTGATATTAACCAGAAGCAGAGTCCAGATGCGAGGACAGCTAGCGGAGCAGGTTTGCACCTCACTGGCCGTCCTCACCTTGCAGACCTGCAAGTTGCTTTTTCACTCCTCATTTGGTGAGCACCTGTAGGTAGTTTGACTAGCTCAGTGGTTCTCAAATGGTGGTCCGCGGACCACAGATGGTCCGTGAGAGCATTGGTAATGGTCCGCGGGACAGAACATTATTAAATCCACTGAACAATTTTTAAAAAGGCAGTACAATGTTTTTTTTTAATTCCTGCACTGTCACCTACACTACCTATTTGCTAATTCCTAGGTGTCAGGGTGGTCCCAATATGTTTTTGACGTTAATACTGTAGAACCACTAGGCGTTGGTTGTTTCGCATTAGCATTTTTGTTAGCGTGAAGTGTGTAAAGATAAATTGTTGCTTCTGAACTTACGCTACAAATACTTTTAAAGTTTTGAATAAAGGTTAAACTTTCTTTTTAAGTACAGCTTATGTGGTTCCTGCTAACAAAACATTAGGAAAATGGTCCATGGTCGGGGATAGGTAGGGAACCACACTAGCTAAAGGCTGGTAAGATGATATGGTAACGGGAGTGTGACGGAGTAAATACTCCTTTTTTAATAATGTTTTTTTTTTATAATTGTTAACTTTTTTTTTTATTCGCCGTCTCTTGTCGTAACTAAATAATGATATGTTTTCTTGTTATTCTTTTAATTAGTTTGTGTAATTAATTTTTGTTGTACATTGGGCCAATAAATGTATTTCTTCTTCTTTTTCTTCTAGTTATATACGTTTTCTACGGTTTCCTGTGCCTTCTCTTTCCTGAATACAGTTTTCTTTATTCCCTTTCGCCTCCTTCCGCTACATGGAGCTTGTAGAACTACAGTGGATGGTAGAATAAAATGTAAGCGTCAGTAGCCTAACGGAATTATGATCGGGGTGAATGCGAGAAAACACTATTTATTCAATTTAGACACACAAAGTATAATTATGAACGTCGAGTGATGTACTTAAAGAATATAAAGTTAGATTTAGATTCTACCGCTGCTGGCTGCTATCGAAAGGTTGTACTTAAGCTCAGGACCTATAGTTGCGTTACGGTCTGATTCTGTACAGCGGTAGCCGCAGACACTATCGGTTTCTATGTATTTCTATGCAGACGACCAACTGTCGCTAGTTACGTAAGGTATTTCATAGAAATACATAGAAACCAGAACTGTCGCGGTGACACGTGATCTGCTGCTGACGCCTGCCGTCGCCTACGGAATCACCACCAATTCCTCACGCAAGCGTATTACATTTCCGGATGGGTTAATAGGATTATTATTGAAGTGTTCATTGTAAATTAATAAAATAATAATATTGAATATATATATATATATATAGGTACCAGTGTCTCTAACACTACTTCTTTAGATAATATCGTTTTTGTCTTTTTAATTTTATTTTTTTCTTTCATTTTCATTTTTATTTCACCGTTGAAATTAAAATGAACTTTACAACTTGGCTAACTTAGACTGTTCACCGCAGCTTTTCATTGGATCACAAAAGTTTCAGCGGACGTTTCGCTATTCTCCTCTCCTGTGCTACAATCAAATAGAAGTATACTATTTTTGGCATTTTCCCCAACCACAAAATAAGTAGACCTGAGAAGGTAAGCTATGTAGTAAGCTTCGAACAATGATAGTAAAACATAATTTTATTTGCGCCATAGTTAAAAATAAATAATGACAAAATAGGAGGACAAAATGCCTACTTTCTTAAATACTCAATTTATTTTGAGTATTTAGATCTGGGTTTAAAGCTTAAACTTAGTTATAACTATATTATGTATATATATCGGGCTACATAATGGTATTTTTTATTTTGATCTAGCTTGTATAGTTTTCTTTTAACGAACGTTTTTATCGGAAGAGTCGTCGAGCGATTGCTTGCTCTAGATCGCGCGCTGTCACCTGGACGTTGCCGTGAATTGACAGTTCGCGGCGTTGACGTTTAAGTGGATATACCCTCAGAACAATAATTAAAGCTATAGAAGGAAGGTTAAAATAAAAAACGTGCAACTATGTTTAGTTCCGTTCTATCTTACGACTAACAAAGGAGGTTGGAGTGGATAAATTGAGTCCTTGAGTCCTTTGCCCGGCCAAAGTCACCACATTACCTTACATTACCTCAAATATGACGTCACAAATCTTGTGACACCTTCGAAATAACGAAAGAAAAGAGAATCGATCTCTTTCCAATACATCAACTAGGTTAATTAGTTAGAATAGTGCGAACTGATGAATTTTTGTTGCTATTTTAGTCCGATTTCTATAACTTTAGTTATTGTTCTGAGGATAGACCCTCTAATGAACACGGATCTCGGAACAGTCCGAGAGCAGCTGTTTCGAGATTCCGTGTCAGTGAGAGGTTATCTATGTGTGCGTTACTCTAGCACGCTTGTATGAAGCTTTCCTTCTGAAGTCTCCTTATTTTGTGCCCCGACCCTGGCGCCGCGCCAACAGCCTCCAGTCAGCCGGCGCGATACGACCGAATCATTTGTTTTAAAATGTTACTTTGTTTGCTCTAAAATTGCGAGCATCACAGAATTAGGTTTTATTCTGGGAGTTGGTCAATGTTTTTGTCATGTGAGATGTGCTACTTGATTTAAAACTATGTCGCTGTCTGTATAATTCAGAGATTTCGGTGGAGGGTTTAGGTGATGATAGTGCAGCGGCTTTTGCGTATGGATTGTAACTTTATGTAATAATTGATTACCAGATGGGTGACCAAATAAGATTATCTTCGTTGCTTTGCTTTCGTAACGTAACGTTGGTTCAAAGGAAGTTGTAACCCTATCACCTCATGTGATATTGTGGAAAGCCTTGAGTCTAGATTTTTACGCTATACAATAATACTAATTATAAATAGAAATTAAAAACTACTCTTTAAATAACTAAAGGAGGAGCTCGATAGCGCAGTAGTTAACGCGCCCGGTCTACGAGTACTTTCGCAAAGGCCGGTCATCGGATGGGTGACAAAAATTTTATCATCTCGAGCTCCTCCGTGCTTCGGAATGCACGTAAAACCGTTGGTCCCGGCTGCATTAGCAGTCGTTAACAACCACCAATCCGCACTAAGCCCGCGTGGTGGTTTATGGCCCATTCTCCCTATCCATCCATAGGGAAGGATCGTGCCAGCAGTGGGGACATAAAATGAGCTGATGATGAAATAACTAAAAAAATATTATTAGACAAAAATTCTATTATTTTAGGGATTTATATTATTTTACGTACTCAATCAACAATTGTAGCGATGACTTGATTTCAATGATGAAGGCTTTAGCCCAACAGAGGGACAATTAAAGGCTTTAATTTACTTCACTTTACTTAATCATCACCTCGGTGGCTAAGTAGCAAAGCGCCTAGAACGGAACAGGACGTGTTCGCTACAAAGTATGTTTCTTAACGTGCCTTTCGAAGCACGGAGAAGCTCGAGATGATACATTTTTGGTCACCCATCCGATGACCGGCTCTCTGCGCCATCGAGAAGCTGGGATTGATATAATACCTATCAATCCCAGCTTGTGTATCGAAAACAAAACATACTTTGTAGCGAACACGTCCTGTTTCGTCCTGCGCCAATCTGCATTTGGCAAGCGTCCAATAAGTCAATCCCCATCAATTGTAGCGATGACTTGATTTCAATGATAGAAACCTTTGCCCAGATTTGGGACACTATTATGCTAATTACTCCTTACTCAATCAACATTTAAAAAAATGTACTGAAGTTTTGTAATCAATTACGTAAGAATCTTCGAAAGGTCTCGAGGTTTAAATGAATGATTGATAAAGTTCAAAAATCTATTTGCTACTTTTCTTTTTGTGTTCAAGTTGCCAACGCTGCTTGCCGTGTATCGATTATCGTTTTACCAGTGACGTCAATAGATTGTGTGTGGGTAGACTGCCTTGACTGAGTTGACTAGTGGTTAAAAGACCGTTAGGTTTTTAGTTTAAGTTAAGTTTAAAACCCAGAGGTCCCGGGTTTAATTGCCAGCGGGGGTACATGTTTATGTACTCGGTTTGGTTGGTCGTAGGGCTTGTTTGTCCATCTGGCTAGCTACTACCATCTTATCTAAATATGTCGCCATAACATCAATATTTGTTGCATTATTGATTCGGCAGCTAGAGATAAGATAGCCAGTGCCTCAGTAGTTAAGGATTCCGGGTGAAGTGTGCTTCAATCTTCAGCCTTATCATCACTTAACATCAGGTGAGATTAAGGCTAAGTGCTCACCCGTAAAGTATGAACAAACAAAAAAATACTTAATAAGTTAAATTCAAAACCATTGCATTTGTGAAAGCGAGACGCTGCTACAATACTGCTTTTATAGCTCATACTTACTTACCTAATATAGAGCCAGCACGTTGCAGTTCCTATCGAGATTAGGATGAGCTGGAGTATGCCACAAAATAAGGATACCCCTGAATGTAAGCGTAATACGTACCGCGCTCGATCAACGCACGCACCAAATTTTTAATTTTTATTTATTAGCCTATTTTGTCTCCCACTGCTGGGCACAGACCTCTCTGCGGCTCCACTCTTATCTATCATCGGCCACCTCATACCACTCCGGCAAGGAAGTGCTCAAATCGTCCCCCCATCTCCGCTTTGGCCTGCCTCGTCTCCGGTGTCCATCACATGGAACCCAGTCAGTGGCGATCTTCGACCACCTTTCTGGGCCCATGCGGCTAACGTGCCCAGCCCAGTTCCACTTAAGTCTAGCGGTCGCCACTCCAACATCTATGGTTTTGGTTTTGGAGCGCAATGTAATATTTCGAACTCTATCGGTCCTCCTTACACCTAATATGCTGCGCTCCATCGCTTGTTGGCAAACTTTGAGTTTAGACTTTTGATGTTCGGTCAAAGACCAGGTAGGCTACTCTTGACGCAAACTCAATCTCAATTTAATTAAAATGTAGCGCTACTATCGCTTTTAAGAGTGCCATTTGAATTTTTTAGATTTAGGATTGGAAATTGATTATTGCAATTGTGTTTCAAGAGTAACCCACCAGGTAGGCTACTCTTGACGCAAACTCAATGTCAATACAATACCAATGCGATTAATATGTATCGATATTGGGATAAGTTTTGCAATTTCAGAACGCCCCATCTCGATAATAATTTGTTCACTCAATTTCCAAGCAATTTAATTCCAATGTAGCGCTATTATCGCTTTTAAGAGTGCCATTTGAATTTTTTAGATTTGGGATTGGAATTGTATTGAGATTGAGTTTGCGTCAAGAGTAGCCTACCAGGTCTGAGCGCCGTAGGTTAGGATAGGCAGGATGCACATGTCGACGAGTCTGCGAGTTTCGAGTTTCGAGGCAAGCGGAAGCTTACCTTTCTATTTAAGCTAATGCTTTCGCATCTAATTAGGCAAACTTTAGCAATAATTATAAACTTAAAGAATAAACAATAATAACGGAGACTTCTAGATTTTTCTATGAGTCCGATAATGGTATTCGTCAGAGTTATTGTTAGAGTTAACCAACTGCAAATTACTTAACGACGCGATTTCTATTCTTGTGCATAATAATGTTCCATCATTCATGTAAACTTCAATTTCAAGTTGATTTGGTTACAATACATACAGTTAAAGTGTAGCGGCTTGCGCCTTCGGCTTATAATCTTGCAAGTTAAGCGACCTTGTCAATGTTGAGTTATTGGAAGGGTGACCCAATTGATGTATATCCTAGTTCCTCCCTGCTTCTTAAGGCTTGTAAAGTCGTTGGTCCCGATTGTTATAGTGAGAAGGAAGTCGTCAAAACCCACCAACAGCTAGCGTGGTTGGTTAATACCTAATCTTCTCATCCTCCTCCAATAGTACATTGGGCTGATGATGATGCTGATGATGACCTTGATGATTCCTTTTTTGTATTATAATAGCTTAAATAGGATACTGAGGAGCTCGATGGCCGCAAAGGCCAGTCATCGGATGGGCACCAATCCGCACTGGGCCCGCGTGGTGGTTTATGGCCCGTTCTCCCTATCCATCCATAGAGAAGAGTCGTGCCCCAGCAGTGGGGACATAAAAATGAGCTGATGATGGTGATGATGATGATGAAATAGGATACGAAAAAAAACAAAATCTCTTCCATAAACATTTATTAATATAATTTATCATTTTTCATATTCCAATATTAGTAATTTTACAGTTATCATATTCCCTACTCAGGAACATACAATATATGAAGCTACATACAGAAGAATCTACTAGGCTGCAATACCAATAAACCCCCTGTCTGAGAGTCACACAGAGTACATTAAAGATTCGTTTTTATTAATTATATAATTATGCATTATGACATGTTAATTATGTATTTTAAAACACTAAGTTGCCAATCGCAAATACAAATGGCATTGTCAATACAAAGGCTTCTTACAGCGTCTTCCACCAAGTTCTTTTTTAACCGAGTCTCTTAAATGACTAGAACATTTACTTTTAAAAGTTACATTTATATACGTTGTATTTTTTTACTATTTTGTATTGTATTTGCTATTTCCTATTGACATAAGTTTACCATCAATTCAGCAGCTACTGCCCTCTACTTTTAGCTTACTTAACTCTACATACATACATAGCGATAAAACTGAACTGCCGCCGTGGCGAGTGGCTCGTTAGCAGAAACGAAGATTCGGAACCAAAAACGGAAAAGGGCCAAGAGCTCGTCGCCAGGGGCAGTTGGAAGGGTCCGATCTCGTCGAGCTCAGCGTCGGGCGTACGGATTGGGCAATAAGGCTGGGTGATTGCCCAACCACATAAGCGGACACTCGACGTGATCAGATTAAGGTGGAAAGAAAGCGAAATTAACGATGCGAAGGTCTAATGTCTGAAATTAATACCATCCCTAATTCTTTTTGTATAAAGGTCCAAAAATATTTCCGAACTAAAATCTAGGTCCCTGTCTTCTCATTCGAATCTCTAGGCGATAGTTTTAACCAATTTAAGTTTTATTGAAGTGGTAATGAAGGAAACGCAACGAGTCCGTGGTTCAAAAGCAATGGTTGTCTCGTCCGATGGAGCGGCGGTCAAGTCGGCTGGCAGGAGTTGGTCGCCGCTTCAGGGGAGCTGGTTTTGGCGGCCTACCCCCACTTCTGGAAGAGGCCCATCCGCTGGCAGCGACAGTTGGAGCCCCAGAGATTGCAGCGACACGACGAGGAGTGGCAGCAGTCCCCGGGGCGGTGGTCACAGTTGCCCCCTCGCCGGATGCAGGCGCGCCTGAAAACGTAGATCAGCGACGAACGTCTGAAACCACATTAGCGAACACTAGCCTAAGTTCGTGTTCGTGCTCTAAGGCAACGGTGCTTTGGCATGCGGTGGTAACACGTCCCGTCTTTTAGATGTTCAGTTATAAAGAAAATAGAATCCATTGTTGTGTTGCTACGCGAGACAGAAAAGATTTTTGAGCGAATTCTTGCCTTTCGCATTTACCACAGTTGGTCCAGGCTTGGTGGATAACCAGGTGGTGGTTTTAGGGCCATGTAAAGCCATTAAAAGCATCAACGTTCTCTACCAAGAGGCTGTTTTTATCTGGTGTCAATATTTAAAATTTGATAGTTAGCCTCAGAAGGAGTTGAAAACAGAAATATTTACAAAGGGTAAGGAGATTTTCTTTTGTGCTTCAGAAGACATGTTAAGCCGTGGGTCCTGGTCGTTACAACCCACCAATTAGGACAACGTGGTGGATTATGGCCTGATTGTAATCAGCGATAATAAAATCATAGATAAGTTATAATAAAAATAAAACATGCTATTTACATTATACAGTAAAAAAATATTTTAAAAACCTCTTCTGTTCTAAATTAAGTTTTCTGTTTTAAGGATAGTAAATAATATATTGCAAAGTTTGAATTAAATAGACCTTTTTAGTATAGATCTCTGTAACTAGTGGTGGCGACTGACCGGAGTGTATCATCGTAACGTAACCGTAAAATTCGCGGCGAGCTTGTTACGTCATTGGTGACTGATGCAGCGACTAGCGGCTCGGCTCACTGTGCTGACCATGCGAATGCTCGCAACGAACATGTTACGTTACAGTAAAATGCCCCCCGCTCAGTCTCTACCTTCAAAAATTCCTATCCTTATTTACTGTTTTTGTATTATTTTTGATTCAGTTCAGTAAAGTATATTTGATAATTAATGAACACTATATTGGTTTGTGTATTATTGTTTACGTATAATCGTATTATATTATAGTGAACTGCTTGTTTCCCAAACAAATAAAATAATTTTCAGGTTAAACCCATTTTAAACATTTTTCTGGAGAAGCTCGATGGCGCAGTGGTTAACGCACCCAGTCTGCGATCGCTGAGGTTAAGCAACTTTCGCAAAGGCCGGTCATCGGATGGGTGACCAAAAATTTATCATCTCGAGCTCCTCCGTGCTTCGGAAGGCACGTTAAGCCGTTGGTCCCGGCTGCATTAGCAGTCGTTAACAACCACCAATCCGCACTGGACCCGCGTGGTGGTTCATGGCCCGTTCTCCCTATCCATCCATTCCCTATGGAGGCTCGTGCCCCAGCAGTGGGGACATAAATGAGCTGATGATGATGATGATGATGATGAAACATTTTACTACAAAAAGAGATGCACATTTAGCAAACAGAAATACCTATACTATCTGCTTTAAAAGATGAAATCGAATTTGTCGATACAGACTCACAAATATGAAATACAAAAGACCTTTTGAAATACAAAACTTTTGTTTCATATTAAATTCAATATTGGTTTTTGCATTCAGTGTTAAAGAAAAGGTGGCATCGAATATAGCGCAGATACTTTGAGTAACATTTACGCCAGAATTAAAAGGAAACAAAAATTAATAATTGTTAAGTACAGCCCAACTCCACACGACTTTAAAGTTTATCCTGACACCCCACCAACCATAAGGTTTTAAAGTTAAGGTGTCATTGTTAAGTACCTACAGTTGATTACCAACAAATTCGATTCTATCTTTTTAAGGAGACATATTCTAGTACAAATTGAACAAAGGATTTAGCCGTTTCGTGTCGGACCGGTGCTTGTTTCATATTAAAGGTCACACGACAGCCGCACAATATGGAATGTACTGCAGACGTGCAGCAGCCGTCCGATAACAAACGTCTAAATGGATAGTGCCGTAAGGGCATCCGCTGCATTAAGCGGGAGCACGACGGACGCGGGTCGCAAGTCGCAAGCGGGGCGTGGTCGACGGGGCACGCTCGTATGTTCGCGGGAGGCGCCGTTTTTTTTGAGAGAGTTTTCTGATTGTCTCTGGGCATTTTCAGCGTCAGCGTTGTTTGATCGAAACACCGTCAGAGGTTTTCTAGAGGGAATGGCATCACGCACTAGGGCGTACTAGATTCTTCGACGTGTTCGGATAGAATAGGTGGGGGACGCCCCGTGTTCCTGCTTAACGCAGCGGATGCCCTAAGGGCTCATTCAATTTAGGGGTTAGGCACGACAACCGCACGACAGTCAGTCACCGACAGTCGCCGACAGCCGCCCGACAGCAGCATGATTGTCGCACGCATGTGTTTTTAAATGGAACGCAGTGCAACTAGCTGCAATAGTCGACCGATGCTAAAAGTCTTCATTGTAAGAGCCCTGAAAGCACCTTCTCACGTGACTACAACTCACTTTCCAACGTCCTGTAACAACTGCAGATCAGCTGGATCCTCTCCGTAGTCAGGAAGGTCGATTTCTACGTCTTCATCACCTGTGGAGATTAAATTTTAGTATAAAATGATAAAAGAAAAACTTGAACAGACATTTATGACATCATCAGTGAAGCTAACTGTATCGGCGGGAAATATAGGTAGACCATAGAGACGATCAGCCCCTGTATTTTGTGGACCACATTTATTTATAATTAGATCATTAAGAGGTAGATCCTTTTCTAATTGCATACACAATCATGTTTAAATTATCATACGCACACCCCCCCCTCCCCCACACACAATAACTTACTTTGTAAAATATTTAATACTTATTAAATAAAATTTAAAGTACATCCTTTGTACAACATTGTCAAAAAGTATTGAGTATACGTTTCTTCCTTCTCCGTTAGTCCCGGCTGCATTAGCCGTCCTTAACAACCGCCAATCCACATTTAACCCGCGTGGTGGTTTACGACCCGTTTTCCCTGTGGTATTTCCATCCATAGGGAAAGCTCTTACCCCAGCAGTGGTGACTTAACCCTTTTACAGTCAGAGAGATGTATAATATGTTCCCACCACATTTTGAACTTCATGTGATTGAGATAAGATTGAACAACAATGAAATATTCAAACATGTTCTGTTCGTTAAAGGGTTAAAGTTGAGCTGTTGGTAGATATATAACCAGCTCACTGAGAAGATAAGATACTGTTAATAACACAAATAGATCTTGGTTGCAGGGCTTACCGTTAATAAATTGGTACTGGTAATACTTCTATCAAAAGAAGATACCAGTCAGAAAAAAGTAACGGTAAGCTTGGTATCGTTACCTGGGTGACATTCTTACCGGTAAATTAACTAACCGCTCTACGCGGATTGGCTAAAGCGTAATATTTAACGAAAAAAATAGCGATACTTTTCTAAATAACCTTACTGGCACTACCGGTACCAAATTACCTTTATTAAAATAACGTTACTTACCGGTACTTACAGTGGGAAATTGGTAACGGTAACAAGCCCTGCATGATTGTACGATATTTCTATTTTGTATTCTAAGAAGGTTGTAGCTCATTCACCTGGATCAACATAGGAGGCGTGCGCCCACTCAGCTGCGAGGAGCACGGCCGCCAGCGCCAGCAGGAACGCGGCGCGCGGCATGGTGCCTACACCAACCGCTGCAAGCTGCAACAGAAACGTCAGCTGATCATACTGGCAGATGCCAGCACAGCCGCCTTAACGAGGAATGCAGTTAGGACTGACTGTAAGAAACCTCCTTTCTGCATTCTTTGCTAGGACGGCAGAGCAGTTTGCGAAAACTTTAGCTTTGTATCCTGCCAATCTCGTGGCAGTTGGCATTCTGGCAGTTGCCGAAAACTTTAGCTGTTTATTCTGCCAATCTAAAGGCAGTTGGCATCCTGGCAATTGCCGAAAACTTTAGCTGTTCATTCTGCCAATCTAGAGGCAGTTAGCATTCTGGCAGTTGCCGAAAATTTTAGCTACTCATCCTGCTAATCTTGCAGCAGGTGGCATCCGGGTAATTGCCGAAAGCTTTAGCTGTTTACACTGGCAGTTGCCAGTCGTTGGCATTCTGGCAGGTGCCGAAAACCGGGATCACGTGGTAGTTTATAGCCCGATCGCCCTGTGATGTTTCCATTCATAGGGAAGGATCGTGGTCCAGTATGGGGGACATAAAGAGCTGGTGATGGTGATGGGCAAAGTGGAGGAAATTAAGTAAAGATTCGAATCTGGTAATATATCAATTTCTGGAAACAGTCACAGCTATTTTCTTTTCTGTGTGCTACGAGTAGATTACCAAAGATGAAAGACCAGCAAAGCTCTATAATACGTTGATACTACGTGTAGTTTTAATAAACACCTATTTTAACCGACCTGTTTTAATTTGAGCAGTTACGACCGAATGTGAAAAGGAACAATGATTATGGATTTCACATGGCTCATGAAAATTTAAAAAAATAATCGAGGTTTTTCAGTTGTTATTTCGTAATGTCAAAGCTTTTTCATGAAAAAGTTATTTCGACAATCCATTTTCTCGTCGCGTAGCAACAATCAAAATAACAAATATGTGTATCAATATTGTTTATTAGTTAAGGCTACGAATTTCATAATAACGAAGTTTTGTTTCCTGAACGTTTTACTCGCTCAACATTAAGCCTGAAGCTACGACCCCAATAAAACCAAGAAACTTTTTCTATGAGCATGACGGAAGATAAATTAAACACCAAAAAGTACCCATGAATTCACTGTTCAAAAAGTAACACTCGAGAACCATCTGTGGATTCATTAAGTTGGTACTCCCGGTCCCGACGGGTTACCGCTCCACAAAACTTATATCAAAGGGAATAATTTGGTGTTTTTCTGAACGGAGAAATAACCTTTTTAAACAACTCGTCCTCAAAAAATTTTGTATGTGACAGGGCAATGGCGTTTTTATATAAAACTGGTCAAGTATGAGTCAGATTTGCACTGTTCCGTATACAAAAGTTACCTACAAAAAAAATATATTTGAAACAGTTACACAGACAGAATACCTTTAGGTCAAATATTGTAAAAGTCTTATTATTATTCTAGGCTTGACAATAGTTCTATAATAGTGCATACTACATGCTTCAGAACAGTGAATGATAGGTTACGTTTTAATTTAAATAAATTGGTAATAAAATATGGTGAGATTGAAGACATTTCAGTTCATAAAATATCAATAATGTAACATGTATCATAATAACAATATTATATACATGTAATTAATATCTTATCTAATCTAAATTGCTTATACGATCCCATTTCTCCATTTACGAGTACAACCGTCTTTGTGCAGAGCTATCGTCTTTTAGTCCAGAGAATGGACGTCGACTTAATATAGGTACGGAGTTGTTGTATTTGCGTTTAAAGCATTATTAATAACCAATCCTGTTAGTAGTAAGAATGTACTTCAGATTTCACGTTTTTATTTTTTAACTACGATTTTTTGTAAGATTTACATACTAGTCAAGAAGAGGTAAGCGTAAATATATTCATAATTTATATTCTTAAGGGTTACGAAATGATTATGAATGATGTTTTTTTAAATGAGACCCATCATCATTAATAACCACCACGTGTATGGGAATATTTCAGGCATATTTGACATGTAGGGGAATGTACGGAGTGTACTCTAAACATATAATTTTAAAACAATAAATATTTTATATTTTGATGGCGTTAAACTCTGCGAGTGAAAAAGCTGTTATAATAATATACAATCGAGGCCAAAAAGACAAAATGATACGGTTAAGTAAAATAAATAGTCTATTTATTTATTTGTTTTTAAGGAGAACCTCGCCGAGTTGTACAATCTGAGTACTTCAGAGATTTTCCGAGGCGCAACATCACGGGCCCAAGTAGTCATATTGATGGCCGACCTCCGGATGGCACATGAAGAAGAAGATAAGGAAATTCTACAGCCTTCTTTTACAAATACATAATTATTAACTTAATTTAAGATACTTAAGTCAATTAAAGAATTCCACAACTATATATTATACCACTGCTGGGCAAAGGTCTTCATTATTGAGTTTAAGTTATCGCTACACATGATGAGCGTTGGCTTAAATGGTAAGAAAAAACAATATTATAAAGATTTTTGGAGTGTAGGGAACCCCAAAAAAGCATTAAAATCGTCATTTATTTTATTCCCTATGCTTAAACTTCTGTGAGTACTTGGGATTAAGATTTTTTTTAAACTTCTAGCAAGAAAGCTTTAAAGTATCTTAACGACGAAAAGCACTTTTGATTTAAAAATTAAATATCGTTAGGTGCCAGTTCAGTAAAAAATTACTATCATTGTTATCGGAAGATTATTTTGCGTCTATGTATGTTCAATAGATTTGGAGAAGTATTTAGCGCTTCACTTCATCTTCATCATTATCTTTATCATCTTCATTTGTACAGTCTAAAAAAGAAGATAGGATAAAGATAAGTTCTCGAAATCTTTCTCTTTCTCAAAGCAGAAAAAGGCTCATTTTTCAAATAACTGTTATGTGACACCACATTATGTTCTTTTAATGGTTTTGTGATGTTGAAAACATCTCTATTTAATTAAGTCAACTCCCGAATCGGGTAGTATTGTAAAGATTCAACTTCAGTACTATCCGTGAATACTGTCTTTCAAACTTATTCAATATCAGTCGAGACGATGGCAGGTACGCAATTAAAAAGAAACCTTCACTAATTAGTACTATTATCGGACTCAAACAAGTCAATCAGTAATCAGTTGCTTAGGAATCATGTTTTATTACTGGAAACATCGCGATCGGGTAATCGATTTTATTGACTGATAACCTCGTTCTCTTACTTTCTCTTTGTCTTTTTCTTTCACTTTCTCTTTTTATGTATTATTTTTACTTACCTGAATCATTAAAAAACATGACGTCACTATTGCGTTTTATTCACCGACTTATTATTATATCCCTATCTACACAAGTAAGCACCCGAATTGGGCTTCTGACCAATTCAGTCATTCAGCATCGTAAAGGTTCATCTTCAATACTAAACTGTGAATATTCTCCATCAAACTTTGTCGATAACAGCCGAGACGGAGACAGGTACCCAATTATAAAGGAGCCTTGGGTTATTAATACTGATATCGGACTCAAACAAGGCCGGTTACTCGGGAGTAATGTAATTTCTGGCAACACCACGATCAGGGTAATCTGTTTTATAGAACAATAACTCTTTGTGTTGATCGTGTATACGTATCTCTTGAGACCAATAATTTTAAAATCACCTACCTATATGTAAATGGAATCAGGCGTTACTTTGTGCAAATCCATGGCATACAAAATTGAAAGAAAATATACGCAGCACGCTTGTCTTGACATGTCTTGACATTAACAAAAAAACTTTACTAGATTTGAATGAGCTCTAAGTGATAGTAATAATTTAGACTTATAAAACTAATATTAGTTTTCATATTCATTTTATGACAATTATTTTATTTTCTTTATGATTTGTTTTCGTAAATTCGTACGAAAACGTATACATAGTGCAGCTAGCCTAATAAGTTAAAGCTTTAGCACACCCTGCGGCAAAAGAACGCAACTTGTTTACTTTTAGTATGGAAATCATCACTGTGTAAAGAACTATTATGCTGCGTACGAGTAGAAAGCTGGGTGCCTAGTGTGAGTTCTCTGTTTTAGACCAGTTGCGTTTCAGGTGACTTGTAATTTTAGACTAGTTGATACTTAGACCAGCTGCGTTTTAGACCGGATGCGTTTCAGACTAGATGCGTTTTAAACCAGTGACCAGCTGCGTTTTAGACCAGATGCTACTTCTACCAGTTGCGTTATAGGGGAGATGATAGTAACCCTTGATTACTATCCGTATTCATTCGATTACGTTTACGAAAACGAAAACTAGTATGGCATTAAAACAGCGCCTCCTGGCAGCGTACGAGAAGAGTTAATATGCCATACAAATTCTCGTTTTCTTTAACGTGATCGAATGGCGAATGAACTCGCACTTGGCACCCAGAACGCTTTCTAAATTTAATCGAATACGATACACGATGAAAGGGCTAAGTTAGTTTCAGCTCTTGATGAGCATATTAACACTAAAATTAGAAAGCCTAATCAAGAACTTAAACCAATTGTCATAATCGCTATTCATCACAGTGACTATCACATTTCGGAATATCACTGCTACTCCGATGTGTACTTCAAGATAATATCACATGACCGCGTCCCACTTTACTTATATAGAGCGGTACGTGATTCCAACCCTCCTATTAAGTTACCCTACAACGGTCCATGAGAGCGGACAAAAGAGAAATTTATTGTCTAGAAAATTCAAGATAACAACTTTAATATTGTTAAATGTTGGGAAGAGTAGCTTCGGCATTTCTGGTTGACGTTGACGTTTGTGTTAAAGTCTAGTTTACTGAAGTATGATTTAGGTCTAGTGCAAGATTTAAAAGCCAGTGGAGAACGTTAAAGAAAACACAAATTTGTATAACATTGAAGCAGCACCTTTGTCTTTTGACAAACGGCGGAGAAATCTATACTAATATTATAAAGCTGAAGAGTTTGTTTCTTTGTTTGTTTGGTTGAACGCACTAATCTCAGGAACTACTGGTTCGAATTAAAAAAATATTTTTGTGTTGAATAGTCCATTTATTGAGGAAGGCTATAGGCTATAATTACATCACGCTGGACTACTGCTCCACTCCTATGACTAATAGAAGTGGAGCAGTTCGCTAATTAACGCGGGTGAAACCGCGGGGCACAGCTAGAAACGTTATACAAATTCTCGTTTTCATTTTTATTAAAACTTTACTATCTCTGTATTATTTATGTTAGACCACAGCTCGCGCCAGGAGGTTTAAATATGTCACTATGTTAATATCAATGTTAATAGCTCTGATAAGTTCTAGTTTCCAGTAGCTAGTTTTTAGTAGTTAAGGATTCCAGGTGGAATCTGTTTCTTTGACAAAACGTTTTTACCTCTATTTATTTATTTATATATTTCAATTAACATGCCTGCTTACAGTTTGGTCCAAGAAACAGAAAAGTCATACAATTAAAATTAGCAATACAAAATTAAATAAATCCAAATCAATAATAAAATGCAAATCAATAAAATTTATCAGAACCAAAAAATAAAAGTCAGGTATAAAAACATATTGAATACAAAAAAATTGGCATTTAAAAAGTGATAAATGACAAGAAAGAATAATGCATTATTAAATAGGTAACATTTTATAAAAGTTTAGAAATTGATGGCAGATCACGGCGAGATATTGTGTGACGTGCATTTTTCTTCTAAAAGAGAGCTTTCTCAACACAGAGAAACACAGAATGTGGTTTAAGTCTCACCATTCTGAAGCTGAGATATAGAATGTATATGCCTGAATAAGTTTTAATAAAGCAACGTGCGCTCCGTAATTGTTAAGCTCTATTAAGAGGTATCATATTCAACGCAATCCAAAACCTTTGATGTATCACGGATACACCGAGAGCATTTTGCCCCCCCTTCCCGAGTTAACACATAAATAGGGTTGGCAACAACGAGTTTATTGTTTTAATAAAATGCATACTTTTGTTGCAATCATTCATAAAGGCAGCTTTTTTAAAGTTGTGTAGCTTGTATTAGAATTATTATTACTAACAGGATTAGGGACATACACGGATGTACTCCGTGATCATGGCGCATGCAACTGTGCCGAAATATCGTATACTCACACACAACAAAAAAACATGGTAAGAATCCCGTTGATTATAATTGTTCTAATGTAAGTGACCATGATAGTTTAAAAAGTTATATTGTGTAGCTTATTACCTTATATAGAACTATTCATATTAATTACTTCTTTTAGCTAACACTAAAGATTCTGATGGGTCGAAGTGCGAAAGGAAACCTCGACAGGTAACACTAACATAAGACTTCTTTTAGTGGGTTCCTTTTCGACTTAGGAGCTGGAATCTGAATTCTGCTTTTTGAAAACGATATGAAATAGAGGTACAAGACTTAATTAGCTATCACAAAAGATTCACTTGTATTTGAAACTTTGGTAAAACAAGATCCTCACACACACACACACACACACACACACAGCGCAAGGACAAATTCATAATTACTTTCCCCTTTTATTTTCTTAGTTTTAAGCCAATTTTGTTATTTAGGTTAAGGAATGATAGCGCTCTGTCATATGCAATAATGATAAAAGGCCCTTTATTATTAAAAAAAAAAAGGCGACATAAAAGAATTTGTTCTAGTCTCCGTTGAAACATAAGGTTTACAAATATCGATTAAGGTGACGATTGATGTCGACCATTAAAGTGCAGTATGAGGACAATTTGTCCAGTTCGTCGTAGCATTTTAATTTTAACTTTATGTATAAGTTTTATTGTTAGAACGTAAGCCCAACTGCTACGCCGAATAAATATTGTGAACTTGAATTTGAAATAGTAAATTATTCATTTTATTATTTTTAATAACGTAGCTATGATAAACATAAAATTTTTAATATTTATCTTATTACTACTACACTACTTAATACAAAGCACTTAACATTTCCATTACATACTCTTCAATATTCGAACAAAAGAAATTAAAGCACCAAAAAGTTAATAATATTCCGTAATGTAACATTAGAAAGAAAAACACCAAACGTCTCTTAAAAAAATATTTTTTTGATTTAAAAAACATTTATATTGTATATTTTAATAACTGAAAAGAAACATATATTCACTTGTTTTCTAATCCTATAAATAAAAAATGTCCTCTTGATATAATGAAAAGATTGACAACCCTACACACATCGCATGTCGTAGCATCGAGTTTCTAAGAAAAACAATATTACAGTCGGATACCGAAGCGTGAACAAGATTCAAAGGTTCGATAAAATTGTGCCTTTTGATGTGGCTCGTCTGTTTCATCTTGGAATACAAAATAAATGACGTAAAAGCAGGTTTAGGGTACCCGCGAGAACAGAAGCTGATGCTGATACTTACCACTGGTAATCGGATTGTGAAACAAGATTTGGGGTAGAAATAATTGAATTGAACAGTTTGTAAAGTGGAATTTAACTTTTGTGTTTTTTTAAATGCATTTTTGGTGGGAGTTTGCCGATTGCCTCAGACGGCATTTTCGGTGTCATTACGGGGTGACGAGAAACGTAAAGTGTAAGCTTCAAGCAGTGCGATCGAAACACCGTTCGCCAGATGTTTCATGTCCCCGTGCCCTTCTAGATTCTCCGAAGCGTTCGTATCGGGAACAACCCGTGGATGACTCAAAAGGCTATGAAATCGGCTCGGGTTGACCGGGTCGTGGGGGGGCCCAGGTACATGTCTGTGTGCAGTGCATACAAGTAATCAACATAAAAAACAGATTGAACTTGGAAGGTAATTTTAAATTTGTATTACACATCCTTGTGACTTTTTAGTACTGTTACGTCACGTTACAATGCCCATAACGCGCTGGTACAGTATTCAGTTCTAAGATATACCAACTTAAACCGATCCGATCCGAACCCCACGGAGAATCTAGAACAGCACGGGGACACGCTCTAGTGCGTGATGCCGTTCCCTCTAGAAAACCTCTAAAGGTGTTTCGTTTCACACGGCTTAAGGAACCCTTTAAGTTTCTCGCCGCCTTCAAAAAGCCCAATGAAGCTGAAAATTCCAGTGGCAGTAAGCAAACTCTCTAAAAAAACCCAGCATATACCTCCACATGTTAAGCAATAAAAATATATAATAAAACGAATGACTATTTGACAGCCCTAGCTTAGGCAATTACATTTTAAGAGACGTACAAGCCAGGCTACTACTCAACCCGCAAGCGTTCGTTTTCGTCTGTAATTCAATTTTCAATTGCTATAAAACAAAAGACCATAGTACGAGTATTAAGAGGGTGCAGCGCGGAATTTGAAAATTTACGTGTTTTTAAGTCACTGGTGCTAGGCGCTGAATAGGCCTTATTGGCTTGATCCTTTCACGAGGTCGTGGTTATCTTTGAATTTGAAACAAATACCCAGAAACTGCATAAACAATACGTAAAACAATGATATCTAAAAACTTATTTCTTCAGAAACTTTGTAAATATAGCACAAATGAAACAATGATCCGACATCAAAATGTTTGTATTGATATTCCGCAGGTCACTGTTGTCTTATTTTTCAATTAAAAAACATGAATATGAAAATATTAAAACTTATTATTTTTTACCCAAACGCCTATGATTTTACGAAAGTAAACATTGCTCTAATTAAATCACCAGCCTACTCTGTACAGATATTAGTGTGCGTGCGTATTCGTAGTCGTACGCCGTTGTCACACCACTGCCACGCGCCGCTCGGTCGCTATCATCAAGAAACTTGAAATTCGCAGTTTTGCGTCCGCGCTGCACCCCCTTAACGAAACAGACATCGTACGATCTGTAATGACTCGTCTTCTTCCACAAACAGTGTTGTTAGAGTATAATTGCATACTTTTTGTAAGCTGACAATTCTTTAGGAGACATACGAACCAAGTCACACTTGGAACCTTAAGTTAGAACCACGATAGCTCAATAGGAAGAGCACCTGACCCGGAATGTCAGAAGGGTGCAGGTTCAAATGCTGCTCGTGGAATTTTTTTCAACATTTATTTTTTTATAAGATACTATATTTTTTGTAATGACTCATCTTGGTACTTTAACAACGTTGTTAGAGTATAACGACAT
Source organism: Eudonia mercurella (assembly GCA_963082485.1). Classification (NCBI taxonomy): domain Eukaryota; kingdom Metazoa; phylum Arthropoda; class Insecta; order Lepidoptera; family Crambidae; genus Eudonia; species Eudonia mercurella. Next base: position 12,760,779 of record OY720040.1, on the reverse strand, counting down.
ACTTTTTGTTAGTAGTTGCAATGGCGTCGCGTCGGTCGCTTGAAGAAGCAATCAAAATCGCACTAACTAGCCCCTTTGAGGAGGACGCTCGCAAGTTTACAGTTTGATTGCCGGACATTGCTAGCCAGCTAAATATGCACACAGAAGGAAGGGTTAATACGTGGTTGTGATTTTTTTTAATTTCCCCAGGTGGTTGAAATCATTCTAAATAGTCCAATAATGTTTATGTGCGTCTTCGAGATAGATACACGGATTGAATGTGAGAAATTGTGATTCAATCCCCATAGCTCCTCTATAGTCGGACGTGAATCCATTTCTAACAATTTCTTTTTGCCACCTCGACCATCTATCCGTTTGGCTACGATTTGCATGCCCCGGTTGCCTAATGCAATTTTTATTTGCCGTTCAATTACGTTAGAAGAAAACGAGGATTTGTATGGGAAAATTTTACTCTCTTCGTTTGTCAACTCGATGCCATACAAATTATGAAATTGAATAGCAAACGAAATTTGTAGATAAGATAAGATAAGATACTCATTTATTTGCCAAAAAATATGGTAATTTACGGGTGGTATAAAATTTACAATGCGCACATGTTTTACCATTATAAAACACCATGCAAATGTTAATTTAAAATGTCGAAGTTAAACATGTCAATAAGGTTAATTAATTAATTATAAGTAAAAAAAAATCATAACACAAATAAATGTCAAAAATATCATCACTAAGATCCATACCTACATATGTAGTGCGTGGTTGTGGAAGTACTTGTTTAGGTATGTAGGATGTGAAATAAAATATGAAGTTTTAGTGATAAATAACGATTTTATAAAAACGGTTTGTCCATTAACAAATTTTTTTATGAAAATTAATACATTCATATACAGTTACTACCTACATATTAATAGTGTGAAGTTTATTAAGTCAATTTATGATATAAATATTCTTTAGCTGTTCATTTATTTTTAAACACATAAAACGGCAATTGTTTTATCTCATCAGGCAGCTTATTGAATATTATTAACGCTTGAACATAAGTGTTTCGTCTAAACATCCCGAGCTTACATTTAGGGAGAAATAATCTATCCTTATGTCTCGTGTGTCGCATTAGCACATCAGAGTGTTTAGGAAAGTAACCTGCGTTCTGCATTACAAATAAGTATATAACTTGCAGGCGAGTGGGAGTACTTTTAAATCTTGAAATAGAGGTTTACAACATTCAGTACTTCAAGCATTACATATAGCCCTTATGCATTTTTTTGTAGCCTAAAAGCTAGAAAAATGTTGACTGAGTTACCCCAAAGTAGTAATCCGTAGCTTAGTACTGACGAGACATATCCATAGTATGCACTAATAGCTGCTTCCATAGACACTGTTTGCCTTAAGCGCCTGAGTGCACTTACAAACCTATTTAATTTAGAACACACTTTGTCAATATGCGCCTTCCAATTACAGTGTTGGTCAATTTGTGCCTTAAAAGTCAGTTGTTTCTACTGCACATATATGTTCATTGCTGTAAGTTATGTCCAATTTGATGTAATTTTGTTCACACGTCTTCAAATGTATCATTTTCATTTTTTGTATACCTGTTTATAATTAAATTATTAGCATTCATCCAATTATTTATGTCATGTATACATTTAATCATTTTATCTCTTATATTATCATTGTCTTTATAAAATGTTCAAAATGATTTTTAAAGCAAATTTTTTTGCGAACAAATTACAAAAACACAAATGTTGAAAAAAATTTTTTCCACGAGCAGGATTTGAACCTGCACCCTTCTGACATTCCGGGTCAGGTGCTCTTCCAATTGAGCTATCGTGGTTCTAACCAGCCCGCCGAAATTATTCAACACTTTTTACTTTGTAAGCCAAAGGCGCCCATTCAATGTCAACAACTACCGTCATTAACATCCGATCATAATATTTTTACAAATATTAAAGATCAGTTAAGAAAATAAGCAAGCTATTTTATAAAATGTTCAAAATGATTTTTAAAGCAAATTTTTTTGCGAACAAATTACAAAAACACAAATGTTGAAAAAATTTCCACGAGCAGGATTTGAACCTGCACCCTTCTGACATTCCGGGTCAGGTGCTCTTCCAATTGAGCTATCGTGGTTCTAACCAGCCCGCCGAAATTATTCAACACTTTTTACTTTGTAAGCCAAAGGCGCCCATTCAATGTCAACAACTACCGTCATTAACATCCGATCATAATATTTTTACAAATATTGTCTTTATCTTTAATAATAAGGGCAGTATCATCCGCGAATACAATGGTTTTTTCGGCTTTGGGTTTGTACTAGCTATACAACTCAGCGCAATTAACGAACCTTCTGGCCTCTTGTTGACTCGGGTGCGCCGGCGACACCTCGCCTCTTCGCGCCCGTTTGAACTTTACCATTCATTAGCTTGTTTGATGTCAGATTGGTTCTGCAAATGGCTCCCGTGATAGATCAAATTCTAATGGACTACTTTATGAAAATATTTATAAAATACAGTGAAAATATTTAATGCTTATGTATTTATGTGTATAATGTATTTTATAAATATTTAATTCAGCTTCAGTGCAGCAATTAGCACTTAATAATAAAAAAAAATTAAAAAGTAAAATTTACTATAGCGTTGTGTTATCAAATTTGTGGTATTTCATTTGTAAAAATGAATCTGCATAACCATTGGTTGCAATAACCGTTGGATAGATGGCATCGTGCCGCTAAAAGCACTCAAAAATTAAAAAGCAGTGTAAAAATTCAGTGCTTACGTCAGCCCGGTAGCATAATGGTCAGTGCAGTGGCCTGGATTGCGGAAGACCCAGGTTAGATTCCTGGCTGGGTCGGGTAGGCATTTAATTTTTTCGCTGTATTTTATAAATATTTAATTCAGCTTGAGTGCAGCAATTAGCACTTAAAAAAATACTTTATGTGTTGCGATGTCAGTATAAATTTGTTTTTTTCTGAAGTGTAACGTTTTAGAAGTATAGAGAGAACCGTCTGTGTGGTCTAGTGGCTAAGACCACCGGGCTCGGACCCAGAGGTCCTGGTTTCGATTCATACATACCCCAGCGGTGGTACGTGACTGTGTATTCGGTTTGGTTGCTGGCAGGGCTGGTTTGTCCGCTTGGCTGGCTATCACCAGCTTATCTAAATATGTCGCCATAACATCAATGTTTGTAGCATTGTTGTTAAACTTTAAAAGGTTAAAGTTACTCGCGTCCGTAGGTTTACCCTTAAGACCCTTCACGTGACCCCTGGGTGGTGCTAAATGAGTGACACTGTTTGAGTGGTAAAGCCACGCTGCCTTTCAGCACGAAATGGGCCGGCTCGCCCGGCGTAATGTACCAGCACCCTCTCATAAAATATCGGCGTGAAACAATGGCACTCGTTGCTGTTGTGTTTCGTCCGGTGAGTGAGAGTACCGGAGGCCCATCTCTCACAAGATCCAACTCCTTCCTTAAGGCTGGCAACGCATCTGCGATTACTTTCCATCAGTTGACCCGCCTACTCGTTTGCCTCCTTTTAATTAAAAAGAAAAACTTATACATATAAGCAAGAAATATTATTGTACCAAAATACAGAATAATGAAATTTCCTTAAAAGAAAAAAAAATCTAAAGTCACCTCTAAACAGTGTCTTTTTAAATCATCTTTTTCATTACGTACGTAATACTCATTGGAAGAACGCATTTTTTATATAAAACATTTAGATTTTAAATAAATAGCGTAAAGATAGTTTAATAGCTTTAGCAGCTTATAATAAACCCTAAAAATCAAGAACAACCCTAAAAAATAAAGATTGTAAAATATTTATACTCAATACGGTAACCGCCCATCTTAATTTGCAATAAGACTGCAAAAGAGTATTTAAAGCCTTATTTCTCGGACCGTTTTAGACCGTTTATTGGGAATCTAGCACTAGGACTAGCACTAGCACTATTGATCGAAGCGTGTAGTAACGTTGTTATATTTGTTCTCGTAATACCTAACTCACTGGCTCACCGTCACTCACCGAGTATTGTGTTCGGACTGCGGGCGCTCGTCCAATCACGCCGCTCTCACTTGGCTGACTGACAGCTGTCATGATATACAAGTAGTATACAATGAGAGTTGAGATCATGAACAATCGGTACTTCCACAATTATTGGAAATACTGTATTGCATCTGTAACCGTATATTGAGTTGGTTGCTGACAATATTTATTAATATCACATATTTTAGTACAAATATTTTAATTACTAACTTATTGACCCTAATTATTTCATCATCATATTATTATAATAAATGTTAATTTACGTAGACGTTTTAATAGGGTTAAATAGTAACAATATTTCTATGTGAGACTAATAGTCTTAGGCCCAGAGATCCTGGAGTTTTATTTTTAGTAATGGGAACATTATTGTATACAGTTAAGTCAAGTCAAACATTTTTTACCTATAGTTTAGATGGTCACAGATTGATAAAGACCAGATGTCTAGTTATAAGGTCTATATTTACGTGAAACGAACAATACTCGACTTGTAGTTAGAAAGGAGTTTCTAAGTTCGAGTTCCACTTGTCAAAAACAAGTCAACCCAAAAGCGAAAGATAGTTTCACCAATAGTTGAACGATTGCAGAGAGCGCGAACATCTCGGTGACACAATCTAAGTTGTCTAACAAGCCCCGAGGAGCGCTTGAGTGTGATTGTGCGCGTTCGGTGCTCGACGCCGGCTGTGTCACTGACAGGCTTGTCACTTCAACATCACCACTCACGCCTCCTTAAAAACTGTGTTGAGTTGAGTTCAAAATGGAATTGTTTTTTGTTTTATGTTACTGATGGAAAGCGGTCACTGTAGTCTTTGCAACACCAAATGTAGAGCGCGTATTGCCGGCCTTCTTGTTCTTTATTAAAAATAAGTCTTTATATCACAAAATAAATGCAAGCAAACAGGCAAACCTCTATCGCGCAAACCTCTATATATGGAAATCTCTATCTATACACGAAGACTTTTTATCAGTGATCAGGACCTATTGATTTCGACTAAGTAGATTATAGCCATTGCAATAATGGTCCATGGGGGCCGGAGGCAAAGCAACTGGTCGAAGTGTTAAGTGCTCGCCTTATTGAGGCCTCCGGTGACAGGAAGGCTGGCAGCTACCTTTGCCAGCGTATTAGTTTGGCAATCCAAAGGGGCAATGTTGCCAGCATTCTTGGGACCGTTCCCATGAGCCCACAGTTGGAGGACATCTTTTATTTATAGGTCTTTAGTTTTTAATTTCTAATTATTTTTTCTGTTTTTTTTTTTCAAGTTAAGTTCTGTATTTAAGTTTGTTTAGAATAATAATAATGTCTTGTTTTTATATATATATTATAGATATATTAAATATCGAATCTATATAAATAATAAAACTTACATGTCAGCGTTCCATTTTTTTTGATTTTTTGTCTGGGAAGTAAAGTTAATAACTATGAATATTAAAATCATGGTCATTTTACTCCTCCTTGTTACAAATAAAACCTCTTCATAGGTACAGGTACAACGATGATAACAAACCTCATTGAAGATTTAAAGTTTTTCATGTCATTAGTAGTAAACTGACAAATGGGCTTATGGCAGACAACGTGAAAAAAAATCTCTTTAATCTTCACTTCATAAAAATATAGGAAGACCATACATTCTAATTAATTTTGGTTACATAATTAAAAATACAAAATTAAATTTATAAAAAGAAAACATTTAACTACTATTATTATTGCAATGACCATCATTTACTTAGTCGGAATCAGTAGGTCCTGATCACTGATAAAAAGTCTTCGTGTATAAATAAATCCTCCGGCCTCGGAAGGCCCATAATCGTTGGTCCCGGCTGCATTAGCAGTCGTTAACAACCACCACGTGGTGGTTCGTTCTCCCTGCGGTGTTTCCATTCACAGGGAAGGCTGGTGCCCCAGCGTTGGGGACATGAAATGATTTGGTGATGAAACCGAAAGCCTCAATAATTATACAACGTGTAACAGAAAGGTGTGGTCAAAATGAAAAGATCCAATGTGTATCCGATCTAGATCTTGTATGTGTTGTTTCTGATTAAAAAATCAATTGATAAATATGTCGCCATAACATCAATGTTTGTAGCATTGTTGTGTTCCGGCAGCCAGAGACAAGATAGCCAGTGCCTCAGTAGTTGAGGATCCCGGGTGAAGTGAGCTTCCACCATTGACCTTATCATTACTTAACATCAGGTGAGATCAACGCACTGTGCTTACCTGGTAGGCTACTCTTGACGCAAACTCAATCTCAATACAATTCCAATGCGATTAATATGTATCGATATTGGGATAAGTTTCGCAATTTCGGAACGCCTCATCTCGATAATAATTTGTTCACTCAATTTCCACGCAATTTAATTGCAATGTAGCGCTATTATCGCTTTTAATAGTGCCATTTGAATTTTTCAGATTTAGGATTGGAATTGTATTGAGATTGAGTTTGCGTCAAGAGTAGCCTACCTGTTAATAAAAATAAAATAAAAAAATAAAAATAAAAAGATCCAATGTGTATTCGATCTAAATCTTGTATGAGTTGTTCCTAATTCATAATTATTAACTTTAATTTGTCATGCAATTGTAAATTAAATATTGATATTAGTTAAATCATGCGCGTCAGGCGTGCATAAGCAAGCAGTAGTGATCATAAATGTAAGTACCTAAACAGAGGTTACTGAACCACTAGGTGTTACTTGTTTATTTTGATGTGACGTCACAATAGAAATATCTTATTTAAAATTGCATGACAAATTAATAAAATTAATAATTATATCTTGGTAACTCTTCATAGAAGATCTCAATCGGACACACTTTGAATCTTTTCATTATGACCACACTTTTCTGTTACACGTTGTATATTCGCGCATTTTGTATGCCATGAATATCCGCAATGTAACGCCTGATTCCATCAATTCTCATTCCACTTGGCTACACTAACAAACAACATTGATTTGCTCTGGTTGATTTGGCCGAAACACACACAAACGTAGGAATAACATTATTCGCTTTGATGTAAAACATAGTTTACATTGCTCAAACGGTTTAGATTTGGCAGGGCGATTTCTGTGTTTAAAATACCAACAAAATAAACCAATTGGCCAGTACTTTTTAAGGATTCGGTTCAGTTTGCATATAGCCTATGACATATAGTATAAAGTTATATTAAATATTGTTTATTATAATTAGAGTTTTAATGAAATAACATTATATCAAATGAAATTATCTATATGTGCTATCTTTCTGATCAACTAATAGTTTTGTGTATTAAAATTCAATTTTCAATCAATTGTCAATTGGTTGCCAGAAAAATTATATTTGTAAACATTGTAAAGGTTGTTATTAAAATAAATTTATTTTAGTATTATTTTAATGCCTTTATACAGATTGTTCATGTAAATAGATTGCACCTCCGACTTTATTAGCTCTCTTCATCTTGTCTGGAAGCGGTCGCTCTAAACCGATAAAACCGCCAAATTGTAACTTGTTCTTTTTACAATGTTACTTTTTAAAATGATAATTAACGTATAACGTTATAGTACGTTTGTTCATAGGTGCCAACACGAAATAATAATTGAACTATAATAGAACACGGTCGACATTAAACAGTTCATAGTTCACAGTTCGAAACTGAAAGAAAGTTCAGAATTAATTTCTACAACTAAACTATGTTTCAATTAACCACAAAGTTATTTACGTCCATTGTAAAGTGTTTAGTACTCAAACTGGGGGACAAAGTAATTATTTGATAATTCACACTGAATCAATGGTGGGTTTGAAGTGGTTTACTGATAGAGGGTTGGAGATTAAACTTGGCGGGTAACTTCAGACAACACCCTGATAATTACGGGAATATAATTTGGGGAAGACGAACCGCACCGGCTAGATATTGTGATGTAGTTCAATGGACTTCGAGTAAACTGTGCAGAAATTGTTTGGGGTACAGCTATAATGGAGCAAGAAATTTTATCATATTTAATAATCAGTGGCCTCGGTGGTCGAGTGGAAAAGCGCTCTGCCCATTACCCGTAGTCCCGGGTTCAATCCAGGTCGGGCATAGTGTGTTTCGGATTTTTCAATGCATACCCCAGGTTTGTGATCATCAACAAGCGTGGGTCACTACATCACTACAATTGATAGGTATTAAGCCCATACATGGAGGCCTTTGTCCAGCAGTGGGACAGTATATAGGCTATTTACTTACTTACTTAATAATCAGTGGTAAGCTTTTAACCACTAGGGTTCTCAAGGAGGGTTGGTGTCAGGCGGGCGGCCGGCCGTAAATACATTGCCAAAACTTTTGCAATAATGAACGTGGAAGAAACGGACATTTTGCGCCGACCCCAAGTAGTATGGAACCAGGGCAGGAAGAAAAAGAAGAAATAATACTAATAGAAGTCTCATAATACAATGCACGAACATTTTATTGTAAATGGAATTCCTTGATATACCAAAGTGTCACAATTACATGCTGAGACGCTGCTAACGTGTTAAATGGGGCATAATTTTATATATAGTTATGATAAAGGCTATTTTCCACATCCGATTCCGTTTTACGTCACCGCTTTGTCTACCTTTGTCTACATTCAAAAGGTAGCTCTGTACCTATGTATACATAAGACACCTATAATGTGCTAACAGTAGTTACGGACTGATGAAGTTCTATTTGACATGATATATCGTGCACTTAAATTAAAGGGTGCCGCGCGGAATTTCGAAAATTTACGTGTTTTTAAGTCACTGGTGCTAGCCGAATAGGTCATATACATTAAAAGGACTAGTGTAAGTTAGCTTGATCTTTTCACAAGGCCACGGTTGTCTTGGAATTTGAAATAAATACCCAGAAACTGCATGAAAAATACGTAAAAGTAATGATATCTAAAAACTTATTTCTTCAGAAACTTTGTAAATATAGCACATGAAACAATAATCCGGAATCAAAATGTTTGCATTGATATTCCGCAGGCCACTGTTGTCTTATTTTTCAATTAAAAAATATGAATATGAAAATATTGAGACTTTAATTATTTTTTACCCAAACGCCTATGATTTTACGAAAGTAAACACTGCTCCAATTAAATCACTAGCCTACTGTGTACAGATATTAGTGTGCGTGCGTATTCGTAGTCGTGCGCCGTTGTCACAACACTGCCACGCGCCGCTCGCTCGCTATCTTAAAGAAACTTGAAACTCGCAGTTTTGCGTCGACGCTGCTCCCCCTAGTAATTAAGCTGAGTTGCTAAGCTCCAGTGGCAGAGGGCAGGGCACATAACTTGCAGGACTGATGGCCGGTAAAGCCGAACATATCCCAAATGCCGACCACGTACCGGAAAGGAAGCAGTGGACGTCTTTTGGCTGAGATGATGATAATGATTTAAATTAAACTAAATGTGTCTTGTTAGATATTGCTAGAATACAAAGTCTGTTGTCATATTATTTATTTATTTATTTATTTATGGAGTACACAATAGATGTATGTACAACAATAACAACAACAGCTAATCGTGCAGATGCGAAAACAATAGAAATAATACATACAAGTAATTTAGAATTAAATAGAACTCTAACACATGTAATGCAGTAAATTGAATTGAAATAAATTTTTATGCTTAATTTATAACATTCAAAATTGTATCAAAATAATAATGATTTAATAAATTGCATTGAGAAAATAAAATAATATACATACACTTCAAAGCATTCATCAAGAAATTATTTTTCTAACCTGGGTCCTAAACATGTTTTGTTTTAAAGTTTAGAATCGAGCTGTTCGGATAAGGGCTTTATTTCCTTATATTGACGGCACATTCTTACGATGGGGTTAAAAAACGATGTATTGTTTTTAAATGTTTGAAGAACAAATATTTTTTTTTAATTCTATTCCGAATCAGTAACTTTAACACCAAGTTACTGATTAGCATTAGCCAATGTCATTTTTGTTTTGTTTTTTGTTTAATATGCATTTTTATTTTTTTCTTGTTACTAACATAAGTGTTGAAGGTTTATTGTAACTACTAACAGTCTATGGAATTATGCTGTAATAAATACTTATTATTAATATTAGCAATGTCAGTAGCATTATTGTGTTACGGTTGACTAGAAAAAACACAACTTAAAGCAAAACAAAAGTAACGATACTTCGAGAAATATCCCTTTGGGAAATCAACTAAAATGTATTAGAACACGATTTGGACACGTAATAGAACAGCTGTTATTCTTCAAATAAGTTGAAGTAGTATATCGCTATGCCGGTTTTGCACTCATGTGCGGGATAATGCAAGATTATTTTTTTTGTATAAGAAAGTTTGTAAATGCCTCCACTCTATCTGAGTCCCAGTCCAGAGTGTGCGGCCGTCGTTTGACTAGAAACTCGAATAACAGTACAAAAGTACAAAACATTTCATGCCATCTTTCAAAGTGTAGCCGTCACAATATGCTACGGTCGTTGTCTCAGTCAAGTTGCTACAAACTATGAAAGTGCTACGACCTTGCTACGACGACGTTGCCGTTGCTACGAACAAATATGCGACATGTGCTATAGTATCGCTTTTGTTTTTCTTTTTATTGTTTTGTGCTATGCATGCCCGTAATGGATTTGATACCTATATTTAGGAGGAGTGTTAAAAAAAAATTCTACGAGTGGGATTCGATATTAAACGGAATTTGTTTAAGCAAAACAAACCTTGTTAATTTAGTCGACCTCATTTTTGTTCATTAAGCAGATCTTACAAAGTCAAAGGTTTTTATAAAATATTTTTAATATAATCTCTACATTCAAGGCTTTAAACAGTAACTCAAACACACCTCAGTTGAGTTACATGTGTGTCGTATTATAAATAGTAATTTACTAAAAAAATTAAGGAGACATTGAATAATCTGTATTTATAACTAACTACGTGTTAACTCTTCAATGCAGTTTACGACAAGCTTTCCATTCCACTCTAACATTAAGCTAAATTAGCTTTACAATATTGTGTGTAAATGCGTGTTAAAGCCTTCACAAGGCTGTAAGCCAACGTACTTTAAGCCGATTATGGCGACTCGTACACCCGCGAACACATCGTAAAACTAACATAATAACGGTAACTTTGCACCAGCACCATACTTTCATACATTCGAGCTCGTTAAATGTTATGTTTCACAAAGTTGTGTTTTAAGAAAGTAATTGCGCCGCTTTAGGGTTTCAAAAGTTATTTTTATGTCAAGAAGGAGAAGTGCATTCATCTTACTGGAAACAAATGAAGATAAGGTTGTAGAAAAGTGTAGAGATTAATACCTCGAGGAGCTCTATGGCGCAGTGGTATGCGGTCTGCGATTACTGAAGTTAAGCAGCTTTTGCCAGTCAACAGATGGGTAACCAAAAAATTTATAACTTACCATTATATCAAAATTCAAAATCATTTATTCAGTTTAGGCTACAAGTAGCTCTTATGAATGTTACTATGCCATCGGTTCGTAAGTCTACTCTGGGCGGGAGATCTTGTACTGAGAAGAACCGGCAAGAAACTCAGCAAGTGTCCAGCTCTTTTCTCCCTTACAGCGTCAAAAATATTGGAAAATGCCCTATCATAGCAGGACACTTTCCATTACAATAAACACAAAAAATATAGAAGACAACCACAAAATGTAAAAAAAATAAAAAATATACGTTAACAAATTTGCATCAGGTAAAAGTTGCAATTTCCACAATGTCATACAGTACCACTACAGTACTATCGTAAAAGTAAAAAATTGTTTAATCATTATCATTATCATTAATCATCAATCATTATCACATTTAATATTCGACGAAACACAATTGAAAAAAAATAAAGCATAACTGCATAACGTGACGCCTACGCCTGTTTCTCGTCATGTTTTTTTTAAAGCCTTTATCGAGAATCTTTTATTGATTAAAGTTCATAATAAATTAGACTTGCAAATTAGAAAATAGTTTCATTCAGTTTTATATTGAGGAATGTTTAGAAGTTATTTATTGGCTACAAAGTAACCTCGAAAACGTAACGGCGGGACCATTTATTTGCACGCAAGTGTATTTAAGGCGAAGGGTAAGGCACACTGGCGCCGCTAATGGATTTAATTTGATAACTGCTAAACCGGATTTTTTTTCAAACATTGCTTCCTTCATACATTGGACCTTCCGACACTAGGCAAACATCTATTATTTAATAATTGTGCACTACTTTTAGGTTTGTTTTTGTATTCATTCGTTAACACCAAAAGTGGCCATTGTTTGTGAATAAAAGCGATAGCCCGTTTTGTGAATAAACCACGCAACAAACAGTAGTGCACAATTATTAAATAAATACTATGGATGCTTTCCTGTTATCGGACAGTACGCAATGTTTAAAAAAAGATCCGGTCCGTTAGTAATTATCAAATTATCAATTGGTGGCGCTAGTGTGCCTTACCCTTCGCGTTAAGTGGAGGTGTACCGCTGAATGGACTATTAGGAACGTGTGGAAAAGAGATTGGTCCGTGATCAAATTATCTGACCGCACTACTTATACTTGAACAAGCAGATTTCTGGTGAAATCTTTGTAGGGGTCAGAAAGCTGTAGTTATAGTTATATTTTATTTTTATAGGTACGCTACAATGTCGATTAAAGGAATGGCTGCCACAACACAATTTTTTATTCAAGTAACTGTTATAAATTAAAAGTTAGAGGAGCTCGATAGCGCAGTGATTAACGAGCCCGGTCTGCGATTGCTGAAGTCAAGCAACTTTCGTAAAGGCCGGTCATCGGATGGGTGACCAAAAATTTCTAAAGCTCTAAAGCGAAAAGACCGCCAAATTGTAACTATTTTTAATTATTTATATGTACATTGTTTATTTTTATTTTGTTGCAATCAAAGAATTATCTATCTAACTATCTTAAGCAGTTGGTTCCGGCTGTATTAGCAGTCGTTAACAACACAATCCGCACTGGGCCCGCGTGGTGGTTTATGGCCCGTTCTCCCTATCCATCCATAAGAAAGGCTCATGCTTATTTCATTTTACTGTAACTAACTACTGATTCCACCATACACAGGCATAAAATGCCGTTCATACCATAAGACACCATGCACCATGCGCTTACGCCGTTTAAACCTTTGAGAATATAAATTGAATGCATAAGTCCGTATGCTCCTGCTTCCAATAGAGCCCTTTTGATTTGGAATTTGACATAATTATGTCGTGTGAAGCCATAACACTGTAAGCTTAGTTACAATTTTTTTGTAAAGCCTTTATTGTTGGCACGACAAAAGAAAAATGCGGAAACTCAAATAACATTGTTTTGGTTTCAGACGATAGACATATATCTTCTCTGCTCTTATCTTGTAGCTCACAAAGGAAAGTGTTAATGTGACCTTTCAGCCCCCAAAAGGGTTACCGCTACATTAGAACCGGAAACCTCGCCGGAGCTGTGTCGATATCAAAGTCAGACGGAATTATATTCTGTTGCGCTGTTATTTGGAACAACATCGTCGTGACGCGCGGTCTTCGTCAAGTACCTACCGTAATTTTCTCTGAAAGCTTCGTGTAATTCGTTTATAAGTTAATACAATATTGCTTTTAGAGTTCCGTAGGCACCTACATTATAATGAAGAAAATATAACCTTTATATTTGATTGATTACATATAAATTTACGCGAATATTGTTGCGAACAAATTACAAATTCAAAAAAGACGAAGTGTTGAAAAAATTCCACGAGCGGGATTCGAACCCGGACGAAATTAATCAACACTATCTATTTTTACTTTATAAGCCAAAAACAGTGTTGATTAATTTCGGCGAGTTGGATTGAGCCACGATAGCATAGTTGGCAGTGCACCTGACCCGACATGTCATGGGGTGCGGGTTCGAATCCAGCTCGTGGATTTTTTTCAACACTTTGTCTTTTTTCAACCTTTATATTTATTAATGATTTATGTAGGTAAGCGTACCTAATGTGAACTTTATAAGATAACTCTCTTGTCGGTTCGGCTGTGCATGTTTAGAATACCTATAATAATATTCTATTATACCTACTCTACTATAGTTCAACTAAGTAATTGCCAGTCATCATGGACACACGACACTAGTCTGTTACAAAGTATTTTTCTGAGAATCGCCTCACAGTTCAAAATGTTACAGTATATTAAGGTTTTAATTTAAGTCCCATGCTGGTTTGGGACGTGACAATAATGTATGAGCTGCCTTACTTCACATGCATGTTGTAAGAGCTGATTAACGGACAAGGGTTTCAAGATGCTCACACATCAGACGAGAGTCTAGCAACCTACTACTGATGTTATCTATCATCTACTCTCCATCTTGGAGCCCTAGTTTGATTATGCTAAATGTGGGACGTCGAGGTCACTAACGGCGAGTAAACTAAAAATTGGTGATTATGATGATCTGTGAGAGTATGTATGTATATTAAGATTTTGAAACTCATAATCATTATTATTAGTACATTAACATCCCAATGCTGGGCTTAATCCTTCCCACACGTGCATAGATACATAGCAGTTGGAAAATCGGGCAATTACTAAGTTGGCCCAATGTACCCGCATTTTTGGTGGTGGTGGGTCACAACCAGGGCTTGAAACGGTATCGAAAATACAGGTATCATATCGGTAAATACCTGTATTTGCAATTCGGTTGCTGGATACCGATTCTTCAATGAGAACCGGTATTGTACCTCAAAAATACCGCTACCTACCTGCGACATTGCCAGTCTGTTTATCACAAGATATGCAGAGCACTGCGGCTGCGCAAAATGAACATAAACAGGCAAACTAACGAAACGAGAGCGCAACGTTGCAGTAAGCCAATCAGAGCGCCACTCATTTATCTAATAATAATGCACTAATAAATTTTGTTTCCAGCCCCACGACCGCCTAACTCGATTGCTTTCTATTGCTGTGGCTACGTGTATAGTTTATGACGTCATCTTTTCATTTCGTACCGCCAATGAAAGCAATATTGAAAGCTATAACCAAGATGACGTCATAAAGCTAAACGTCATATAGCTAAATGCTTTCGATTGCTTTGGCTACCAAAGCAATCGAAAGCGATCGAGTTAGGCGGTCGGCCCCCTGGTACCCGTATTAGTACCTGTATTATGGTGTATAATACCGGTGGGCATACCGGTACAATACTATTTACCGGCACTCATCGGTTAACCTGTATTATGAATACCGGTATTAAATCGTAACCGGTACTTTAAAAAAAATGCAAACTGTCTAATAATTTGGCCACCAACCTGCCTGTTAGTGAGCGGGATGTGGCCTAAGGTGGTACATGCTCAGACAGGGTACTTTATTAAAGTCAAAGGTACCGGTTATTGAAAATACCGGTATTTCAAGCCCTAGTCACAATTTCTATCTTACGAGAACCAACGGCTTAACGTGCCTTCCGAAGCAGGAGGAAGCAATATTAAGAATTAGCTTATAGACTCTCCTACTGAAAGGCAAAGGCAATTATTGAAATTAAGTTATCGCTACAATCGCTGGGTATTAGCGTAATGAATACTCTTGCCAAATGTGGTACGAAGCACGAAGAAGCATAAGATATTCAGGTGACCCGGATTTGTGAACGTTGCTTAACTTGCAAGATCACATACCCCAAATGTCTATCTACTATTTTTAGGTTTAATACAGCAAAAAAGTTTCTCGTTTGATGCAATAAAAAGATACAGCCTCTCAAAAGCGTATTTGCATATTTTATAGTATGTACAGAAAGCGTCACAAGTTTATACATGTATTTGATAGATATTGACTCTTATTTCTTAATGAATAAGATCTATACCCTGTTATATAAGTGCAACAACTTACGATGATGATTGTACTGTTCACTGACTGATTATCAAAACCTCTACTGCTTTCCGGTGACCTATATCTTCAAAATTGTAACGAGGGGAGATCTTTTAGTAAAATAAATAAATACATCAATCATTACCACTCTAGTTACTGTTAAGATAATTGTATTATACCTATTTAAGGTTTATAGAAAGTTAAAACTGAAAAGCCAAAACCTATTCATCTAATTAAATGAAAACGATTTCAATTAATAAGCCTTTTTGCCTTGACTTACGATTTAATTTCGTTTTGTGGAGTGTTTACTTATTTTTTAATTTATTCGGGAAATAGCCATTAGTTTTATTGTTAAGTTTTTTATAATTATTATTTTATTAGTATAAAATAATTTTATTGCTATTGTTATCCTAATAATACCGTAGAATTAATACTTTTTGTTGGACAAAAAATCCTTAATTGTCATGTTAAGGGACTATATAATGTTGTAAGATCTGTAACATTCGAAAATGAGGCAATCAATAATTATAACTATGACTATGATGATAAAAGTTTTATAAAATGTTCAAATTTGTGTTTTGTAATTTGTTCGCAACAAAATTTGCGTTAAAAATTATTTGAACATTTTATAAACAGCTTGCTTACTTCCTAACTGATCTTTAATATTTGTAAAAATATTATGATCGGATGTTAGTGACGGTAGTTGTTGACATTGAGTGGGCGCCTTTGGCTTTCAAAGTAAAAAGTGTTGAATAATTTCGGCGGGCTGGTTAGAACCACGATGGCTCAATTGGAAGAGCACCTGACCCGGAATGTCAGAAGGGTGCACGTTCAAATCCTGCTCGTGGAAATTTTTTCAACATTTGTGTTTTGATAAAAGTTTTTTTTAAATTTTTATTGTTCAAATCATTTTACAAAATCCACATACTTACATTACAATAATCCTAACACGGAAACCTTATAAGGTTTATCTGTGTAGGAGAGCCACTCTTAATACTTATAAATTAAGTTAGATGCAAACAAGAGTATGATTTTTTACAAAAAAAACTAGTATCCTTAAGGTAGATTATGAACATGACAATTTTGTAAGAATTTTTTTTTAAATTTTGATTTATACTTAGTAATGCCCGTGTCCGAGTACAATTTTTGAAGGTCATTAGGTAAGTCATTTAGATAAGCTGATATCAAAGTAACTTAATTTTCTACTTCCATGTACATTATTATATTTAGGCAGAACATAATTTTTAAGATAATTATGTTATTTTTCTTAGTACCCATATATATAAAAATTATTGCAAACGATTCAGTAGCCGATTCTTGACTTACTACTTTCAGTGTGTTTATTTATTTAGTAACATATTGTATGTCTCGTTCTCGTGCTGAGATCAAAACAAAACATCAACGTCACAATACAAATACTATCGTAACTCCAAGCGAAATGTGGATATTTATAGCTAATTACTCAAAGCAACTAAGTATCTGGAGTAATAAAAGGCCGAATAGGTCCGCCTTCGAGTAAGACAAACAATTTTACGGTCCACAGGATGAGATCCATCCATTTGCAGTTTGATTGGAACATTGGGAACCTTTATCTAAGACCCCGCATTAACGGACCCTCAATTTGGAATCGTTTTAAGTAATGAAATGTGATCCTCGGAATACTTTGAAATGTATCTTTTAGTTCAAAATAGAAAGGTGTAGTTGTTACAGAGTAAGTAACTAAATAATTTATCAACTAAAACGCGTCGTGACTGTTTTTATAAGAGCCATAACACGCATTTCGCGTTGGCAATTAGCAATTTTACAGTAACTAATGTATATTATACATTAGTTACTATGTATATTTTATTATATGATTGAAATACTATGCAATACAATTGTTTTATAGTACTGTAACGCTCGGCTGAGTCGTTACTTAGGTACCGGGGGGTTTCTTCAATGAAAAGGCTTTAAAGCACTAGATATTTTAATACAATAACAATCCGTCGACCTCGCGGTCTGTCAATCGAGTCCTCGATGTTCTTCTTTTTGCTTCCATCTCTTTTTCTATATCGTTTGAATTCAGGCCACGGCGGCTGCCAGTCAGCATACCCGAGCAAGGAGTACTACGAGGAGCTCCATGGCGCAGTGTTTAACGCGCCCGGTCTGCGAGTGCTGAGGTTAAGCAACTTTCGCAATGGCCGGTCATCAGATGAGTGACCAAAAATAAATCATCTCGAGCTTCTCCGTGCTTCGGAAGGCACGTAAAGCCGTTGGTCCCGGCTGCATTAGCAGTCGTTAACAACCACCAACCCGCACTGGGCTTGCGTGGTGGTTTATGGCCCGTTCTCCCTATCCATCTATAGGGAAGGCTCGTGCCCCAGCAGTGGGGACATAAAATGAGCTGATGATGATGATGATGATAGTACCTACAGCATACAATTTAACTTTTTTACTTATTAAGCATTAAAATATCGTAAGTAAAACCTTTTCTCTCTTCTGATGATATAATTTCTGATAACGCTCTTTATCTTCGCTTCTTGTCGTTTTTTTCTCGTCTTCTTTGAGTCCATTAAACTAAGGATGTTTTCTTGATTTTATCTCTACTTTATTAATTATACGTTTAAATTTGCTTTCCAATTTCCATCGTCCATTGCAGTCATCTTTAAGAAAATAATTAACTCCTTCGTAGCGACAGTAATAGGTACTACTATAAGTATATGAAAAAAAGAATTTCGATCGATTTTTTTATATACTCATTTAGGCATTTAGGTGCGTATCTCGTCGTCGATCTTTGGCAATAAACATTTACAGGCGACATACGTTTGATACAATTACGTTCGCGCGTCTGCATTTCTAATTGGTTTAGAGATGTGATGTGTTTTATTGTTCTCCTAGAACTGTATTTAAAATCAATACCTATAAAAAGGAAAAGTCTTGACTGACTGAACAACGACCAACATCAATCAGTCTAAGTTTCTGGACTTAGGGTTCATTCAATATAGCCGTTTCGTGTTGGATCGCTGCCGTGCAAATTCATATTTGTATATGTGCTTGTATTAAACGCCAGCCGTATGACAGCTGCACGACTGTTTTAATATGGAACGCAGTGTAAACGTGTGTAACAAGCGTTACATTTGAAAGAGCCCTTAGATTCCGGGTGTGACACCAACCCGAATTAACAAGCGTGGTGATTCAGCCAATACCCATCGGTAGTAACGATGACCCGATTTTAACGATTAAGGCATTTGATTAAGGGATAACGTACTTATACTTTAATGAAAAGAATGACGCGCGACCATGAAAATTCGATTTCCATTCGAAATTTTTTGTTACAGGACCGATTAACAGAAACATCGAAATGTGGGGTGGGGGTCTGGGTGCTTTCCAAACACTAATAAAACGGTGTTTAATTATAATGTCATTACATTAAAATCCCGGAATTCCAAAGGCATATCCATGCTAAGATTGCGTTCAGCAATCCCGCTAAATAGCACTAACTATCGCGATCACTGCTTATAACTGTTTTAATAATTAAGATTATTTAATTAATCCATCCAGGGCATCCAAGCGTTCGCCTTGCCAACGAAAACTTGAATATAGCGGAAAACGCAGTCACGTATATACACAACACTGTTCGATTCGCAAGCAAGCGTACTCGTAACATTAATTAATCAATTCACCCGGCTACCAAGAACGCATGGATGAAACCGTATAAATCTAATATGCTACAAATTGGCGATAATTAATTATCTAATTTAATTAACACGCGAGTATAGGAGCTTGGTGCCACAAAATAAGGAGACCCAGAAGGTCAGATTAAGGTAAGCTTCATACAAACGAGCTTG
Source organism: Eudonia mercurella (assembly GCA_963082485.1). Lineage (NCBI taxonomy): Eukaryota > Metazoa > Arthropoda > Insecta > Lepidoptera > Crambidae > Eudonia > Eudonia mercurella. The sequence continues at coordinate 12,741,148 of OY720040.1, read as the reverse complement.
AGCAACACGCAAATAGACCCTCTCACGGACACGCTATCTCTCAACAGGCACCTAGTGTGAGTTTCATTGAAATGCGATCACGTAAACGAAAACGAAAATTAGTATGACATTGAAGCGGCGCCTCCTGGCGACATACAAGAAGAGTTTAAATTTTGCCATACCAATTTTCGTTTTCGTAAACTCACACTAGGCACCCCGATCAAAACAGTCCGAAAGCAGCTGTTGCGAGATTCCGTGACCGTGAGAGGTTGTCCGTTGTCAGTGCGTCCTGCCTATAATGACCTACGGGGCAGAAACGTGGACACTTACGATAGGGCTGGTCCACCAGTTCAAAGTCGCTCAGCGTGCGATGGAGCGAGCGATGCTTGGGGTTTCTCTGGCGGACAGATTCCGCAACGAAGTTATTTGTCAGAGAACTAAGGTCACCGACATAGGTCGCAGAATCGGCACCTTGAAGTGGAAGTGGGCCGGTCATGTCTGCAGAAGGACCGATGATCGTTGGAGCAGACATGTCCTAGAGTGGAGACCGCGTTTAGGCAAACGCAGTGTAGGACGCCCAGCTGCGCGGAGGACCAACGACTTCAAAAAGATGGCGGGTGGTGGATGGATGCGGACTGCGCAGGACCGGGATGGTTGGCGCTTTTTAGGGGAGGCTATCTATTCAGCCTATTGCCGTCTACTGCTGAATACGTTCACCAGTAGTTCAGCAGTAAACGGCAATAGGCTGAATAGATAGATATATAGATAGAGAGGTTGTCAATGTGTGCGTTGCTCGAACGCGTTTGTATGAATCTTACCTTAGGTGTCTCCTTATTTTATTATGTTGTTAACTGCCCCTGAAGGTTAACTAGCATGCTCGGCATGCGCATGAGTAGCTTCTTGTTACCTTAGTGCTAAGTGCGTGTTATATTAACCGTTCTTTTTTTAAATAGACGTTCTGTATATTTTAATTTAAGTTTATCTATTGGAAGACAACTGTACAACGAATGTTGTGTATACCTATAATTGGCAAACATATTTAATTTACCCTTGCAAAATTTATTTTAATTGTTTATGTGTATTGCTGATGGTGTACCTTAAAATAAAATAAAAAATAAAAATAAAATCCAACAAAAAACAACCCTCCAAAACGCAACAGAAGTAGTTGCAGATCGTGCTCACTTGGAGAGGCCTATGACCAGAGTGGTGAAAATAAATAAATAAAATAAATAAAAATGCTTATTTCTCAGACAACTTTTAAAGAAGACACGACCTATGTTAAAACTTAATAAATAATTTAATTAAAAATAGTCTGATGATGATTATGATGACGATGAAAAATAATGACATCAAAGTAAGCACGTTACTTTTGACTTTAGAATTAGATAAACAAGAGGTAATAAATATCGTTAGTCCATGCTCCGAACACTGCAAAACTCATTTTAGGTCAGACGGAAGACTCGTCGAATTATAACTATTTGCTAAGTTGTCGGTACACGAGTAAGGCTGCGTTTCCACCAGAGCTGTGCGAGGTAGCTAAGTGGTGCGCGAGGTAAATATATATTTTTTTATTTTTTATAATTCGATAGGCTTGCATTTGACTACTATCTCACCTGATGGTAAGTGATGATGTAGCCTACGATGTAAATACTTGCCTAGAAGGTACCGATCTGAAGACCCCAATATTATATTTGATATGAAACACAGACTGAGGCAAGGAGTTCCACAGCTTTGTGATAAAAACGTGGACGCAAAACGCTTCGTACGCATGGGTGAAATCTCTACTGTGTAACTATGGCGTCGCGCGGTTTGTCTGGTTGTCCTGTGATAGAAATGTGATGGAGGAACCAAATTAAACAATTCCATTGCACACTCTCCGAAGTGAATCCGATAAAAAATCGAAAGACTTGCGACCTGGCGCCGATGTTCTAAGCTCTACAGCTTGGCGTGAAACAGACATCGTCAATGAGCCTTCTGGCTCTCCTGTCAATCGATTCCAATGCTCCAAGTTGGTATTTGGCGGAACCATCCCAAAGATGAGAACAATACTCTATACACGAGCGGACTTGTGCTTGATATAGAGTAAGCAGCCAATCCACAATACCAGCAATATCCACCAATAGGAGAAATCAATTTTATCCTGCAAGAACAATTAAGGAATCCTATTGGTTGATTTTTACCTCGCACACCGCTTAGCTACCTCGCATATCTCTGGTGGAAACGCAGCCTTAGTAGGTGATAATGACGTATTAGCTGCGTGCTTAACTTCTCCCTTAGGACCGTTCTATTTATAACAGCATTAACAGTCAGTGGTACGTAACTATATTGAGATGTTAAGGAACATTACGAAACTTATTTAATCTAAGTCTTTGTACGTTTCTGTATCCCATTCACAAATTAAAGGGCAGTATTTCTCCAACCAATAGCAAAAATCTAATAAAGCATTCTGTGCTTAAGGAAAAAAGAGAGTTCTATTATAAAAAGCGTTCATTAAATTAAATTTATGCTATTCGAAACTTTCCATAGGCAAATTTAAACCTCATATTCAGTTGAAAAAACGTTTTATTATAATATTGTCTATTAATGAACTAGAAAGCTGTATTTTCTTTAAGCATAGATTTCTTGATTCAATAGAATTGGGTAATTTTTCCGAAAAATATTGATTACCTGGGATTACCGATTCTGTACAATGACATTTAAAGTACAGACAGCCTGCACGTCAACCTATCCAAAGCTGTCAAAGGGTATCCGCCAAAATTGCCCCAGTCCCGGCGCAAAAGAATTGTATCTCAGATTTTGGATAATTATTAGTAGAAACAATATCAGGTGTCGCTATTTCCTGATTCGGTGGCTAACATGTTTTTTTTGCCCAGAGAAGTTTCATAGGCGCTACATGCAAACATGACACTTTCTAGGAAAAACTTCATGTTACTGTACTAATTGACATTGAATTGGCAAAAAATGAATAAAACACATGATATTAACACATTATCCTATATGTAATATAATGTACCTATACATATGCCATTTTTTTTTTAAAACTTCATTTTACTGTATTAATTCACTCATTAACAACACAAACGTGTGGGTAATGAATATAATAGGTACATATGCGTACACACTGATATGTATAGCCTACATCATAATTATATACATTGTGTAGTTATCTTTATTTTATAAGGAAAAGAATATGCGCATACCTGCCGCCTTTAGTAACCGGTGTTTAACCTTTCTCTATTATACTATTACAATAGGTCTTCATTATCGTTTCTCAGTATTCAACAAGGGCTTGTGACGTGAGTGAGCGCGCTCTCGCTCACACTCAATTTGTTAAAGGGAGAAACCTAGTGACGCTATTGAACAACGCCCCGGCCCGTGGTTGGTTTACACCGCTGCCCATGCGCAGTCCTTTGCTAACGTTTGTTGTGTTGTGTACTGTGTGTTTGAAATCTTTCCTCCTGATTTACTTTGTTTTTACGGCGACTTGGCATTAATCCCTGGATTTTTGGTTTTTCTTGTGATATGGCAGACAATTGTGTTTTGTGTACACGGTCACTTCGGCGACTTCGAAGACATGTTCTATCTGAACGTTTTCTTCAATCACGTCGAGAATTCGTGGTACATATTGTTCGTGCTATTGAACCGCCCCAAGAGGTATGTTTAAAAAACTATTCCATTTAAACAAAGTATCTATTTTACCACAATGAAGACTTTAAGATAGATATACGCTAAGAATCACTGTTTTAGTAAAGGAACGCATTGAATGCGCTTTAAATAAATGTTGATTTGTCAAAAAGTCAGTTTTGTTTATTATAGCTGAGCTTATTTCTCCATCATTCTGCATGTGCTCTTAAACCGTCCTTATTTTCATTATTAGCTTCATAAAAAATGTTATACGTCTAATAATGTATTTTATGTAGGTATTTAAAAAGTAGGAGGTTGAGCAAAAAAATTGTTTAGTTTAGGAACGCACCTATTACACTTAATTCCGATCATTTATAACCAAGTGCGCACGGAGTAAATAATAGTTTAAAAATGCGTTTCATTGTTAACAGGTTCAATTCGACGGTACCCGATCAATATGCCATGCTTGTTGGCATAGGATTGACTCCGAAATCAGAAATCAAAACCAATTACCTCCACCTGATGTTGTACCTGCTATCGGAGCATCGGTGATTGTCCCTCAAATGGCTCGAGTAGCTAACACTTCCAGGCGATGCATGATGAACCATTGCAACAACGTGCAGCTACGGGCCGTGCCAAACTCTATTAAAGTCCATCTTCTTAGTTATTATCGACTGTATATTCCTGACCGGGCTCGGATTTGTCAACTGCACCTGCAGAATACTGCTTTGGATGAATTCTCAAATAATGCAAATCAACAACAATCTGATTTTAATGCTAATAGCTTTGTGGACATAATCAATATGTATACACAGGCCCTCGAATCCAGAAGTCGACTAGATTTTGAAAATATAAACGAGGTTGACCGCAATAGAGTTTTACCCAACCACATATTTGGTTGCGATGCATCGCCAAGAGCTATAATTATATGCGATGGGACCTATTTGTTCGTAGAGAAAAGTTCTAACTTTTTGTTTCAAAGAGTAAGCTACAGCTTACACAAATTCCGAAACCTAATAAAGCCATTTTTGATTGTTTGTGCTGATGGCCACATCTTAGATGTATTAGGGCCATATGCGGCTACAACTTCAGATGCCGAAATCATGACTCAAATTCTACAAAATCATGACCAGCCCCCTGAAGACAATGCTTATCATTATTTTTTAGAAGAAGGAGACGTTTTTATCTTGGACAGGGGGTTTCGCGATGCAATCCATTTATTGGAAGAGCACGGATATGTGGCACATTTTCCACCCTCAAAACAACGAGGTGAGACTCAACTAACAACAGATGAGTCCAACAAATCCCGGCTAGTAACAATATGTCGTTGGGTTGTGGAAACCGTAAATGGGAAGTTTAAAAAAACATTTAAAATGTTCCGCCACAAAATGTTTAATAACGCTCTGACAAACACTTTTACTGATTTTAAAATCGCAGCGGCCCTAATAAACTGTTTTCAGGAGCCATATGGAGACAGTCCATATACAAACGATTTTGTGGAATCAATAAACCGCAATTTACACAAACCAAATCTTCTGGCGGAATATGTTCGACAAAATAATTTGAACAGAGTACGAGTAACATTTACCAGGCTGGATGCAAACAATCCACAAGTTGCGGATTTTCCCCAGCTGACGTACGAGGAACTCATCAAGTTTGCGATAGGCACATACCATGTAAAAATCGCAAGGTCTTATTGCAGTGAGCACACCAAGAGATTAGGTGTATACGAAATGGAAGTATACAGACACTCTGAACAAATGGATATTCAAAACGGCCAAATCGTTAGGTCTCAATTGCAAGCCCAACCAAACGTCTTAATTCGATGTCGTATAAATTCACGCCACGTGAGATCAAAAATATACTACACATATATATTATATAACACCGCAAGTTCTGGAATTGACGCAATAAAAGAACATTATTGTTCATGTATTCATGGTCAACGAACACTGGGAAGTTGCGCTCATGTTATAAGTGTGATCTATTATCTGGGATGGGCTAGACACAATGATCATGAAATAGACCATCCAGCTATAGGCCTAGATTCGATATTGATAGATTTAGATACTTGAAACATGTATAAATAAACTTATGTTGTCTTCCTTGTTCTTAATGAGATTTGTTTAAAATACCCTTATAGAATAAACACTTGAAAAAATGATAGTGGTTTTATTTTATCTCTCTTGGTACACCAAATAATAACATTAGGACCTATCTATACCTCACACAATTACATAAGAATAAATCAGAAGATAAACTAGCAGGATTTATTATTTTTTGTATTTTCATATACATTTAAACAACACAGAAACACACCATAACAACAATTAACTCAATAACAACATTATGTACTAGGGTATATGTGTGTGTTTTATTCATTTTTTGCCAATTCAATGTCAATTAGTACAGTAACATGAAGTTTTTCCTAGAAAGTGTCATGTTTGCATGTAGCGCCTATGAAACTTCTCTGGGCAAAAAAAACATGTTAGCCACCGAATCAAGAAATAGCGACACCTGATATTGTTTCTACTAATAATTATCCAAAATCTGAGATACAATTCTTTTGCGCCGGGACTGGGGTTTTTTTCTATGGGATTTGGCGGAAACCTTTTCTTCAATACATTTTCAACCTTATGCCATACACATAAAGTTCAAAATCTATTAAGGAAATTTGGATGGTTGATGTTTTTTTATTTTTTTATTTGTTTTATATTAAAAGGAGGCAAACGAGCAGGCGGGTCACCTGATGGTAAGTAATCACGGTGATTACTTAAAACAAAAGTTAAAAAAAAAGTAAGTAATCGCAGATGCGTTGCCCCGGCCTTGAGGAAGGAGTTGTAACTTGAGGAGGAAGTAGGAATTGTGCAGGCGTGTGTACAGCTGATTCATTTTTGCTATCGTAATCTTGTTTTCAACCTGACTTTACCAACTGATTGGTATAATCATATTCTTACCCATCAGTTGGTAAAGACTACTACCTACTATCTACTGGAAAAAGGAGGGCATTTATGAAAATAAAATGGCGCACTGCTCAGTATTCAGCTACCACATGCTGCTCAAAGTTGCGTAACGTTACGTTATATTCGCATTCGAAGACGGTGGCATTTAGATAGATAGATAGATAGATAGATATTACTTTTATTGCAACATCATAAAACATAAACATAAACAAAAAAAAATTTACAAAGTTACAATTTGGCGGTCTTATCGCTTTCAAGCGAAAAATATATAATTAAATAAATAGTTAAAAAGGTAGCGTCTTACTAATAAACAAAGCATAAGCTTCTAATAGTTATTCTGTCTTTTGTCTTTTTTACTCTAATTTGAAATGACGTTTACATGACAGGAACAAAACACGGACCGATATTCCGACCTTTGTTCATTTGTAAGGCACTTAGAGATTACCAGAATATCCATAGACAATTTGCTTTCCCCTTTCCTTTAGACAGTACTTTGTTTCCTTAAGCCTCCGTAACATACATAGTTTTTTTACTTTTCTCCTGTTTGAGCCGGTTCCCACTTTTGCCGCTTTTGTTTTGGCGTATATGTGCCAAATGCGGTCCCACGCACGTACAGTAGTATTGACAAGTTCTATGCGCAACTTGTGAAACGTGTGTTCAAAGTTTGCTAAGAGGTAGTAATGTAATGACTAATGTTTCCTAACCGGAGCCTGCTTATCAGCGCCTCCTTCTAGTGCCTCACCTCTACGCTTATTAAATAATCAATTCGACACGCTTTAGTTGCAAATATTAAAATTGCAACATTGTAGTAATCAGTTGCCAAAAGCCATAAATTAAACTAGGCCTTGACAATGTGTCATTCATATTTTTACGACCCTCTATGTGTTTCGCAGTAAGATAAGAACACTAGTATAAAAGGGTATCACCTTGCTTCCAGCATCATTCTGTCAGTAGCTTTTGTTTAAGTAGTTACGTAGTCTAGTAAGATTCAAATATTGTTAAAGAAATATAATCCTATTTAAGTCAGATTAACATTTTTATTTAAAAAACCGTGTTGTCCTCAAGTACTCCTCGCCCAGCTCACCACGATCCGCGTTTACTAGGTCCAATGTTGGAAACAAACGCAGCTGGTGCGGTTAGCTGCGTCAGTCTATTTGATTTTTTTTGTGGCACGCCAAAATGACCTCACCTTGCCTGATGAAAAGCAGCCAGTGAAGCCCAAGGAGTGAAAGCGTCCATCACAGCGCTACCACGCTATGCCGAACGCTCATACTATGGCGGCCTGCATAAATGTTTTTTCACGCCCCGCTTAAGGGGTGCAGCGCGGACGCAAAACTGCGAGTTTCAAGTTTCTTTACGATAGCGAGCGAGCGGCGCGTGGCAGTGGTGTGACAACGGCGCACGACTACGAATACGCACGCACACTAATATCTGTACAGAGTAGGCTGGTGATTTAATTAGAGCAATGTTTACTTTCGTAAAATCATAGGCGTTTGGGTAAAAAATAATAAAAGTCTTAATATTTTTATATTCATATTTTTTAATTGAAAACTAAGACAACAGTGACCTGCGGAATATCAATACAAACATTTTAATGTCGGATCATTGTCTCATTTGTGCTATATTTACAAAGTTTCTGAAGAAATAAGTTTTTAGATATCATTACTTTTACGTATTGTTTATGCAGATTCTGGGTATTTGTTTCAAATTCCAAGACAACCATGACCTTCTGAAAGGATCAAGCTAACCTACACTAGTCCTTTTAATGTATATGACCTATTCAGCTCCTAGCACCAGTGACTTAAAAACACGTAAATTTTCGAAATTCCGCGCTGCACCCCCTTAAATAACCCGGGAGAGAAAGAGGAGGGAAACACGTGTGCGGGAAGCGCATTTCACATACGGGCAGTTATGTATTGAAATAATTATAAATATGACTTGATTGCAATGGTGAAAACCTTCGCCCAGCAGTGGGACAGTAGAGACAAAGTAACGAGTTATAACATTTTCTTCACAGAGGAAATTGGTTACAGATGTATCTTGAGCGAAATTTAGTAACAGGTTGGGATTTTTTTCCAGTTTGCACCAAAAAAATTAGTAAAAATTTTGTTTGATGCAAACTAATCTTGTATAATTACTTATTATAAAATGATAAATAAATTGGTTTGTGACCAAATTAAACTATTTTAAATTTCTAAACAGATTTAGATAAGTAAAGCATTACAAAAAAAAAAAAGCAGTGACAAAATTCAGCGCTTACGTCAGCCTTCCCGGTAGCATAATGGTCAGTGCAGCAGCCCGGATTGCGGAAGACCCAGGTTCCTAGCTGGGTCGGGTGGGCAATTAATTTGTTCACTGTATTTTTTTATAAAAATATTTAATTAAGTGTAACAATTAACACTTAAAAATAAAAATAAAAAAGTAAAAAAAAAACCGTTGACATCAATAAGCAGTTATTATTTTTATGACCGTTTTGTCAGTTCCACTTTAGTAACTCAGGTTTTTAAATATTCAATGTATTCCCTTTAAATCAGGGCAACTCAAAATGCAGCTATAAACGCGTAGTTTCGCACAAAACAATTTCAGTTCATGACTTGGCACCGACCCTAACCGCTCATTGCATCACTGAATCGCCATTTACAGTTCCATCGTAAACTTTGTTTTTGTTTTTTTATGTTACAGCGCCGGCAGACTGAGCATACGGCCCACCTGATGGGCAGCGAAACCGCTTGTCAAGCCAAACAAAACTGTAACTTAAATTACTGTTCTTTTTTCTAGTTAAATTTCATCTTGCAAAATTCAAATAAAATAAAAAAAATATATCTTAAATTACTGTTTTTTTGACGGGACACGAGCCCTGATGGACGCTTGCAAAAGTAAGTATGTATAGTCAGTTTATAAATAGGAAAAACCTCGAAGCTATTTTTTATTAAAGATTAGCTGATCCGGCGGACTTCATACCGCATTTTTTTTTTAAATATAGCCTATGTTATTTAGCGCTAGTGTAGCAATCTAATGGTGAAAGAATTTTTTAAATCGGTCCAGTAGTTTTTGAGTTTATTCATTGCAAACATACATACATACAAAAGTACAAAGGTTTCCTCTTTATAATATTAGTATAGATTAGAATAATGTCCATACGTGCTTTGGTGCGAAAAAGTGTTTATTGATAATTTTTTATTTATGTTGTTTCTATCAGTGTCTTAACTTAATAACTTTGTAGTTATTCATTTGTTCACAAACGGATGCTTCAATCAAAAAACTGTTTCCACAAACCCGCAATATTTTTGAAATTGCTATCCAACGACAACCCCACACTATGGGGTAGACAAGAAAAAGAATTACATCCGCACTTCACGTGTAGGGGAGGTAACCTAAAAAAAAATATTTTTAAAATTTTACTTCACCACTTTGTCGGCGTCATTAATATGTATATCCATGCCAAATTACAGCTTTCTAGTACTTAGAGTCTATGAGCTAGGCTGGGGACGGACGAACAGACATACAGACAAAGCGAAACTATAAGGATTCCTTGTTGACTACGGAACCCTAAAAAATTCTGTATATTCACTGGATCTAGTACCCTACACACAGCAGTGCAGTGGTTAATCTTCATACAAACGCGTTACAGCAACGCACAGTGTTCGGAAACAAAACAGGTCGGAACAGTCCGAGCACAGCTGTTGTGAGATTCCGTGTCCAAGAGGTTATCGACCGCGGTATGTATTTAGCTTATTTATTTTAAATCTTTGTTATCGAGCAAATGTTATAATAATGTGAATGATTTTCTTATTGATAAAAGTTTATAATTGAATGAGCATGATATTAGTAAATAAAGAAATAACTAACTTAATTCTAAATAGTTAACAAAATTTTGTATATTATGTAATAACATTAAGTAACTTAAACTAAAATATGGCGTCGAAAAATTCCTCCGCGTTGCAGTCGACTGGTAAAGTACCCAAGAGACTAGTAGCGGCATTGCCACGTTGTATGGCAATGCTTAGCCTCTGGCCAAGGAAAAAGCCAGCCTTCGGGTCATGGGCAGTGTCAACCAGTCTTTTGGAGATGTCATTAAACAAATAAAATGAGCATGTGTTTTTTGATATTTTTTTGACATTCCATTATGACATTGGCTATGTAATAATTTATGGAATAATAAAATTTAAATACTTAGTTTAACATTTCCTAATCAAACACCATTATAATTAATTTTAATTTTATAATATGTTTTATATTTTTTTTATATTTGTACGCCTAACAAGTTAAGGCAAGACATGTTGATACTTTTTTATTTTACAAATAAATAACCTACAAATGTTTTTACAAATAAATTAACTTTTATCTTTTCATCTTTATCTTATTTTTTAGCATCACACAGAATGCTACAGAAGCGCTGGCTACCAAAGAGGTCACTGGACGTGTTCCACCATAAACTCGGTATCCTTTGGAGCGTGTTTACGGGAAACCGCCCACGCAATGGAATCGGCACAAGGATATACAGCCAACATGTAATTCGGTTAAGTGCTAATCGCTATCGCAACCGGCCGTGCGTTCTAATTCCGTTATTACATAAAGTATTCCAGCTAGAAGCAATTAATTTTAATTAAAACGGTGCCTGTTGTGTAGAAGGAGTTTATCAAATTAACTCATGTAATTGATTAAGAATAGGTAAATGATTATAATGGAATTATCTTTTGCCTTCCTATACACTGTAACAGGTTAGACGACGGACGCGTTTGAGGAGGTAAACTAGTAACTTATCTACGTCCCTTTTAGTTAAAAAAGGTTATATCAAATTTTAAAACACGCGAGTTATTACGCGTTTAAAAAAAAGTGAATTATCGGCATTTCGCATGTACTACACGTACGAGTGAGGTCAACCGCACGCCTGCGCGTCTCGGTAGTCGCTTCGCTCGCCCGCGTAGTCAATTGTAAATAAGCAGAAAAACCATTTCATTTAGGAAAAAAGTAATAAATTAAGGTGGTGTTTTTTTCCTTTTTAATGGATCAGGTATCGGCTTCTTATATACCTCCTTTAACGCGTCTGTCGTCTAGCCAGTCACGGTGTATAACTGACTTACATTAGTACTATCCCATGCTGATTTAGGACGTGCAAAGAAGGTACCTATCAGCTGCTTAACTCTCCGTGCATTTCGTAAGAGCCGATTAAGGGATAAGAGTTCTAAGATACTTGCACATCAGGCAATCGGCTAGCAACCTATCACTGATGTTATCTGTTCCACCTCAGAGCCCTACTGTGATTATGCTGAATGTAGCGTTGGGTCACTAATGACGAGTAAGAATCGACGTTGTCTACGTCTTTTTGGGAGAAAGACGTCAGAGTATATATATGTATGTATGTAATGGTACTAAAAGGCGGACTTTACTGGCAATCTTTATTTACTGAGGAAATGACAATCTTATTAACAATGCCCTCACTATCGTTGTATTGACGACAGATTAAGATAAGATGGTGATAGCCAGGGGAACTTAAAAAAGTCCTACGATGAACAAATCATCATCATCATCTGCAGAGGTCCACTGCTGAACATAGGCCTTTCCAATGGATCACCACCACACTCACTAATAATACGATACCCATAAAAAAGTCGTACGACCAACCAAACAGTATATTAATGTCCTCCCGATGGGAATCGAGACCTCTGTGACTAACACCGGAGAAGTGGTTAAAGCTACAATGTCTATATAATGGTGTCCATACATAGATCGCAGACAATACAGCGAGGTACCCTATTGTTGTGTCCCACGCGGTCCCCTTTGGGAGTCTCCACAACGACGTTATGGGGAGGAAGCTTTTAGTGCACCTAAAATAGAGTGTACATACAAGAGATATCTGAATCTGGCATGTCATCTATGCGTTTAGGGACAAAGCAGAGTTGCTACTTTTAGCATCGGCGATCGGTGACTTAATGGCTTTTAGAAGACAGGACTGAACGCTCCAATCTGCAGCTATAAAAACTATAATCGAGGCAAAATATAGCTTTTTGGACACTAGATGAAGCTACAGAAGGCTACCGCTACCGTTATGTTGTTATTCAGGCGATAGGCTTAAAGTCAAAGTCAAAGTCAAATATTTTTATTCAAATAAACTTTAGAAAAGTGCTTTTGAATCGTCCAAACATTTTTTACCCACTACCCATTCAGGACGTCTATTTTTTAGCTGTGGAGAAGAATGGGTATTGGTAATTTTCCCTATTCCACCATAGGGAAGGCTTGTTCCCCAGCAGTGGGAACATAAAAATGAGCTGGGGATGATGATGACAATGAAATTAGATACTCAGATGAAAATCCACATTCCACTGTCCTAAATAAGGCAGACTTAGGACTACCACCAAGCAACCAACATCAAGTTTCTTGCTCGAACCCAAGACCTCTAGTTTAAGACTGGTGGTCCAAATAGATTACTATAGAATCTATTGCATAGGTTTATCTGTTGATGGTACGTTATATAATATTTAACTTCAAAACGTACAAAATTTCCTTTGAATAGAAACATGTAACAGAATTACATTTTCATTAGTCATCCATCACACTACAACACGGGGGTACGATTAATTAATTAATTAATTATTATTATGTTATCTTCTGGCGTCAGGTGTACGGAAACAATTAGTTATTCAACGTGTGACGGAAATGTACGGGTATTGTGACGAAATTGGATTATCATCATCCAACCTTCTAATGAGAGTAACTCCTTTTTATAGGTATCATAGAATACTCTTATAAGGAAAAACCAAAGTGTTGAAAAAATTCCACGAGCGGGATTCGAACCCCATGACATGGCGGGTCAGGCACACTACCAACTATGTTTTGGCTTACAGAGTAAAAGTAAATAGGGTGCGGGTTCGAATCCCGCTCGTGAAATGTTTTTAACACTTTGGTCTTTTTTCAAATTGTAATTTGTTCGCAACAAAATTGGATTAAAGTTATATTTGATGGTGAAGGTCAAATGCGCAGGAGATATTTAGGTGCACAAACGCCCAAACGCAGGTGCACACGCTCGTCCTCCCCCTTGATCTAGTGGAACGGACGACCGCTACGACCAGTAGAGGGTTTGGATGACGTGTCTGGTCGACGGTAGCAGCTATTTGACGCTTGTTTTGCATTATAAAAGGATTTACATAGTAAGTTTTGCTAGTCAATAAAATATGCACAATATTAAAAAGTACTAAAAAAAGATTTAAGAAAAGAGAACAAACAAGATACCTAACACTAAAATAAAAATTACGTTATACAAACTTAAAAAGTAGTTTGCGTTAATCCCTGTTATAAATATTTGATTAAAATGGAACGCGAAAATTTTAACGTGTATATTATTGAGTAAGTTTAAGTATTTATTGTATAAGTTCAAACATTAAGCAAAAAAAATTACCTTGTAGCTTAGTGCGCGGCTCCATCCAATGCCATACAATAAAAATCTCAATTTTATTAATCAATATGATTGCATAGTAAATAAAATTAAAAGGCACTTTGTTGACCTAGTGTTTTTTTTACAATTCGGTCAAAACTTTGACGATACTTAGAATTTTTACAAAGATTGTGACGAACTTGTCAACCCAACTTACATATGACTAACGTAACACTGGTACGATCCGACACAAATTGTTGTCAACTTCAACTCGGTTGACAAGTGACAATATATAGACGACTATATCTGGTCAACCGAGTTGTACGAACCGAGTCAACCGAGTTGTTGTTGTAGTAAGTACGAACTCAGCACTCTGGCCTAGTCTACCAACAAAGGTAGTAAGTAATTAAGTACGTATAGAATTACGTCTTGTACTTTTAGGAAACCAATTACGTAGAAGTATAAAAAAGGCGTTTAGGAAACTTGTTTCCAAACTTCGGTTTCCATAACGGCCGAAGGGCTTTATCTAGTTTCCCAGGAAACAACCTGACCCTTTAATCCAAGATTCAACAATTCAGTCACGTGTATTTGAATTAAGATCGATTACATCAGTGAAATTGTATCCGAACGACCGGAGAAGCCGTTCAGAAGATTTAATTTATAGCTGGGATGCTATAAACACTTATTCACATTTATTTGTGGTAATTCTTTTTTCTTTTTTTGTACTGCAACTGAATTTTGATAATTTCGTTAACGTCGTGGCTATACATTTTTTTAAATATGTATTTCATAAATGAATAGTCTTTATACGATAGTACGTTACATGTAGGTACGGGGGCTAATTATACTTATTGTATTACGTTCATGGGATACAAATACAATACGACAAGGCTCTCAAGTTCGTTCGTTTTGAATGTTCCTAATGAATTTTCAAATATATTTTGTCTGTCGACCATATTCATGACATTCGTTATATCTATTAACGAACGTCACCTAGATAATAAAATTAAAAACGTTTTTCAGGATTCTAAACGTAGGTACTTCTAGAATAACATAAGACACTCTTGCCAACAAACTGAATATGGGCTTGGAATAAGTATTACGTGTTTTGTTCCATGTAACCTAAACTTATTTCAAATTAGAAAATAGTGACAAAACACGGAATAACTTTTCGTGTGTTGTTCCATAGCAAATATCATTATCTTCTTATATCAGCGTTATTTTACTTCACACAATTTAATAGTCTTTAACTTACATAAGTCACACAATTTATGAGTTTGGTCTGCGCACAACGGTCACAATTTAACTGTACCCAAATAAATAGCTTAATTGCGGACAAGTTGGAAACCAAAACTCGTTTATGGTCATAGTTTGTTCTTGTTACCTCATACGGTTGGTGTTTGTTATTGTTACTGTGCTGAATGTTTGTTATTATAATAAACCATGGACTGGGAAGCAAGGACATGTATTGTGGGTAGAAATTAGATAAATTAATAAGGAACGATGTTATTGGGAAGTCTGGCTTATAATCGTGAGCAGTTGAATTTGAACCAGACATTAGTAGATTTAGTAGTAAAGTTTAAACTGAATTAAAGTTTAGTATTTTTTGGATTTTTTAATTTTAAGTGCCTTCATATTGAATAAGTGATTGAATTTTCTATGTTATCCTGACAGTATTTTGCTAAAAACACTTCTTAAACGTTCAGTCGATTACTGCTAATGTTTAGTAACAAAAGCTGACTTATTTAATTTACTGAATTAAAGTATGATTATTATATTTACGCAAATAATATTGCGAACAAATTTCAATTTGAAAAAAGACAAAGTGTTGAAAAAATATCCACGAGCGGGATTCGAACCCGCACCCCATGACATGCCGAGTCATGGTCATGGGGTGCGGGTTCGAATCCCGCTCGTGGATTTTTTTTTAAATTTATTTATTGAACCACAAACAAGTTTACAATATTATTCTCATGTCTAATTTTAGTTATTGTAAACTCAAGAACGATGGTTACAGGAAACATAAAAAAGTAGTAATGACAGTGAATCGAAGTCAGAGTCATGTAAAAGTGAATTAAATATAAAATTTTGAATTTTTTTCAACACTTTGTCTTTTTTAAAATTAAAGTAACTTACTACATGTCAAACCTCAATAACAAACTTAGAAGATTATGGTTGAATTGGTGATTGTAATTCGGTTGAAAAGAAGGATGATGATGATGATTATTATTTTTTAGATTTTTTATAGTTTTACCCATATAAAGTCAAAATGCAGACCAGAATCATAAGAACTAAAGCTTCAGGGGACTGCAAGCTTATTTACCGGCTCAGTTACATAAAAAGAATTGACATCACCACAGATTAACCTCGATAGAAAGAGGAATATTTTTATTTAAATAAACTCATGCGGACAAGCTGGCTTGACAAAAGCTTCGTGGGCAGCTTTAGCTTGGCGCTCAAGTCTGAAAAGACTGGCGAAACTTAATTATCTTCAAAAAATTTTTCTGGATTTATTTTTGGGTTTGATTTTGATTGGGTGGGAATCAAACCCAAGACCCGTCTTGTTACTACAAATAGCTTTGTGAAGGCGAAAATTAAAATAATTAAAAATGTCATCAAGTTTAAAATTCCGTAGGTAATAAAACATTTGACCCTTGCGTGCTCATCTCTGCTGCAGAGAAAAACTTTTCCCGTTCCCTCCTTGAGATTTTGCAGCGAGCGGGGGAAAATGAGTTTGGGGAAGCATTTTGACTGGTTTAAAAAAATTAACTGTTCTTCCCATGTGCATATTTATCCCCATGTGTATATTTAGGAAGGCCCTCAGCCTAGTAGAAAAACGATTGTACACAATCTTCATCATCATCATCATCACCAGCTCATATTCGGTATGTCCCCATTGCTGGGGCACAAGCTTTCCCTATGGATAGAACCACCACAAGGAGATCGGGCCGTAAACCACCACGCGGTCCTAGTACGGAGTGGTGGCTGTTAAAGGCTTTATACCTGCCTTCCGAAGCACGGAGGAACTCGAAATGATATATTTTGTTCACCCATCCGATGTAGATAGAGCGCAATCAGCAATCGGCAATCGCAGACCGACGATGCCAGCGTACACAGACATAAATTACTAAATTCAATAATCGCTACCGCTTGTGCCTTAGACCTACGGCTAACGTAACTTCATTGTCTTTAGTCAGTTCCACTCCGTAGGCTCATAGCGTACTAAACGCCAAAGTGCTTCGACATGGATCTTTGTTAACGGCAAAGCAGTGTTTAAACGACAATACATACATACATAGTATGTTTAATGCATAGAAACATACATACATGTACAATGTCAGCATCAAACTAATCGTTACATACTAAACGCTGGTATTTTGGTGGGGCATGTCATTGCTACTGGATTTTTGCAAAGACCGGTCATCGGATGGGTGACCAACAATGCATGCTGAACGTGATCCTATCGTCGTTGCGATGGTATTAAGTACTCGATTAGTGGGCTACATACTGTCCCAATGCTGGGCAAAGACTTCCATCATTGATACAAGTCATCGCTACAATTGATGGGTATTGGCTTAATCACCACGCTTGCCAAATACGGGTTGATGACCACTTATACCCGGACTACGCATTGTATAATCCGATACACTCTTTCCCGGAGTAGCAATTAAACCGCGAGTCGCCTGAGACGTTTTCTAAAAAGATTCAAAATTCGGAAAAGTGTTAAAAAAGATACTCGAGCGAGATTTAAATATCTATATATTAATGAGAAATAATAAATTGATCCACAAAAAAATAGTAGGCTAGCACCTAAAATGCTAAGTTAGCACCTAAATAGTAGTTTAGGTGCTAACTTTGTATTTTTAGGTGCTAACTTAGTATTTTTGTAGGTTAGGTTAGGTTAGTTTGGTGATCGATTAAATACAACCCTATATTAATACGTGAAGCAAAAATGATGTACCCGTTTTTACTTATAGTTTATATAGAGAAGGTTATCCGAATGTTAATTTTTTTTAAAGTTATGATAAAAAATTCATTAAATTAACAAAAAAAATATTACACACACTACCATGTATTTGACACACACGTATTGTTTGTCCTTAATGCGGCCGACATCTGTCAATGCCAATCCAAACTCACATTCTATCTTTTTTAATTTTTCATTGCTTAGGATACAATCCGTGCAGCCTTAATAAAATTACGGTCGAAGGTCGATCAATAGGCAACCACATAAATGCTTCAAAAACAAGTCAAAAATTGTTTACAACATAACCAAACATTGTCTTGACACGTAATAAACCACACTGACACTAACAAAGAAAAATCATCCGAAATAGAATCCAAGAAACATCTGTAACAAACCCTTTATGTAGAAAACGCAACATAAGTGCTTTGAACTACAGTTCGCAGCAGATAAAGAATTGCTGTATCAAACGCTAGGAAACGACCACTAAAGCATAGTTCCCCGAGAAATAAAGACGCAACACTATGAAATACATTTCAAAGCGTGAAACTGAACGGGGCAATATTTCTTTGTGAGAAATATACAGTTTTATCTCGGCGCTGGTAAACGGTCGGCGATGTACTAAAATTAGTGTCGTAAAGAACTCGATTTTTTGAGTCTTCATTTGTTAAACTCGACTCGGCTGTGTGAGCTAAAGAGACTCGAGTCGAAAGCTTTTAAGTTGTCAACTAGAGCTTTGTGTTCCTCTTTTTTTATTTATCTTACGAGTAACCATGGCCTTCATTCCACCTGATGTTTAGTGATAACAAGGCCGAACGTGGTAGCGTACTTCACCCAGAATTCTCACCTACTGAGGCACTTATCTGATTACAGAGCTTTCTATAAAACGTTAGTTTACTGTAAGTTTGTTTTTACACGACGCAACTAATCTCAAACTGGTACTAACGTTATATACCACTTTGTGATTGGTGGAACACGACGTACACGACGTACGGAGCGCCATTGAAATATCAGTACAAGACATTATAGATCATCATCATCATCGCCAGGTCATATACGTCCCCACTGCAAGGGCACGAGCCTTCCCTATGGATGGATAAGGAGAACGGGCCATAAACCACCACGCGGGCCCAGTGCGGATTGGTGGTTGTTAGCGACTGCTAATGCAACCGGGACCAACGGCTTTACGTGCCTTCCGAAGCACGGAGGAGCTCTAGATGATAAATTTTTGACCGGTCATCGGATGGGTATCCGATGACCGGTCTTTGCGAAAGTTGCTTAACTTCAGCACTCGCAGACCAAGCGCGTTAACCACTGCGCCATCGAGCTCCTCACATTATAGATACTTATTGGTAATTACAGTTTGTAACTATTTTGTTCTGAGTAGCATCCCTTTAGAAGGGACTTAAAGTCAAAATTCTAGTTTATAAAATCAGCTAAACAAGTGAGTAATTATAATTTTCGTCGTGCAATAGGGATTCCCATGCTTTTCTTTCTGCAAAAGCGACTCGAGTTCTAATTTCTAACTCGGGACACTTTCTAAGCTCATAAGTCTTCTAGCTCAGAGAGCTGTATTGTATCGAGTTGTCTTGTAATTTGACTAATAAGCTTTGACAAAAGGACTCCGGGGACTCGAGTCCACTAAAAATGCATTTTAATAATGACTTTTTACCTCGACGCAAATGTATTTTGTTTTTAATTAAAACCATTTTTCGTTTGTCTTACTGTGAATGTGCTAATTACATTGCATTATTCTTGTGGGTTGTTTTTCTTGTTGCTAAGATAATGTATGATGCGGTAAACCAAACTACTCATGCTATTCCGTTTTTTCTTTACTAACCTCAAGTTTATTTTATTTTTAGGAAGTTATGTAGTACGTTATGACGACACCTCGCTTTGTGAACATTCAAAAAGGCTGATCCTTACTGGTGCTGTCATAAGGTCGAAAATACGTAGCGCCTACGACAATTGAGACCGCAAATAAAATAAAAAAAATATTGGTTTTAGTTATTAAAATATGCAGCTACCAAATTACGAATATTGATGTTATTTAACTGGTTTCCAAGCATTCTGTTGTAATTTAAACAATAGTGTTTTTTTTGTGGTGTTTTCGAAAATAATTATGATCGAGTCAAAATTATACAATCGTATATTTGAGCAAGCAAATTCAAGATAAAGACATGAATTTACCTATATCAACATTTCAGATTCGTGAGTCATATTACAATAGCCTTAAACTATTCACCGAAAGTTGGTGCATTTTTTCAGTGTGTCGCCTTAAGTCAGTCCCATCATTATTACTTAAGCTTACTATATCAAGTGTCCCTATTTTATTGTGTGGTTTGTAATCGTCTATCTGGTCTATTGATCCAACGGTTTCAAGCTCAGAGGCCCCACGTTAGATTCCTAGCAGTGGTTTCATGTTAAAGCACATACTCGGTTTGCTTGATAGTAGGATTTGTTTTAATTTCATCAGGCCAACTACAACCATTTTTTCGTTTTAAGGGATATTTTACACTTAAATTTGTAGCAAAGTTTTCTCTAAGATCAGCCATCGATATAGTCAACTATTGAAATGTAAATTCTGTGTTATTTTGGATAATTGGCCAATATATAATTATGGCATAATTAGTTTCCGTCACACGGCTAATGAAAAGGTTCAGCGGTCATATTAACGGCTACATAATTAACTCTAACAAACAAGCTGATAATAATAGACTGAATACCATGGTAACTATGTGTTGCTATTGGCAACGTTATGATTTTAACGTTAGATTGATGCAACTTTTTGTTCTTAATGATTGTAGTAATATCTGTGAGGTCTTGTTAATATATTCTAAGATTTGGAAATGTAAACTATTGTTCATCAAATAAAAATATAGATTTTGTGCACCCTGACAGTTTATTTAACACATTGGTAAAATATTTTTGGATTGGATTAGCACTTTTGGTGATTACCTCCCAATTCCAAAATAATAAATTTTACCACTTCATAATATTAGTGTAACAAATAATTTTGTTGTGGCTTTTTTATCGTGTCGCTGACTTTTTTTTCATCATTGGATGACTAATATTTTTGTAATACACACACGCCTGGCATATCAACCTACCAGAAACTGTAAAATTTCCTCAATAGACTTGAGGAAATTTACTAAGTCCTCTAATTCACATTTTGGCTCCAAAATGTGAATTAAAGGACTGTATGTAGCTAGGTAAGGGCAAGTAGAAGACACGTTTAGGGTTTTAGGGAATATATTCAATGTTATCGCACTAATTAGCAAACAAAGACCAGCCGCCGACATTTTCACGCAAAAGTCAACAAGTATCAAAAATACAAGACAGCGTCAAAAAACTATCTATATAACAATCACTTTGAACTTTATGGTTCAGGCATATGGTTGAAAATTTATTGATGAAGTTTGACAGTTTTGGATACGTTGATGTGCAGACGTCTGTACATCACATTCATGTCGACATGTTGACGACCTCCTTGGTCGAGTGGCTTGCACACCGGTTTTCATGGTGTCGCTATCTCTGAGGTCCCGGGTTCGATCCCCGGTCGGATCAATTTAGAAATACCTGTTTTTCTATATCGTTTCGGGTCTGGGTGTTTCCTATGTATAATAAGTATGTATTTAAGTATATTAAGTATGTTTTTCCGTTGTCTAGTTAACCATATAACGAGTTTCTTAAGGAAGCTTTTCTTGGGGCTAGATAATTGGTGTGAGTGTGGGAAACATCATTTACATTTATGTATACTTAACCGTTTGGTCAACGTACGCCGATAAAGCAGTCTAGCGGCACTTTTTCTGCCGATTTAATTTACAAATTTTGCGATTATGAATTGATAACTATCATTCATCGAAATAAAATGTAGCCTATTTTACCCGCAAGGTCTGTAGCATTCTATCTGTGAAAGAATTTTTGAAATTGTACCAGTAGTTCCAGAGATTACCCTCCGCAAACAAACAAACAAAGTATAGATTAAGTAGGAACTAACGATCTCAACGTTTATAATATAAGATTGGTGGAAGTTTTTTTGGTTTATATATACTCTATATATACCTATAGGTACCTACCTTACCTTTACCTACTCGATGAAATAAAATGAAATGAAAAATCTTTATTCAATTTAGGCATATAAATTGCACTTTTGAGCGTCAAGTAGTTATATAAAAAAACAAAAATATTTTTATTTTTATATTTTTTTAAATATATATAATGCATATAAAAAATAATATAAGTACGCACAATAATACTTAATCAATTTATATTTTAATAAACAATAGATATATTTAATACGATTCTACTGCTGGTTCGGAAAGTTGATACTGAAGTTTTTTTACTAACCAATTTATTATATCATCATCATCATCAACATCGGTTCATTTTATGTCCCCACTGCTGGGGCACGAGCCTTCCCTATGAATGGATAGGGAGAACAAGCCATGAACCACCACGCGGGCCCAGTGCGGATTGGTGGTTGTCAACAACTGCTAATGCAGCCGGGACCAACGGCTTTACGTGCCTTCCGAAGCACGGAGGGGCTCTAGATGATAAATTTTTGGTCACCCATCCGATAACCGGACTTTACGAAAGTTGCCTAACCTCAGCACTTGCAGACCGGGCGCGATAACCACTGCGCCATCTGAGCTCTGTGCTCCTCTAAATTTATTATATGTACTCAAATTAACCGCACACGTTTCAATTCCACTTTAATATAACATCATATACTTTATAACTCATCTAACACTACATCATAAAGAATATTACTATTTTAGCGATAGAAGACTTTGCAGATACATATATTCTTGTTTTTTCCGGACTCCCTAATTTAGCTTGAATGATAAATGATGGTCTGAATTTAGATGGACGACGTAGGAGCAGTAATAAGAAAAAATGTTCTTATAATAGTTGATGAAAACAAAGGATAGTGAAATATTCTTCTTTAATATCTAAAAGTGGTTTGATGTATATAACGTCACATAAAGTAACACAGCCATCGGAAAATCATCTTTACATAGTATAAAACAAAGTCGCTCTCGCTGTCTCTACGCTTAGATCTTTTAAACTGCGCAACATATTTTAATGCAGTTTTAGAAATAGATAGAGTGATTCAAGAGGAATGTTTATATGTATAATACATGCATATTATATACATTTAAGTAATAAAATTAACACAGGACAACATCTGTCGGGTCAGCTAGTTTAAAATAAAATTCTTGTGTTTAAATAATTTTAACGCAAATTTTGTTGCGAAACAAATTACAAAAACACAAATGTTGAAAAAATTTCCACGAGCAGGATTTGAACCTGCACCCTTCTGACATACCGGGTCAGGTGCTCTTCCAATTGAGCTATCGTGGTTCTAACCAGCCCGCCGAAATTATTCAACACTATTTACTTTTTACTTTGAAAGCCAAAGGCGCCTATTCAATGTCAACAACTACCGTCATTAACATCCGATCATAATATTTAATGTTAATGACGGTAGTTGTTTTTGTGTTGTGTAGTTTGTTGTTGTGTAGAAATTTTTTCAACATTTGTGTTTTTTTTTTATAAAATTCTTGTACCTACCTGTTCTTCAAAGTATTTTCACAGTACTCATACTGATCATAAATTATCACATTAAATCGTATTTTTAAAAACTATTATTAAAGTTCGAGAACTTTACGGCTTTTTCACTCAGAATTTTGTCCTGATCTGCACGTAGTTTTTGCACGCGCGCTTACCAAGTTCTGGCATCTGCCTCTCACGCTTTAAAAGCTCTAATTACGTTCTAAAGTAAAGATTTGTTTTCCGTTAAGTGAATAAATGACTTTTTTACAAAAATACAGATAAAATCATAATACGTAGTGTTAATTTCGTTAACTTAATCGTCTATCAAGAATAGATGTCGCACGCAAGCTCCAACTGATTTACTTTGAAGGTTTTTGCCCAGTTTCTCGCAGCTTCTTCTCTGTACAAAGTCTGTAAGGTTTACGTCCATGGGTTTACGAAGACATGGCTTTTTGACATTCAAATAAAACTTTGCAAAAAGTTCATTTAAAAAAGTAAATTTGGTTTGATTGATTTAATTAGATTTGAGTCATTCTTCCTTGTGTATGATCACAAAAGGTAAGCAATAAAAACAAATAAAGTTTAATGTCATTAAAACAAGGAAACACTTAATAAGTCGGCCATATTTAACCCGTAACTTGTTCTATAGGTCGTACCATCTAATATCTCTCCGGCTGATAAATTAGGAGTGGCGCGATGGCGTCGAAACCCGAGCTTGATAAATATACTACCAGTTTCGGTCTAGCGACATGACATCCTGAACTATCCTCGGTGGTATAGTGGCAAAACCACTGACTCGAAGGTCCTGAGTTCGATTGCCTGCAATAAGTTTAAAGAATTCAGAAATTCATTTTAGACCAACGAACTCGGGACTAGAACGGACTGTGTAACATATATAAGGTCGCATTTTATCAACTGCTAATAATTTGAGGATAAATTCAATAACATATATAAACTATTTTTGTGAAAAACCTTAAATTTTTATACGCTAGTTGTCGAGAAAAACGCCAAAAGACATTTCGATTAAAAAGCAAAATAAAGCTTTTTCGGTAGTTTCAATTCAAGGGAGCCGAAACAGAGAGGCCGCAATGCCTTCACCGCTTACACGTGCCTGTAGTTTCATTTTAGAGAGCCGACAGGGAGGCCGCTCTTAAAAATATTACAATTTTTGTGTCAGGAAAAGTAAAAAAAACTAGACTGAATTTTTTTTAAATGCTAGAGGGCTTTATTTCTCTGATATAATTAGATGTTTTGACAAAATATTTGCAGTTGATAAAAAGTGATCTTATATACACCGTTGGCCTGAATAACCCGAAAGATTTAACTTAACGATTCTACAGCCGAATTAGAGTATATAAAGTTATGTAACACATAGTCCTAAACCCCATAATAAAGGAGATATTCATTATTTAAAACAAATAATAATAAAAAAATATCAAGTATAACACACCCTAAGGTATGACGTAGACACCTACTACTTTCACGCAGACGCACTTACCTAGGTGCATCGGTGTCAACCAGTTTTACCTAAGTAAGTTTGGTACCTGTCGACAAAAAGGTTTTACTACCGAAAATAATTATTTTTCATTGTGGATAAAAAGATGTAACATGCAACTGATATACAGAGTAGGTAATAATTATAACTTTATCTTTCTTATTACACTTTAATAACAAGTAGTTATTCTCTTATCAGTAAGACTGATAGAACTAGATTAATTCCGCTCTCAATCAGCAAAGTGCAACCTATTTGCCTTCACTGACAACTAGCTGATTCATAGTTTGAAAGTTGAACATGATTGATACATGTGACATATTTCAAACAAACTGATTTCAAATTATTACTGATTGTCACGTAAGAATTACACTGTTATAATTTAATAAATAATATTCGTTATGCCGTCTTATCCGCCGGAACATTTAGCGGAAATACATTATGTGTACGGATTCGTGAAGTGTCATGCTCGCTCCCTGTTTCTCAACTTGAGATTAATATGATTCGCTTACTCTCTGAAGTAAAGGCTTGACCATAAAGAAACACGCTATTACTATGATTTAATTTGTATTGAAAAAGTGGGTCAATTAAAACACACATTTCGACCCATGTTAATATAACGTTATTTACTCGTACTGTCGTTAAGAATACGTGGTTTAAATCTTTCGGGTTATTCAGGCCAACGGTGTATAGTGTTATGTAGCTGCTGCTGAATGAGAAACAAAATCGCTTCTTACATTCTACGATAGTAAAAGCCAACTATATTATAGAAACAACGAAATAGTGACAAAAAATGACCAAAAAACACAAACGAAAACCTTATCATACTTTATAATCGTTTACTTGCAGAGAATAGGTTTACAATTGTTTTATAAAATTTCTTACAAGTAAGTACGAGTATAGTGTTCCAGAAACTGAGTTTAAAAAGTCCATTACATTGTTAAAACAACTTTCTATTAACCATTATTAACCATTTCCGAAGTTTTTTTATCATTAGGCTTTTCAAACAACTTTTCTGATAAAGAAAATAGAAAACGAGAGTTAAAGAGTAAGTTTTTCCTTGACTTTCGAGACCCTGCGGACGTTAAATATTCGGCCGTTATATACAAACAGCCATCATAATAACGCCGAAATATTATCACTCCCATATCTTACAGAGATGCTGCTATTTAGGTCACTCAATACCAGCCACTTGGCACAGCTTGATAAATTGAATCCACCCTCAAGGAAGTTTGAGATATGACGGATGGGTCGCAATATTATTAAGCAATAATGTGTAAAACATATTGATCGCGTATAGGGGAGTGGCGCCAGTGTTTGACGAGAACCGGTGATCGACACTTGTTACCTTTGGTCGTTAGAAATAGAGGTAAACTACTGTTTGTGCTTTCTGTGCTTGTTTTCTGGCTGACTTCCATTAAAATTTCAATGAATTAGTACTTGCACTTCAAATTACGTTTTTTGCTGTGGAAAGGAAAAACTTTTTTCCTTTTTTTCCTTTAGTTGATGACTTCGAACGATTAGCACATTTAGCCAGTGTCAAAGTAATTTTTCTTGCAAGTAATCATAAATAAACAATAGTTCCTTCCTGTATGATGATGATGAATGATAATAGAAAATGAGAAGTGAGAAAAGATATACCCCAAACCCTCGAGTATCTCGGTAAAGATGTGGGGCTTTACTATGTCCTCGGGCGGACTTCTTGAGAGAATTTGAAAAGTGACGTTGCACTGTTTTGCTTCATTTACCAACACTCATGCACACTCACGAACTCTTAACGGTTAATAATCAACCATTATTTCACATTAATATTCGACATAACACAAATTTTAGTAAATAAAATAAAATCGCAAATATGAATGACTCTTCACTTTCCCGCCAAGAAGTCCAAGGGAAGAACTTATTATCATAATTATATATATTTTTAAATATATTTTTTTGGGTAAGCACGTGCTTTGATCTCACCTGATGTCACTCTGAAGATATTTTGACACAATTATAATGGATAATGCTGAACGTTGGTACAAAGTAAATATGTACAGAAGGCGGCTTCGACTGATAGCGATTTTAATAACCTACACTCGATCGTAACTCTACGAAATACTACAGTTGCCTATGTAGGTCATTTGAGAAAATAAAAATAACGTCATCTCATTTATATTCGTTTTTTTATAAATTTTACGGGTAAGCACAGTGCCTTGATCTCACCTGATGTTAAGTGATGATAAGGTCAATGATGGAAGCGCACTTCACCCGGGATCCTTAACTAATGAGGTACGGCTATTTTATCTCTAGGTGCCGGAACACAACAATGCTACAAACATTGATGCTATGGCGACATATTTAGATAAGATGGTGGTAGCTAGCCAGGCGGACAAACAAGCCCTACCACTATCTAAACCGAGTACACATAGGTACATGTACCCACTAGACCACAGAGGCGGTTATATTAATCCCTTATAAGTATGTTGTATCTAATTAGAAACGTTGATGGGCAGGTCTTTGCACTTTGCATTACGTTTCTGTGGTATTGAAAAAAATAACAATTATTGATTTTAATTAGCAATTAAGTTATACACAACAGCAAAAATCGAATAAAATTAACACTATGAGCTCAAGCGTCGAATACCCAGACACAATAGAATTTTAATTGTTATCGGCCACCTGCTGGTCGCTCGACGCTCAAGGGGCTATAAATTAATCAAAAGAGTAATATATCCGTTAGAGCAGCAAATATTCACTTTAATTATATTTGTTTTTATCAACTTTTGGCTAGTTGATGGTTGTTTGATGAAAAGTCGATGGTGTGAAATAAAAATCTCAGAAGGAAAAATTGATATTGTATTTTATGAACTGTTCAAGTCAATGGTTGTCAAAATAGTGACTTAGAAATAAACAATACGAATAAATATTACATCGTTATCATACCTAGATGTCCTAGATTTGTGACACAAGCAGAATCATGAGTAATGCATAGAAGTGGCACAAACTTAGATTTGTTTTTGTCACACACCTAGGACAATAGATAATTAGTTAGTTCAAAACAGTACTACATCAAAATTACCGTGGCTTAATGACACCTTATATACGTACAGCAAAAAGATAATCAACACAGAGTGGTTTCCCCGTATCATACAAGTTACACTAAAGGCTTAGATGGAGCACGTTGATACAAAATCCCCAACACAATTACAAACTTGGCAAAATTTCATCACAGTTTACTTCAAGCATTAAATCAAAGATAGAGCCAATTCGCCAAAGTTAATAAATAAATTAACGGGCGCGTCTTATGTTTGCGTTCTCGCAATTTATAGCTTATCCCATGATTGAGGTGATATATAGTTATGGAATAAACATGGCTGCTATACTACTTAGATTTGAGCGATGCTCGGATACATCATTTGCTTGAAACCTCCTTGGATGAACGGAGAAGGTTTTAGATACTTAGATTTGAGCGATGCTTGGATACTTCATATTCTTGAAACCTCTTTGGATGAGCGGCGAATTTCAAAAATAAATATTTATGGCTAGATTCGGATAATACATTTAGCCAGAGTCAAAGTTATGGAGATATTGAACCATATTACTTGTTTTTTATGAATAGATGATAATGATGAATAAATAATATTCTCCCCCAACATCTTGAGAATCATAAAATAGGGATTTTACGGAGAACTTTTTGAGAGCATTTTAAGTTACGTATGCACGTTTTGTTTCATTGGCCACTGCTCATGCACATTTGCGAACACTTAACGTTTAATTAACGGTTAATTACGCACCGTGATTACACATTAATATATATGACAAAGCACAAATTTTAGAAAATTAAATCAAAGTGCAAATATGGCACTTCACATTCCCGCCAAGAAGACCAAATGGCAAACAAGTCTCTCTATTACGTGTAATTCCGGAATTGAAATTAATAAACAGCGTGTTTATTATGTTGTGGTTTATTTGATAATGTCAGATATTAACAATTACTTACCCAATCCTGTAATAGACATCACTGTGGCTGTCTCCAAATAACTAAGCTGTTTATCATTGCTCGCGTTTAATCTTACACTATATTAGTTTGTCCTGACGTTTCAAACCCTTTGTCCACAGATTAAGGTAAATATGCCAAACCTTTGACCGTAGCTGCAAGAGATCGAGGTGTTGGTCGTCGGTCGCATAATTAATTTGTTACTTGATACCGTCAACTTATCCCATGCTTTTTTTTTTGCTTCCTCCTCCAACATAATCGGAGCTAGTCTTAGTTATATCTCTTTCATGCCAGTTCTCTCATTTTTTCCTCTCGCACTTTCATTCCACATACTTCACATCCATACATTATATTTCATTCCATGGCAGTGGGTGTTCTGCCTATTCTCAGCCTATTCTGTACTTAAATTTTTATTACAGAACTTTTATATAGGGTAGCGGGTAAATAATTTTTTCAGTATTTCTATATACTCATCCCATGCTGGTTGGGGCTTAGCCAACTACGTTTTGTCGTTGCTGTAAATGCAGCAGGTATTTTATAAAAAAAAAAAAAAATGAGGGACAACGGCTCCTTGATTTCACGATCGGCTGCAACCCATCACTGATGTTATCTATTCCAGCTCCGAGCTCTACTCTGATTATACGCAGTGGTAAACGCGCCCGGTCTGAGGTTGCATAGGTTAAGCAACTTTAGCAAAGGTCAGTCATCGGATGGGTGACCAAAAATGTATCATCTTGAGCTCCTCCGTGCTTCGGAAAGCATGTAAAGCCGTTATTCCTGGCTGCATTAGCAGTCGTTAACAACCACCAATCCGCCATAGCCCGCGTAGTAGTTTATGGCTCGTTCTCCTTATCCATCTATAGGGAAGGCTCGTGCCCCAGCAGTAGAGACAAAAAATAAGTTGGTGAAGTCAAGGGCAAATTCACTCAAAATTGGTGATTTTGGTGCAATGTTTATCTCTTTTTGGGAGAAGTACGTAACAGTATGTATATTTTTCTCTCTTTAAAGAGATTCATATTGCCCGCCTTTGCTTTATACAGCGTTACCGGTTTTGTGTTTCGTTAAGTTTTGTGGATGGCGAGAAACTGAAAGTTCCTCAGCTTCAGTGTGATCGAAACATCCTCAGTTGATTTCTAGAAGGGATGGTATCACGCAAGCATTTGCGTTTTGGAATCGAATCAAATAATGTACTACAGAAAAGTAAAAGATATACATATACAGGGTGACTGGAAATTAGTGGCGGAGCCGTTAAGGGGAGGTAGTCTAGGGTTATTCCGACAGATATCACTACGAGACCTACCGTCCTTACTTAACCCTTTCCAAGATATTCCTACTTAAAGAGTGTAACCCAAAAATCGTACAAAAAATTTTCAAATAGTAATAAATCCAAAAAAAAACGTGATTTTGGCCTACTTTTTTTTGTTTTGAAACAAAGATATTCTAAATAAGTAATATTAATTGTTAAATCTCCGTAACTGTCATTATGTAATGCAAAAACTGCTAAACAAAAACGGAAAATGTAAAAAAAATACTTTGATGGCTGATAAAACTTCAATTTATTAAAAAAAGTCACTCTTTATTATTACGTACAAAATAATTAAAAAACTTCTACGTTTCGTACCCTTTCGAATGAGATATTAAAGTCCAAAATCGGTTAAGGAACAATGAAGATATGGTTAATGGAAACAACCCGTAGAGCCCGTGTAGAGTCTTTTGTTCCGAGAACAAAGGACTCGGTCGACGCGCACGAGTCGAGATTGCCCCTCCCTCTTGCTCAGTCCGCTCTTACGGTTTACTGCGTTCGGATGTGCTTACTTTCTCTCAGTTTTGATTTTTCTAACGACTTGGCTTTTTCCTGGACTTTTGTATTTGATTCTCTTCCCGACAACTTGGACTGTTTGCTGTTCTGTGACTCCTTACGATTTGGCTGTGTGGTTTATCGGACCAACAATGGCAGAAAGAACATCGTTTAGTAACGAAGAATACGCAGATATTCTTTTTTATTACGGAGCTGCCAGAGGAAACGCTGAACAAGCTCGTCGTGAATATGGCGAAGTATTCCCTAATCGTCGACTGCCTGATGCCCGCGTATTCTCCCGAACCTTCCGGCGGCTGCGGGAGCGCGGAACCGTCGTAAGATACCAAGGTAAGAGAAAGTTATTATTATTAAAGCATGTTCAAACCAGAGATTTCTCCATACAAAATGTAGTTCCTTCCTGTACAGGCCACTCTACATTACTGCGCCGCCGCTAGTTTCCATACATGCGCTATAACAAGGTTTTGTTCTAACGCTTTCGATAATTGTCCAGCTATAAAAATAAACCTTTCCTATCACTCTTATTAACGTGCCCTTTAAATTGTAAGATTGCAAAACAAATGTCGCTGTCCAAATTAGTCAGTGCAAAGACTCGCAGAGATGAGTGCCATAAATCATACAAGTAAGATAACGGATATCACTTCACACTGAAGCGCGCTATTATTGTTTACTATTTTTTGTCGAAGTCGATGGATTTTGGTAGAGCTTTTGTAAGAATTTGTATTGTGCGGTCATTGTTGACGCACATTGCACTATGTCGACAGACGCATTCCTACTAGAGAAGTGATTCATGTTATGGTCCAACCGACGTGAGTCTTTGCGCGGAGCCACACCAACCTAAACAATAGCCATGGTAGTAACACTTAATTAAAAAAACTTTTTTGTTTTTAGGTGACGCAGGTAGACCTCGACTGGATGTCGGGGACGACGAAGAGGAAATTTTAAATTATTTCCAAAGAGACCCTACGCTGTCTACACGAATGATAGCTCGCCGTATGGGACGCTCTCAATGGAAGGTGTGGTACACTCTTCACGAAAATGACCTCCATGCTTACCATTACACACCTGTTCAGGCTATAGAAGAAGGGGACCCTTTAAGAAGAATGCAGTTTTGCAGATTTTTAATAAATGCGGACGTTGAAGATAGAAATTATCTCAGAAGAATTTTATGGACTGACGAGTCCAAGTTTGATAAGGACGGCATTACGAATTATCATAATGCTCATTACTGGAGTGAACGAGCCATGGGTAATCCACACCTAAAAAGACAAAAAGGTTCACAGAGAAGGTTTAATCTAAATGTGTGGATGGGTATAATTAATAACCGCTTGATTGGACCACATTTCCTACCGCAAAACCTCGATGGGGTTGAATATGAAAATTTTCTGAGGAATGTATTTTTTGAATTAATGGAAGATGTGCCGCTAGAAACGAGGCAAAACATGATATTCATGCATGATGGCTGTCTAGACCTAGCTGGTTGGCTAGACCAACACTTCCCCGACCGATGGATAGGTAGAGGTGGTCCAATACCATGGCCGGCACGTAGCCCCGACCTCACACCCATGGACTTCTTCGTGTGGGGTCAAATGAAAACTTTGGTTTATGCCACTGACGTCCCTGTACCAAACGTTGAAGACTTGCGCAACAGAATAATCAACGCAGCGCAGGAAATACAAAGGGAGCTTACAGACTCAAGGGTTGTTAAAACGGGTGTCGTAAGAAGAGCACGAGCTTGTATTAGAAATAATGGTGGGCACTTCGAAAATGAACTGTAGACAGTTTTTTATTTAATAAATTTTTATTCTTCAGTAGTTTGGTTTTTTCTTTCATTTTTATTATTACTCTTATCTTGATGGTTCCTTAATCGATTTTGGACTTTAATATCTCATTTGAAAGGGAACGAAACGTAGAAGTTTTTTAATTATTTTGTACGTAATAATAAAGAGTGACTTTTTTTAATAAATTGATGTTTTATCAGCCATAAAAGTATTTTTTTACATTTTCCGTTTTTGTTTAGCAGTTTTTGCATTAAATAATGACAGTTGCGAAGTTTTAACAATTAATATTACTTATTTAGGATATGTTTGTTGCAAAACAAAAAAAAGTAGGCCAAAATCACTTTTTTTTTAGGATTTATTACTATTTGAAAATTTTTTGTACGATTTTTTGGGTTATACTCTTTAAGTAGGAATATCTTGGAAAGGGTTAAGTAAAGACGGTAGGTCTCATAGTGATATCTGTCGGAAAAACCCTAGACTACTTCCCCTTAACGGCTCCGCCATTAATTTCCAGTCACCCTGTATACATAACAGTTATTTATCAGATGCGTTCCGTTTCACGCTAATTGGGCTTACAGGTTTTGGCTTTGCAGTGTGATGTTGCTAGGATTTGTGTTGAGTTCTCGTAAACTTTGGAAAACAATAGGCTACCGTCAGATAGTTTTAATTGGAATTGTTCTGTATGTAACGGTATATGTTGTGTTTGCGTAAACTTAGATAAAACAAGCCCGACATATATGTATTTTAATTGGTATACACTTTCGGAGCAATTTATATCGAGATACGGTCAACCCTTTCTCTCGCAGATAAAGTTCCACAGAAAACCGACGCTTTGGCATGCTCAAACTAAAACTTAAATCCAAATGCCTCTATCCTGGATCTACTAACTATAATATAATACTAACATAATATTAAGTTATATATAGTCATAAACATGATTATATTGGTATGTATATGTTAGTTAATAAGGTGTATATGTGGTCTGTTATTTGTGTTACTTTGTTGCTTGAAAATGAATGAATTTATTTATTTATTATTATAGAGTGTTTTGTTCTGGCCTTATTTGGCCTGACCTTTTCAGCCTCACCGGACTTTTTTGGGGCGGGCAAGAAACTTAATCCGTCGTCTGTTGTGAATACAGTCACAATAGAATTTTAATTGTTTAGGGCGCTGATCAGTGCTCGCCGCATATGAGCTGTTTAAGTCTTCCTCAAACGGTGTGATCGAAACATCTTCAAAGGGTTATTAGAATGAATAGTATTACGCAAGCGTGTCCCCTTTCAATACTAGATTCTCCGAGGGGTTCGGATAAAACGATACTGCTCAGCAGAAGAAATAGAAATAGTGAGAGATGCATTCACCATTTACAAGTTAACGAAAACAAGAATGTCTATTGTAGAGTTTTAACAAAATAATGTCGTTGAAGTTTTCCATTCCCATACAAATTCTATTTTACAAATCGCTATAAACATTCTGTATTGACTAACCAATCAAATACCCAATTACGTTCGTTCGTTAACATGATTAAAAAGTGATTGAACTATCACTCCTGTTCTTTTTTTATCCTTAGGTTAAGCACTTCTCTCTATTTCTAACTGTCTCTATTTAGAGAATATATGTAAATATAAGTAAATAAGATAGATATAAGATAAGTATATGTAAATAAGATGGTGGTAACTCTAGCCAGGCGTAATTAAAACCAGTCCTACCACCGACCAAACCTAGTAGAAACATTATGTTGGAATCAAACCCGGGAGCATTGAGTCTTATTATCAGCTCATTTTTATGTCCCCACTGCTGGGGCACGAGCCTTCCCTATTGATGGATAGGGAGAATGAGCCATAAACCACCACGCGGGCCCAGTGCGGATTGGTAGTTGTTAACGACTGCTAATGTAGCCGGGACCAACGGTTTTACGTGCCTTCCGAAGCACGGAGAAGCTCGAGATGAAACATTTTTGGTCACCCATCCGATGACAAAGTTGCTTAACCTCAGCATTCGCAGACCGGGAGCGTTATCCACTGCACCATCGAGCTCCTCATTGATTCTAACACCGGAGATTAATTACTAAACTAAAGAGGCAGTTAAATAAGGATTCCGACCAGAGTCCTTCCTACCACTGAGCCAAGCGTTAATAATACGAAAGTGCTTCTGTTCAAAACGGAAACTATTTTCTAACAATATTTTATCAAAGGGGCTATGGCCATCGATTCCACTGAAATATTCCTTGTCGGTCGCGGGGAAATGGCAATGTGAATTTAAAATGAGGGAAGAATAGAATTTCACCCTCCCGCGATTTTATTGTGCGCTCTGAATAGCAACAATATTGATTTACGATTGCAAATGCAACCGGCTACAATGGACGGTATCGGAAAGAGCAGTGTGCTGACAGAAAGCTTTTAGTTCGGAAAAGGGTTAAAAAAATATTGTAACATTTTGGCCTATCCAAGTGCGCGATACTGAGCACAATCCGCGGTTACTCTCATTCAGCTCTTGCCAGGCCCGTAACATAAAGCTTGCCTATTCTTAACTAATCCTTGGTTAAAAAAAACTTTTTTACCTAGTTATTGACCGCCATAATAAGGCTCCTTTGGCTTACAAATAAGAGTAGTTAGGGTTGCACTTGTTAGACAGAGTCACGATAGCATAATTGTATTGTGCACCTGACTCTGTATGCCATATAGATTCAAATTTCACTCGTAAAAAAAGGTTGCAACACTTTTCTGACTTGTTATACTATAATATACGGTACAAAGTACACATAGGTATATTATATATTGTAATACCATGATAAAACATGAACATTATTGTACTAGGTATATTTGGTGGTGGTGCTTGCTAACATCATCTTTTTGAACTCGCTCATAATGACAACAATTTGTAATCTTTTTCAATTTTGAAAGTTTTCCGACAATTTATTTATTTTAACAATTTATTAAAACTTATATATTACATGGCGGACTTAATGCCTGATGCATTCTCAACCAGTCAACCATATCTCTTGGGAACTAATTTTAGGCTGTTGGTAAATTAGTGCGACAGTAAGACATAGACAGTAATAAAAAACAATTAGTCGGTTATTTCATCCTACAATATTAGTACTACAAATACGTAAGCAGTTTAATAAATAAATTGCCAGTAAAAATGATGGAATGGGCAGTTAGATATATTTCGTCAGTTCACAGGGAGCGGAGACACCAGAACCCGAACCAATTGAAAAGAAAAGTAAATTTTCGTTAGAAGGGGGCGTTATTTTGCGTTACAGTAATTACTTTTAGGTTGTTATAACCCTTATTTTTATAATTTCATATTTATTTATTAATATTCCAAACTTAATACAGAAATCCTTACTGTTGGTTAGGTTAAGTATTTTTTTTTTCCAGTCACGGAAGGGGGGAGCGCAGTCACGGAAGGGG
Source organism: Eudonia mercurella (assembly GCA_963082485.1). Taxonomy (NCBI): domain Eukaryota; kingdom Metazoa; phylum Arthropoda; class Insecta; order Lepidoptera; family Crambidae; genus Eudonia; species Eudonia mercurella. Next base: position 12,705,200 of record OY720040.1, on the reverse strand, counting down.
GGAGCGGCATAAGATTGTGGTGTATGATGCTCAAAAACCTAACATACGAGGAATTCATTTTACCACCTCATTGTTTATATTAGAACTGCTTAGAATGAGATTTCTTACCAACTAATTCCTATTTATTAACAACCCACACGTAACTGCCCATTTAGTTATTTTACTTCTCAATATTTATTAAATTATCGTTTCATTATATTTTTTGACTCATTTTTGTTTATTTTAGTACTAAGTTTTAACTGCCGAACTTGTTAATAAATATGCATTTTCTAATTGTATACTTACCAACACTACTATACCTACAGGGTGTAGTTATGACAGCAACGCCCAACTCAGGGGTGATAGTACACATGAAAGTAATTACAAGAAAAATATAAATAAATATTTAACTTTGTTAGTAAAAAACGACAGGCAGAATGACTAGCGCCACCGGCGCCGGCGCTCGTTACCGCCCGCACCACCGAGTACATGCGGCCGCCGCCCCGAGAGAGCGTGGGGAATGACCGATAGCTCGCCCGCGTCAACATCAACATCAACATCAGCTCATTTATGTCCCCACTGCTGGAGCACGAGCCTTCCCTATGGATGGATAGGGAGAACGGGCCATGAACCACCACGCGGGCCCAGTGCGGATTGGTGGTTGTTAACGACTGCTAATGCAGCCGGGACCAACTGCTTAACGTGCCTTCCGAAGCACGGAGGAGCTCGAGATGATAAATTTTTGGTCACCTATCCGATGACCGCCTTTGCGAAAGTTGCTTAACCTCAGCAATCGCAAACCGGGCGCGTTTACCACTACGCCATCGAGCTCCAATATCTCCCTCGTAATAATACCATACTTTCCTGGATGGATTATTAAAATCCATTCATATCCATATCCATTAAAATTTAAGGTATTTGTTTTTGTTTTTTTTGGTATCAGTGTCGTGTACACTACCACCTCTGAGATGGGCGTTGTTTTACAAAACCACACATTGTATACAACTGCTGCTTTAAATCAGTGCCATTTAGCTTCAAAGACCAAAGGCCAAAGTTTCTAAAAAAAATAAGAAAAGGAAGAAATTCTAAATCACAAATCGTAAAGCAGAAAGTAAAACTGACCAGCTACCACCAAGGCATCTACGTCATCGTCCAGTACAAAGATACTCTATTATTTGTACCGACAAAAATACGTATAACTTATTCACGTATAATTTCGTCTGCCCAGAGAAAGAACACATAAATTCTGTAACAGCATAAGGAGATGACTGGGGCTAAGTGTCACAACGTAAACTTATTATCCCAACACTTCGCCCCCCCGGGGGCTTCAAACAAAAAAAGACGGCTTTTGTCCTGCAAGAAAAAGTTACACGTCTAACTGATAAACGAGATTACTTCCCTAAAGAGACTTATTGGGAAATAGTTCCAGTTACGAATCATTATACCTTCAAAAAGCTTTCTTGATAAGAGAGTTTTTTAAACTTTGTGTCTTCGACTTTAAATCGCATTATTAATAAACTTAAAAAAAAATATATATATTATTTATTTAATTCACACAAACTGATTTTTATAATATAAAATTTTACTAGAAAAAGTCAACCAGCCTCAGGAAGTTCGAGTGGGAATCGGTCCAATGCTTTGAACACTGAGCTAACGAGGCCCCAAAAGACTCGTTGAATTTTTCTAGTAGTTTGTGATTTACGCTGCAAGCCAGTGATATTACGTTCCACTACCCTCACACAAAACCCTCGAAAGAACACTTTTGCAGCATTCTGAACGCAAAATTAAAAAAAAAATTAAAAAAAAAATTTCATTATGTTTCTATTAACTGTCAAGATCTGTGTATTTGCCTTAAGCATAGAAAGTTTAGTTTACTTTGCCTTGAAAGTTTAATTTATTTTGCCTTATTTGTTTGAAAGAATTGGAACTTTGAAATTTGAATAGGATACCCAAATGTGAAATAGCTCTTATGCTGGTCGCTCTGTGTCTCAGAGTACTGATTTTGACACTTTTTGATAAGGCCACTGAGACACGATTATGAACGTTGTAAATGAACAGAATCAGGTCCTCATTACCCCCAAAGCACGCTTTGCTATGTATGAACCATCAACTACTGACGAACGGGAATAATAGTTATTTTACAACTAATTGGTGGATGGTGGACCAATGAAAGTTGGAATAAAGTCTATTAAAAACACATTACAATGTGGAAGAGAATAATGTGTACCGATTCGTGGCTTACGTAAGTATTTTGGTGTGTGTAATTGAGCGCACGTTTTAATAAAGTGAAGCCTGATTTTCATATTTTTTTTAATGTTCAAATAATTTTTAACGCAATTTTTGTTGCGAACAAATTACAAAAACACTAATGAAAAAACAATTAACAACATTGATGTTATGGCGACACATTTAGATAAGAAGGTGGCAACTTGCCAGGTGGACAAACAAGCCCTACCACCAACCAAACCACTCAGTTTGGTTGATGGTAGAGCTTGTTTGTACATGTTTGTATGAGTATACAAACATGTATCCCCCGCTGGGAATCGAACCCGGTGAAAACTAGTTAAGTTGGTAGAAATAAAAAGATTTTTTGTTGTCTCAAAGCCAATTCAGTTTATTCAAAATAAATATATATATTTTTCTTTCATATTGTAAGTGCTAAGTGTTACCAATACTTATTTACTCTTGACTTCTATGGTACATAACTTACACAGAATCGTGGATGTTACTTAAGAATTAGATTACTCTTAATACATATTAGCATGTCATGACAACGTAATCTTTAGCGGAGAACCAGTACCAATTTAAAGTCTTAATAGATGTTATGCAAAAAACCCCTTAAACTCAGGGTCGCTATCCGAGTTCGCGTTTGTGATTAAACCAATCCCAAATTGTGTAATAGAAACAAACCTAACAAGCACTTGCAAAATTAAACTGGCGAGGAACACTGACCTGGTGAAATCCTTCTAAGGCCATTCAATTACCTGCCCAGACCATCCCGAACAGTGGCGGCTCGGCGAGCTGGGCCTCTGGCTCCAACGGGCCGAGCGTCCCCTGATCGGAATGAAGCACTGGTACTTTCCTTCAGCCTATCAGCATTCCCGGTGGAACATGGCCTTTCACACCCATGTGGATAGGATGCGTTTATGAATAAGCTCTTCTTTACTTCATAAAATATCAATGAGATCAAATGTTATGGACATGAACACGACCATCACTATGAATGTATATTTAACTATAAATAATAATATCCCATTCTGAAACAACAACCATGTGGATGAATATACGAATTACAAATATACCTTTTCAGATGCCAAGTTGGAAATTTAGAAAGTGGCTAACTTACATGCAGGCGTCTTTTGATTCTTCAACTTATGAGTCCATTGTTGATATTTCAGCCAAAGACATCCTGCAAATTCCCTCTCCTGACCCTGGAAGACACATGGCCATGATAGCGGAATCTAACCAAAAAATAAACGAACGAAATTCTCAGAAATGAACTTACCAAATTTTTAAATATGATAATGATTCATTTCTATTGAAATGAGGGCCGATGATTACAGATTTTTCCCAGCCCTGGGGCTTCGCCCCATCATGAACTTGTCCTTCCTCTCAAAAATCAATCTCCAAAATGCCAACGCGACCGGCTGTCTCCCTGACAGTTCGTGTCGTGTCAATCGACTTTTTACTTTTTAAACAACCACACCAAAGATGAAGAAATCGATCAATATCGCATCCACAACATTTTCGAGACTGCTCGCGCCATCTATTGAGACACTTCAGAACTAAACTCAACAGAATTAATAAGTTTGTTTTGAAAGTTTATTTTACTATTCTATAAATAACTATACGTCAAAATTTGCAACGTTACACCGGGCTCTCTGGGTCTAAACCGATGTTCTTAACCACTACACCACAGAAGCGATTAAAACTATCATAAAAAGAAATAGGTCATTGCAAACCAGTTTGAGACGATCCGAGATCTCGAACAAGTAATTGAACATCTACTTGGGGAAATCCAGCGGTCCGTACTCCAAAACGTGTCCCGAGATATCGTTACAAGAATACGTAGGTACCAGCATAGCTTCGGTAGCTCTTAAAGCAACAATTTATTTCATGTTAATGTATTTAATGACTTATGATGTTAATGTACCTTGAACAAACAAATTTTAGTTATTTTATTTCGCCTCAGTGGCCGAGTGGCATAGCACGCGGCCCGATTCCCGAAGGTCCAGGGTTTGATCAGGTCAGGCAAAAGTGTGTTCCAGATTTTTCGATGCATAGCCCGGGTTTGTGATGACCCGCTTTTGGCAAGCGTGGTGATTATGCCATTACCCATCAGTTGACTTTATTTTATTTTACTTTATTTAGGAAATTAACAGTAACTTACAGAAAAAACGGTACAATAAAGGACCGCTTTGCGGAATACTTTCTTACTCATAAGGTCCCACGACTGCCATGAAAATTTCAGTTTTATTAATCAAGCAGTTTTGATTTTTTATATATAGTCAGTGAGCGAATGAGTGACATTTCACTTTTATAAATACATGACATCTTGGTTTTTGCCTTTCAGTTCTTTTTTTGTTTAGTATTAAATTTTTTTGAATATTTATTTTTATTTTGTACCTTTTAGTGATAAGTTTAACTTTAATAAAATATGTCATGCTAGGTAATTTAATTTGTACGCATTTTTATACAAGAAGAAACAAAAATTAACCTTACAGATATCATGCTAAACATCAAGTTCAAGTCTCTATCTCCAATAATGACGAATTTTCATCATATAAAATTTCATCCCCTATTTTACCCACATAGGGGTTGAATTTCCAAATTTTTACTAGCCTATGTTAGTCAGAACGATGCAAGGATTGTAACGATACCTCAAATATCTAAATCGGTTCAGGCGTTTAGAAGTTATGGTGGAATAAAGAAACATCACATATATGTATACATGAACCCTGAAAACATAACACTACTTTTTTTGACAGTCGTGTAAAAAGGTGGAGCTTGCAAACAGGTTTGCCTGTTTGGTCTTGAATTCGGAGTACGTAAGTGCGTATGTGAAATAAAACCTATTTGGAATTCCAAAGCCTTCCTAGACCAAGATTCCAGGTCTGGCAGCCTAGGCATATTGCTCTACTAGATTCCTACTGCGTAGATATTAAAACAAGAATTCTTGTTTTACAAGAATAGGACGACCGTTTAAACAATAACGCTCAATTGTTTTTCAAATAAAGCAATCCTTCTTTTAATGCCGCGCACCCAAATGAAATGAATTGTAAATATTTCGTCCCACGACAAAGAACTTAAGCTGCTTTTATTAAAAGGACAGTATAGACAATAAATAAAACCTCTCCGGAACAATAAATATTACGAACATTACACAATTTCTTTTAGGGACAGTAAAACGTTAACAGATTATACAGAAAGTAGGTGACTCGTGAAAATAATGTAAAGCCTTTTCTTTTCAACAAGTGAGTGTAAAGGTAGCATGCCACGCAACACGACAGATGGCGACAGAAAACCGACGAAAGTTCAGCTTTGTTTATTGCGGATGTTTGTTAAAACAGAACTCACATGTGCAACTGTTATAATTATTGATGTCCTAACATGTACTAGGAAAGCTAACAAAAATTAAATTTTATTTTATAAACTAATTCAAACTGTATAAATCAATAATTGTTTAATCAATTGTCAAAATAAAGTCAATAGTCAATCAAAATCCGCTTAATCCTCAACTTCGCTTATCATCAGGTGTGATGAAGAACAAGCGCTTACTTGTTGTGGATTAAAATAAACAAGGCTCTGACGTGCTTGGACATTCTCATTGTGATAATGGAGTCGTAAAAGCGCAATGCCTAAGGTAAATAGGAAGTGGCCCCACTTAGTCCGTTTGCTCCCAAACAGATAAGCATGAATAGAATAGAATAGAAAAGAATTTTATTTGCTTATTACCATGTAAATAGATTGTGGATAATAAATCAATTAAATGGAATCAACAGTATGATTGTTCCTTAAGTATTATTTTCCTTCACAAAAAATGGTTATACATTTGAATTTCATCATCATCATCATCATCATCATCATCTCAGCCAAAAAGACGTCCACTGCTGGACAAAGGCCTCCCTCAAGGATAAATAATTTTGAGGGGAATTTGCCATAATCGCCACGCTTGGCAGGCGGGTTGGCGATCGCAGTAAGGTGATAATAATCACAGAGAGACGCTGCTGCCCATCCTCTGGAATGGTTCCATAGTCGCCTTCTACGACACCCACGGGAAAAGATGGGGTGGTGCAATTCTTTACCCCCGGTACCACACGGGGACATTTGACATTTGAATTTATCTTTGTTTAATTTTTTGCTGTGTCGGTCGTTGTCGCGACACACGTTGCTTTGCCTTAATGCTATATTATTAATGTAAAAGTTTGTATATTCGTGTGTTTCTCAATCACAACGACACGGCTGAACAGATTTACATGAAGTTTGGTACACGGGTAGAACACATGCCGGATTAACATATAAAATGCTTTTTATCTCCGGAAAACATCTTTCAGTTCGGGAGTTAACACTTCTTGACAGACATAACTCCTGGCGAATGTATATTACAGTAGGTATAAAAGGTCACTTTTTATCAACTGCAAATATTTTGACAAAACATCTAATTATATCAAAGAAATAAGGCCTAGCATTAGAGATAAGATAGCCAATGCCTCACTAGTTGAGGTTCCCGGGTGAAGTGTGCTTCCATCATTGGCTATATCATCACTTTACATCAGGTGAGATCAAGGCACTGTGCTTACCCGCAAAATATTAAAAAAAAAAAAATTCTGCCTAGTTTTTTTTTTACTTTTTCTGACACAAAAATTGTAATATTTTTAAGAGCGGCCTTTCTGTCGGCTCTTTTGAATGAAACTAGAGGCACGTGTAAGCGGTGAAGGCATTGCGGCCTCTCTGTTTCGGCTCCTTTGAATTGAAACTACCGAAAAAACTTTATTTTGCTTTTTAATCAAAATGTCTTTTGGCGTTTTTCTTGAAAACTAGCGTATAAAAATTTAAGGTTTTTTCATAAAAATAGTTTATATATGTTGTTGAATTTATCCTCAAAATATTTGCAGTTGATAAAATGTGACCTTATATATACAGGTGAGCGATCCATCGTACGATTTACAGAGTACCTCTCAAAAAAAAATTACGTTCATCATCTAGTATGCCACTTACGTAATTATTAACAGATTTTATAGGGTTCAATTATTTACAGATTTTATAGGGTTCAATTTACATTTGTGTTTTTTGTACACTTAGCTCGGCAAATTTCTCCATTCTAGCTGAGAGTTTTTTTTTAAAATGCTTTCTAAGACAGCTCTTGACCTCGATCTCGCCTGATGGTGAGCGTAGATGAGGTCTAAGATGGAGCAAGCTGCCCCAGAAGATGCCTATTAACTCTCGCCTTGAAGGAATTCAGGTTATAAGTTTTTGGGAACACAGACGATGGCAGAGAATTCCACTCCTTGCTAGTGCGCAGTAAAAATGATGACATGAAGCGCTTAGTAGCTTAGTGTAACATTTTTTAAATACTTAACTTAAAAATCAACGACACGTTCATGAGAACCGTTCCGGATCTATTATATTTAAGGACTTACAACCCATTTTGTTTGTCTCCATCCATGCCATAGCTTAGTTTATATTGACGTTTAAAAAATAGTTTGTACTAAAAATGTTGAACAACATTTATTTTTTGTTTACTCACCATGTGTGTATTTGGTAAATTACAGTTCCTTGATCCAATTTCTCGCTTTACTCGACACCAAATTATGCGGTTGTGTTGCGTTACATTAAAATATGATAAAAAAGGGTTTTATAATGTAAAACATTTTGGAATACTGTAGAATCACTCATCATCATCATCATCATCATCTGAGCCAAAAAGACGGCCACTGCTGGACAAAGGCCTCCCTCAAGGATAAATAATTTTGAGAGAAATTTGCCATTATCGCCACGCTTGGCATGCGGGTTGGCGATCGCAGTAAGGTGAGAATATTCACAGAGAGACGCTGCTGCCCATCCTCTGGAATGGTCCCATAGTCGCCTTCTACGACACCCACTAGAAAAGATGGGGTGGTGCAATTCTTTACCCCCGGCACCACACGGGAAATCACTCATGAGTCGACATAACTACTATGTACGATATGATTATTGAGAAGTTGTTATAGTCGTTGTGAGGAGCTCGATGGCGCAGTGGTTAACGCGCCCGGTTTGCCAGTGCTGAGGTTAAGCAACTTTCGCAAAGTCCGGTCATCGGATGGGTGACCAAACATTTATCATCTCGTGCGCCTCCGTGCTTCGGAAGGCACGTAAAGCCGTTGGTCCTGGTTGCATTAGCAGTCGTTAAAAACCACCAATCCGCACTGGGCCCGCGTGGTGGTTTATGGCCCGTTCTCCCTATCCATCCATAGGAAAGGCTCGTGCCCCAGCAGTGGGCACATAAAATGAGCTGATGATGATGATGTTATAATGTTACTGCTTTAAGAACTCATGGAAATGCCTCAGGTCATCTAACTACTTAATCTAATTCAAATTTTAAAAAAAAACTAATAAGAAGGTTTTATTTTAATTCAGTATTTTTAAAATAAGTCCTAAATACATACAGCCAATACCTAAGCTGAAAGGCCAGACTTCAACTATGCAAGTTAATCATTCCGCTCAGTATTTAATTGTCTGTAGATGTTCAAAGCAAGACACAAGCTATTTTAATTAAAAATTCTTTGTTCATCGTCCATACTGTTATTTGAAAAGTGCTTGTTTAAGTTAAATAACGTTAAGGCGATGTCGAGGTTGCTAAGTTTTTTTTATATTGCATATTAAATTTTTTATATTTTTATATAATGAAGTTTATTTGTTTGTCCCGTACATGTTTTTACATCATACATTCTATTATGATTACCCTTATACCATTCGTCATGTATGCGAAGTTTTTTTGTGTTGATAAAATCAAAACGGGACACGGGTCCCTAATTCATATGTCGACATTATAATATATCTATAGCAAAATAATATATCTATTCTATTCTATTCGGGTGTCCACGCGGACAAGTTTAAAATGAATAAGATCCAATTTATAGCGAGTTTTATTACTTACTTGGGCCTTAAAAACTTATTTGGGCGCCATTAGCGAAGTTTGCAATGAACCGAATCAAATTAATGTATTTCAATTCGTCGTTTTTAATGTCCTCAATTTAGTACGGACGATGAAAAAGTTTAATCTCATCGAAGATTTCCTAACGTTTAAAGATATTAATGGATTTTAAAGATTCTTTCCCGACATTTAGTAAATTTTAAGTAGGATTGCGTGTCACCATTAAGTGTTCAATGGCACAGCGCTTTTGGTTGGGATCGTCTAAGTTAAGGAACTTTATCAATGCTGCGAGCTTAGATGGGTGATCAAACGAAGATATCTCGAACGGTTCAGCAACTAGGTCTTGATACTGTTGTTTTAAAACGTCCAACTCGTCTCTGTGGCCTGAGAGCGACTCTGAAAACTCCGCCTGACGCAAACAGCAAACTATCTACAAAAATAAAACAATGTGGCATGTATCTGAAATTTTTGACATAGTTCAAATTTTAAAATCAAACTACTGAAAGACAACTGTCACCGTTTGTGTCTTTACCATTAATTTGTATGACTTTCAAAATGGATTCGCATGTGTTAATTTTTAGAATCATCTATCTATGGTGTAGTTTCCATATTTGAGCGAATTATTGCCTAATTATTACTAAGTAATAGTAATATAATAATAAAGTTCCATAACTAAGTAAAGGCAACATTAATGTAATACAATTTTGCTAGTTTAAAAATTTAGTAATCTTTTACAGGTGTTGCCCATTTGACATTAACAAAAAAAAAACTCTTACAGATAAATTATGATTAACAAAAATTTTATTACCTACAATGCCTCTTTATGTTGCTTAATGAGTTTGAAGTGTGACTTGAAATTATCCGTACTTTATTTAACTACACCCTGTATACGTTTAATTAACATCCGCATTCAAAGCACACGCGGCGTCGACGTTACAAACATCCACATTTAGCAGAAATGTGGATCTCCAGGCGAATCTAAAGTTCGAAACGACTTAAACTCTAAATAAGGAGAATGTAGAAGGACACATAGACAACACATAGACAATTTTTTTCTAGCTGTAATAGTTTATGTAATAACGGAATTAGAACGCACGGTCGGTTACGATAGCGATTAGCACTTAAGGCGAAGAGTAAGGCACACTAACGCCACCAATTGATAATTTGACAATTACTAACGGACCGAATCTTTTTTTAAACATTGCGTACCGTCCGACAACAGGAAAGCATCCATAGTATTTATTTAATAATTGTGCACAACTTTTTGTTGCGTGGTTTATTCACAAAACGGGCTATCGCATATATTCACAAACAATGGCCACTGTCGGTGTTAGCGAATGAATACAAAAACAAACCTAAAAGTAGTGTACAATTATTAAATAATAGATGTTTGCCTAGTGTCGGAAGGTCCGCAATGTTTAAAAAAAACCAGTTTAGCAGTTATCAAATTAAATCCATTAGCGGCGCTAGTGTGCCTTACCCTTCGCCTTAAGAGCGTTTACGCCGCACCGCCAATGAAGAAAAAACATATCTAGTAATTAGAGATAGAAAATCAAATTAAGCTCAACAAACTATTTGAATCAAGTAATCTAAATTACTATCTAAATTACTAATTAAAATGCTAACATTTTTACGTCACCTAATGAACATCTGGGCCCTTAGCCAAAGTAACATTACAAAAACGATAGCGAAGAAAAGAACAAAATGTATGGGATTGACATAAGCCGCGCTAAATCACGTGGTCAACGTAATGTCAATCCCATATATTTATTCTTTTCTAACTTCGCTATCGTTTCGCTATCGTTTTTGTAATGTTACTTTGGCTACGGGCTCTGACATGTTATGGTTTAGTTAAATACGGCGTTATAGTTAAAAGTGGCCGTTTTTAACTGAAAAAAGCACACGCGGCGCAGACATTACAATACAAATCCACATTTAGCAGAAATGTCTTATCCCCAGGCGGATGATGGTTTCTAAAGTTTTTGAATGACTTAAAGTACTTAGGACCAAGTTACGGAGCTCTGAATTTAAAGAGACTAACATCTCTTTTGAAAAGGACTCTTTTATAAGTAAGTAGATGTTTTTGCGAGAAAGTGAAGAGACATTTATGCAGCATATCATCCTAACCCATCTTCTGTACCTATCTCTATCTATATTTCCTATATATATCTATCTATATACGTATCCTACCTATCTCTATCTATTTTATCTTTTGTTTCTATCTTTGGTGTTCACTACCGTCTGTGAAGTTTATATATTTATGTAATTTCTACGTGGCATGTACAAATTATAAAATTCCTTTTAGTATATATTACTCTATCTATTGATCTATCTTCTCCATTAAACTCAATGTCACACCTCAATTTATTCCTATCCCAAAGAAACTGTCTTTGGGATAGGAATAAATTGAGTCAAAACGAAATCTAATAACCTCCAAATGTGTCAAGATACCACCGAAACGCTCTACCATACCACAATCTTCGCTATATCTCATATCACAATCGTACCAAGTATTTACAAGACCAATTTGATAATGCGTTACGCCTCCACCTTATTCCTTTATACACAAGAACGAAAATCTTTTAACGTGACTGATTTCAGACGCCAACGGAATAACAGCACGTTTGCCCGATTCAAATTGTAATCGAATTCGGTATATCTGTTTACAATACGCGTCTCACTGTGCAGCATTAGGTTTTCTCGTCTCCAATGGCGTAAAGATACATACGTACCGTAGTGGCACTAGGGCTCTTAAAAACATATAAACTTAGATTGCAAGTTGAAAAAAGACAAGTGTTGAAAAAAATCCACGAGCGGGATTCGAACCCGCACCCCATGACATGTCAGGTGCACTGCCAACTATGCTATCGTGGCTCAATCCAACTCGCCATTTAGATTGCAATTCTACTGGATGACCTTTTTTTTTTGGGGAGTTTTCTGATTGCCTCAGACGACATTTTTAGCTTCTCCGGGCTTTTCTGGGGGCGGCGAGAAACTTAAAGGGTTCCTCAAGCCGTGTGAAACAATTCACCTTCGGAGGTTATCTAGAGGGAATGGCATCACGCCACTAGTGCGTGTCCCCGTGCCCTACTAGATTCCCCGAAGGGTTCGGATCGGATCGATACCGGATGACAGTTAGAAAGCAGGCGGTCTGTATGCAATTGTTGCAAAAGTAACATCAGGTGAGATCAAGGCACTGCTGTTAAATAAAAAATAAAAAAGTTTTAAAAAAACCTGCCAAGTGCGAGTCGGACTCGCGCACGAAAGAAGAAAGTTATTTCTATACCTCTATATTTTTAAAAGAATAGGCAATGTCTTTATATAATAGATTACTGATTTGAAAAATATTGAACTTTGAATTTTGTAAAATTTATAAAGGCTTGCTCGGTATAGATATTCTGAGCATACCTTTTTTAATAGGTACCCGACATTCCAGCTGAGTAGCACCAATCGGTTATTTAATGGTTCGCGAAGGTTTAAAAGTTACGTCATGCATTACTTACGTTCCATAACTTAAACAAAGATATTTTATATTTTACGTTAAAAATGTTTTATGAACTCCCCTCTTCCACTTTTGTCTTCGCAGATAATTGCACCTACCACTCTTTTGTTGACTGGTAGAGAATCCTTAAGGCATCAAGCCCGCGCTGTTGCAAAAGTTTAAATAAATAAAGTCAATTTTTTTTTTCAAATAAACTTTAAAAAAGTGCTTTTGAATCGCCTAAACATTTTTTTCCCTACTACCCGTTTAGGACGTCTATTTTTTAGCTGTGGAGAAGTATGGGCGCATGAAACTCCACAGTTACTCGTATAATAGGAGTAACGACATTTACAAAATTATATGCCTGTTCGTAAGGAAACATAAATGAAATATGATAGATGGTAAACATCAAGTTTATTCCAATTATTACACTTGGTCTGTACAGAGCTATAGCTACCGTGACGGGAATTCAAAATGGAGAGAGAGTGAGTCTATGAACCAAAGACTACATAATCATCATCATCATCATCTCAGCCAAAAGACGTCCACTGCTGGACAAAGGCCTCCCCCAAGGATCTCCACAACGACCGGTTTTGTGCTGCTCGCATCCAGCGGCTTCCCGCGACCTTCACCAGATCGTCGGTCCACCTTGTTGGAGGCCTGCCCACACTGCGCTTTCCGGTACGCGGTCGCCACTCGAGGACTGTTCCACCCCAGCGGCCATCAGTCCTGCGAGCAATGTGCCCTGCCCACTGCCACTTGAGCTTAGCAACTCTTCGAGCTATGTCGGTTACCTTTGTTCTTCTTCGGATCTCCTCATTTCTGATTCGATCTCGCAGAGAAACCCCGAGCATAGCCCTCTCCATTAGACACAGACACAGACTACATATAGTCTATGAATCATAGACTACATAATACCACAGAGTACATTGAATGTTCGTTCTGAACAATGCCTTTAAAAGTATATCTACGATGCAGTAAAAGGTTTCTTATTGTAAAGATTATTATAAAATATTTATAACATGATTGGCAGTGTTAATACACATCAATAGTTTTAATATTTCAGCAATTCTTCTCGATATGAACTTTAACAATGTCAAATGTTAAAGTACTCAGTACTACCTCAGTACCTCCTTAGTGAACACTCCTCCGTGGCGCGCAATGTGTTTAAAAAGGGTACACAGTTGTTTCTTTACGTAATATACGAGTATACTATTACATTACATGCAGAAGATTTGAAGTTATACCTACGTATAGACGTAACCATAGAGTTATAATAACTACCTGGCGACTTCGTGTAAGCAAACACCTGTAGCTCGCAGTTATTAAAAAAATGGATTTCTTTAAAAAAACTAATTGGCTTTCAAGTAGGTAAATGTTGATAATGAAAATGTACAGGAGAGTAAAGAGAGTCCTCGTTTAGATTAGTTAATTATACTGTTTTATTTAATTTTGTTTAAAATATGTATTAAATTCACATTAATCTCAAAAATGTATAAAAAACGGTTGTGGTTTTCAGTCACTTTATTCGTTCATTCTCGTTTTCGTTACGTCGTCGGAGCGAAGCGGGTCGACGATAAAATACATGTTTTTAAGCTAGTTGCGAAGTAAATCAACCAATAGCAACAACGGGCTAAAATAAACGCTTTTTAGGTAAGTGGTACAATCGTTTAAAAAAGTTCAAAAACCTGAAGATTGAATGTACAACGTAAACAAGTAAAAGAAATATTAATAAACGTCTTATTTCCTAGCAATTAAAATTTTTGGTGTATTTAAACTTTAAACTTTACGGTCTTTCAGCTGCGGTGAATTCAATACAATTCCATAACTCGATGAAAAAGTACACAGTACAGAAAAGTCAACATTACCAGAGACGATCTTCTAATAACACGCTGTCAAAAAATCCATCACAACACACACTCAAACGAATAACAAAAAAAAAGGTTATTCTCAAAACGATGTTATTAAAAAAAACAAATAGCAATTAATAATGGCGTCTAATTTAAAAATTCGAATATTATTTTTGTTTCTTTTCGAAATTCAAATTTCGTGATACGTACGCGCGCGGTTCTGGTTGTACGGTTCGCCAGCCCGAGTGATCGGGAGGCGCTCTGAGCCGCGAGTGAGCGCGGGAGCTCGCGCCAGCCCTTATAGACCAACCCCGAGTAGAAACGGTGGGCGGATATATATAGAGCTGCTAAAAGTAACAGCTTAACAAGACTTAAATAGTTAGTTGCCTATTGGTAATAAAATAAAGAAGTTTAGGATGTTACAGACGACACAAATTATATTGAAAGTTTGTAAAATAAGTTTTTGATCACGTTGATGTTGCATAATGTTTAGTCTTGTAGTAAGTAGGTGATCCAGTTTTGAAAAATTAGTAAATCCTCAGTTTATCGTAGAAGCTAACATTTTAAAGTTTGCTACTTAACCGTATAGAAGCTACTTTAATTCTTATAAGTTTTTTAAATTTTTAAATTTCTTATAAATTTCGTCACACGCTTTCTGACAAATTTGCAGAAGTCCAAATTTCCGTAAAGTCCATGTCCGGTGCAAAGGAACACTTTTTTATATTTTACATACCTAATAAAATTATTTATTAGATACGTAAAAATTTAAAAAGACCATTAGACCGGTAATTCAAGGGTCGTAGGTTCGATTCCAGCTTCGGTATTAGTTTTCGGGACGTAAATACACTATCATGATGCAATGCATAAGAAATGCTTATCTCGTCCACAGAATTGCGCCTTAAGCCAACATTTGCGGAAAGTCGAAAAGTCTGTATCCGGCATTAGGTTTTAAGCATTTCAGTTTAATGTTAGGTTTAGTTGAGTTACAGCTCCGTATAGATCTGCCACGTCACACCGCCAGTTGTCAATGTCAACACAATGTGATTAGTCGCCATTGCGCACAGTTCCTATATACATGAGGAAACCGCGGGAATTTTATTTCACGAAGAAATATGTTGATGGCCATATAACTTTTATAACGTAACTGGGTTTATGTACGTTAGGAAACTTATGATTACAAGTGGAAACAATCTCTGGAGGTTTTTTTAGGGCCATCATTATCCTACCAACAATGTTACCAAAATTGATGTTATGGCGACATATTTAGATAAGATGATACTTACATGATAGGATGGGATCTCTGGGTCTGAAAATGGTTGTCTTAACAACTAGACCGCAGAGGCGATTGATAATTTCACACCTTTTCTCCTTTCCGCCCATCTCAGCTTTGGTTAATTTAACTTTCATTGTCAATTTCATAACATTTTAATTTACTAACATAACTAACTTTACAAGGGCAATGCCCGAAATAAATGATTATTATCATTATTATTATTTGGTAGAGTCCTAAGGGCTAAGACTTCATGAGCTAACAGTGTAATGAGGGGGAGGAAAATATTGTACTAGGTCCCTGGCAAAGTCTTGGTTTTCCTTTCATAATTAACTGTCAGCTGAATGCAGCCGATTGATAGCGTTTTGTTTTCCATCCTAGAAGAAACCAAGCGTTGTTGCTTTAAGGGTGTGCCGCGCGGAATTTCGAAATTTACGTGTTTTTAAGTCACTGGTGCTAGGCGCTGAATAGGTCATATACATTTAAAGGACTAGTGTAGGTTAGCTTGATCCTTTCACAAGGCCATGGTTGTCTTAGAATTTGAAACAAATACCCAGAAACTGCATAAACAATACGTAAAATAATGATATCTGAAAACTTATTTCTTCAGAAACTTTGTAAATATAGCACAAATGAAACAATGATCCGACATCAAAATGTTTGTATTGATATTCCGCAGGCCACGGTTGTCTTATTTTTCAATAAGAAAATATTAAGACTTTTATTATTTTTTACCCAAACGCCTATGATTTTACGAAAGTAAACATTGCTCTAATTAAATCAGCAGCCTACTCTGTACAGATATAAGTGTGCGTGCGTATTCGTAGTCGTGCGCCGTTGTCACACCACTGCCACGCGCCGCTCGCTCGCTATCATAAAGAAACTTGAAACTCGCAGTTTTGCGTCGAATGTCCAGTCTCCACACAGTCGTGATCGTAAAAAAATATTGTAAGACCCCAGTTATGAGCACGAGCGTCTTGCGACGCAGCGAGCGGATTTTTTAATAGTAATTTTAGCAAATGAATGATGTTAAGCAAAATCAATTAACCGCATTTGTGGTCTAGTGGTTGAGACCACCGGTTTAGACCCAGAGGTCCCGGGTTCGATTCTCGTTCTCGTATTTTAGTACTCGGTTAGGTTGGTGGTAGGTCCGCCTGGCTAGCTACATGTTTGTAGCATGACTGTGTTCCGGCAGCTAGAGATAAGATAGCCAGTGCCTCACGTGTGAAGTGCGCTTCCGCCATTGGCTTTATCATCACTTAACATCAAGGTGAGATTAAGGCACGGTGCTTACGCATCTATACGATATTAATATTATAAAGCTGAAGAGTTTGTTTGTTTGTTTGGTTGAACGCGCTAATCCCAGGAACTACTGGTTCGAATTGAAAAATTATTTCTGTGTCGAATAGTCCATTTATTGAGAAAGACTATAGGCTATATTACATCACGCTATGACTAATAGGAGTGGAGCAGCAATGAAAAATGTTGCAAAAACGGGAAAATATTTACGCGGGTGAAACCGCGGGGCACAGCTAATAAAATATGTTTAAAAGAAGCACGAGTCCAGATGCGAGGACATCTAGTAGAGCATGATTGTGCCTCACTAGCCATCTTCGTTTTGCCGACCAGCAAGTTGCTTCTTCACACCCCGTTTGAAGGACCCCATGTTGTAGGGAGTAGGAAATATGTGAATATGAAGTTCAATGCGCGTTATACTCGTACTACGACAGTCATAGGCAACAGTGATAAAAAAACCGGCTAAGTACGAGTCGGACTCGCGCACGAAGGGCTCCGTACCATTATCTATAAAATATTTCAAGTTTCTACCTGTTATCGTTATTAAGACCGAGAAAAAAGTTGGAAAAAATTCACGTTTGTTATATGGGAGCTCCTCTTAAATATAAATTTAATTTATTATTTATTTTTAAAGTTAATATATAGCTGTCAATGTCGAGCAAAAACGAGCAAAAAATCACGTTTGTTGTATGGGAGCCCCCCTTAAATATTTATTTTATTCGTTTTTTAGTATTTGTTATTATAGCGGCAACAGAAATACATCATCTGTGAACATTTCAAATGTCTAAATATCACGGTTCTTGAGATACAGCCTAGTGACAGGCGGACAGACAGACAGACGAACGGACGGACGGCGGAGTCTTAGTAATAGGGTCCCGTTTTACCCTTTAGGTATGGAACCCTAAAAACGCAATGAACTAGAAATTCGCTCGCCGCATCGAAAACACTCCAGTGGTACTGGCCAAGCGGAAAGGCCTACCTACAAATTGCACTCTTCGTAGGTCTTGTAAGACGTACAAAAGAGTATGCAAAGAAAAATATGTTTTTTTTATCTCAAAAGCCTTTTTTATCGCCCGAAGGCTATTCGGATGAGCACGGAAACCTCTTAGAAGTTTTCGCCGGGAAACAAATGTATTGTTTTACGAAACTATTGTTTTGTTTCAGATGAAGAACAGTGCTGTTCATAGTACTTATCTACATAAAGGGTGTGCAATTCAAATGGGTCGTTATGGAAGAATTTTAAAATTAGAAGAGAATAGAACTAAATTAGGAGCTATGTCTTTGATTGAAAAGTTAAGGAAAGTTTATTGAAAAAAACCCTTACTACCCACATTTTCAATTACTAATTAAACAACTTGCGATCAATTTAAGGGGGTGCCGCGCGGAATTTCGAAAATGTACAAGTTTTTAAGTCACTGGTGCTAGGCGCTGAATAGGTCATATGCATTTAAAGGACTAGTTTAGGTTAGTTTGATCATTTCACAAGGCCATGGTTGTTTTGGAGTTTGAAACAAATACCCGGAAACTTCATAAACAATACGTAAAGTAATGATATCTAAAAATATATTTCTTTAGAAACTTTGTAAATATAGCACAAATGAAACAATGATCCGACATCAAAATGTTTGTATTGATATTCCGCAGGCCACTGTTGTCTTATTTTTAAATAAAAAATATGAATATGAAAATATTAA
Source organism: Eudonia mercurella (assembly GCA_963082485.1). Classification (NCBI taxonomy): domain Eukaryota; kingdom Metazoa; phylum Arthropoda; class Insecta; order Lepidoptera; family Crambidae; genus Eudonia; species Eudonia mercurella. The sequence goes on along the minus strand of OY720040.1, from coordinate 12,686,497 downwards.
GACTTTTATTATTTTTTACCCAAATGCTTATGATTTTACGAAAGTAAACATTGCTCTAATTAAATCACCAGCCTACTCTGTACAGATATTAGTGAGCGTGCGAATTCGTAGTCATGCGCCGTTGTCACCCCACTGCCACGCGCCGCTCGCTCGCTATATCATAAAGAAACTTGAAACTCGCAGTTTTGCGTCCGCGCTGCACCCCCTTAAGATATTTGTCATAGTTCGATTTCCTTTTAAGTATAAGAGTTTTAATTCATTTTTGAAATGTAATTTTACTTTATTTATCGATAAACGTGTGTGTATTATATTTGATATGTTAATTACATTAACATTTTTTTACGAGTATCACAAATTACACAATTTAACAGGTTTATTCTGTTATTGACTCTGTAATTTTCTTACTAAACTAAGCTTTCGTGTAAGCACATCCCTTTTTCCAATCACCGAAGTTTAACAAATGGATCCCTGTACTTAAGGGGAAGGATAATTAAATATCTACATAAATAGTTATACATTATTCAGCATACTAACAATAATTAACATTACTTCAAACAAACAGAGGCTCTAAACGTACCGGTAACTAAAGAGGTCAAGAGACCTGTGTCGTGCCGCATAGTGCGCCCTTAGGACTCATATTCAAACTTACATAACTTCGAATAACTAGAATGAGAACATTTTAATATTATATCTTTACCTATGAAATGGACGTTTTTTCTAATTCATTAATAAGTGTATTACTTCTAAAAATCAATACCGGTTATTAATATTTTTATACATAAATATGTATGTAATTAAATAATTAAGACTGAATGTTACTTAGGCTGCAGTAATAACAATGATTTTATATTTTTTGTCTAGGACCCAATTTTTTTTTAAGTTGACTTTTTTTTTTTGTTAGTGTTTGTTTTTTTTGGGGGGTCTGCTTTATTTAGCTTGTGAAACAAACACACTGCCCTACAATTTTTATAGTATTAACATAAAAGATGCTAAGAAAATTGAAAAAACATTAGTAGGTATGAAAAATATAATTTTATAAAAAATCCTCATACAAAACGGCAATTTCATTGGTAAGGACCTAATATTTATTACAATTTAGGAATTTCAATAAAGTATATAATATATTTTTAAAATATCTTTTTTACTTTAAAAATCACCTTTGATTCCAAATGCCTTCACACTAGCGTTTGTCCAGCGTAGGCGTTCGATGAACGTATGCGCGGCGCAGACGCTACGACAACGCGTGCGTCGCGTTGTCGCAACGTTTCCGCTGCAGTTAATTGAACGCTGCGTTAGCGCGGCGCATGCGCCGCGTTTCTGCGGTGTCATGTACTAATCCTGCTCGCACGCGTTGATTCGTTCATTCGTAGACAAGCGCCCAAAGTAATACGACGTAAAAATGAGTTCAACAACAGAAAGTACTTTTGACATCGAAATGTTTATTAAAGCCATACAAAAACGTCCTGTGATATGGAACATTTCCTCGAATGTGTACAGCGACCGCATTTTAAAAAGAAAAGCAAAGAAAGAAGTTTGTAATCAATTTATTGATGATTTTACAACGAAAACTTCGAAACAAAAAAGTGAAGAAGGTTAGTATAAATCTTGGGTAACGTCAAACAAACTGGCACACGGTTCAATAAAACAATTAAGCGCTGGGGTTGTTCCGCACGTATTATCGATATTTTGATTGACTAAACCTAAAGTCATTAAGGACTCAATTTATTACTGCAAGTATTGACAATGCGTGTGGAGCATGTGTGGAGCTAGGCTTAATTGTTTTATGACCCCGTTTGCCAGTTTGGTTGACGTTGGGTAATAACATCAAGACATTCTATGTTGCCATGGTAACGATCCTACATCGGAAACAAAATAATCAGCAACTTTATTTCTGACAGCATTGCCGCCTGATGATTGAATTTCTCCGTTAATAAGTGGATTATCAAAGAGTCCAATGACGCCCGGTATGTCTTCTTCGATTACAGTGCTTGGTGTGTTGTTTCTAGATCTAACAAAGTTATGTAAGCAGCATGTTTTAATTATTTCTTCACTAAAAGTAACTCCAACATTTAAGGGTCTATGAAAAATTCTCCATTTATCTCTTGTATATGAATAATGAAGTTCTGTTAAAGAACATCCAGTAGCTAAGTATCTGAAAAGTATAACAAACATTTTTTTCATTACAGCATTAAAATTACAAAAAACGTGGAAAAGCATCAGAGATGCTTATACACGGTCAAAAAACAAAAAAGTTAAAAGTGGCTCTGGTGCATGTAATAGTCGGGATTATATATATTCATATATACTTTCTTTTTTAAATCCATTATCTGAGACTCGACCACCACCTTCACTTATAACTGAAGACACATCTCTGCGTAATAATACGGCAATGCAATCGAATCAAAGAAAAGGACAGGTAGGAGATACTAATGAAAGAGATGACGCACTTATTGATATTTTAGCTGAGAGGATGGCGAAGTAAAATTAGAAGATAATCAACCAGATCGTCTATTTTTAATGTCGTTAGTGGAAGAATTTGGAAGCATCTATCCAGATTACAAAATGGATGCGAGAGTAGAAATATTAAATAAGTAAGTAAGTTAGTAAGCAAATGTCGAGAAACTCGGTACAAAACAACTTCCCAGGTTACTATGCCGCTGGTTGGCAGTTTTCTTCTTCGTCGACCCATATGCAAACATCAAATAGAGATTATATGCCAACTCATTCATCTAACTTCCATACTCAACACCCAACACAAAATGTGACGATTCCACCACAACCTTCGCCTCCACAACCTTCTGAACAAAGTGGCGAAGCGTCTCAAAAGTCAATTTTTCGATGACTTGTATGAATAATGTTTTCTTTTTTTAATTTCAATCGCATTTTTTAATAAGTATTTACAGTGCAATAATACAGAAAATAAGAGTACAAATATTAAACTTGGTTTTTTAAAATTAAATATACCTACCTACTCACCTTAAAGTAATAACAAGTCTTTCTTCAGCCGATACACAAAGCCTCAAATGTGTATCCTGATATTCAAATATGGGTTTCGCCATTCGAAAGTAAGAATAAAAATAATTTGTATCATTTTTTAGGTGTTTAGAATAAAGCACAAAATAATCACTTTCACTTGACCGCACACTCCATAATGGATTCTCCCACATCCTTTTACTTTTACTTTCTCGTTTTCGCACTAATTTTCTTTTTAAAAGCAAAGCCATCAATAGTGTTTCCTCATCGGAATCCATTTTGTTAATGACAATACCGAAACGACAACGAAATTGTGTGACGTCTGCGCCGCCCTAGCGCAGCGTTCAATTAACTGCAGAGGAAACGTTGCGACAACTTGACGCACGCGTCGCATGAAGGCGCTCGCGGAGCAAAAAAGCCAAAAATGCAGTCACAGTTAAGTTGATATAATTGAAAATACTATCGTATTACATAAAAAAATATATATTAAGTGTCAAAGGGAACGTGTTTACAATAAGTCATCAATTCATAACACACTATAGTGTTTTCTACAATATCATTTAAAATTGGGCAAAAATCACGAAAACGAATGGCGGTGTTCAGTTGATATCTTAAAGTAAATCTAAATTATTGTACCTCTGACTTTGTCTGAACAATCACCAATATCTAAACTACAAATCGTCCGTCTCACATTTTCGATTTATCAAGTGGTTATTTAAATTATTATTTTTCATTAAGCACCTTATATTCCCTCATACAAAAAGTATGGCCGCTCGGCATCAAATAAATATGCGATGCACACTATTGCACACGCTTGAAAGAAAATTCAGTCGCCCTCGAGGCCTCAGAGTGAGGTCACGTCTCTTTGAAGAGCGACGCATCGATCGCATATTACGCCACAAAGACAAGCGTAGTAAATATACTAATTATGAGTATATTTTTTTAAAAGTTTAGTTTAGTTTTTTTAGTTGTAGATCGGGTTGGTCTGCTCACGATTCCAATCCGAACGCTTTGGAGAATCTAATAGGGGAGAGGGACACTCTTGCGTGATATCATCCCTAGAAATCTTTAGATTTTTACCGCCCCTTAAATTCCGGTTACCGGGCTGTTCTAAAGACATAAGGGGACAATCATAATAAACATTGATGCAAAAAAAACAATAGTTACAATTTATTTATAACGTAACACCACGCGTTAGTAGAACTTTGTTCATTTATAACTACGTTTAGTAACAGTGGCCAAGGAAAAGCTGTTTGTTTAAATAATTTATTTTTTCGTTCGTCGATCAAACGGATTTAACCTTGGGCGAATGGACGCAAGCACTCTGTTTAATCAACGAACGAATTAACGTGTTTTTTAAAACTTATTTACCGAGTCTTTTGAAGAGCTCGTTGACGCATTATTGCAATTATAGTATTAAATTAATTAAATTCATGTTGTTAATCAAATATCGTATGGATACCTTATGAATTTATTTTGTATTTTTAAAAGGTAGATAAATTAGATAATGGTCTTATTAAATCTGTTATTTTTAATGTCAAATACGTCAAACGAGCAGGCGAGTCACCTATTGGGAAGTGATCATCGTCACTCGTAAACATCCGCATCATCGCACCCCACCCGCTCGATCCGATCCGAACCCTTCGGAGAATCTAGTAGGGCACGAGGACGCGCACTAGTGCGCGATGTCGTTCCCTATAGAAAACCTCCGAAGGTGATTCGTTTCACACGGCTTGAGGAACCCTTTAAGTTTCTCGCCGCCCCCAAACAAGCCCGGTGAAGCTGAAAATGCCGTCTGAGGCAATCAGCAATCTCTCTAAAAAAAAACCCCACCCGCCCTGTAGACTTAAGACTGCGCCGCCGCCGGCGCCGTCTGTAAGTGACGATTGTCAAACTGTCAAATAAGTAGGCAATCTGCATCGTCGGCGCTCTAGTAGTGTGCGTATCACACACACTACATCGATAAATCTATTCAAGCTCGCGACAAAACCAAGTAAGTCAGTATTAAGAAAAAGTCATATAGATTTATTTCTCGTCGAGCAATGTAAATAAAAACAACTATTTGTAAATAAAACTTTTGTATTAAGTTTTGTTAGTTTTTGCGTTTACCTTTTGAAAGCATTGTGCCCAGCAGTTGTAGGTATGCGTTTTATTTTATTTTTATTTATTTAAACTTTTGCAACATAATTATTATATGGCGGACTTAATGCCTGGGCGGACTTAATGCCTGAGGCATTCTCTACCAGTCAACCATAGGGTGGTGCAGAGATAACATTGGCAGGTGCAATTAAAATGTATAATAAATTATTTAAGTGTAAGTTAGTATATAATACATGCATAAATATAATTTATACATAAACATATAATATGTGTATTGTAAATACATAAACTACAATAAATAAACATACATAAAATACATAACTCTATATAATAGGAAGTTATTGAGATGATTCTGCCGTGTTTTCTATTGCTTCAAGAATGTAATCTGGTTCTTTAATTTCTACTTGTCTGTCTAGTCTAGAGTCAATTATTTTCGGTAACCAACAACTCCTGTGGAGGCAGGTCTGCTCTTGCTTACTTATCTTATTTTATTATTATTGTACTCGTATACTTTAACATTGTGTTCTTAGGTAATTTTTTACTTTTATTAGTACTGTATGACATTGTGAAAATTGAAATTGGTAGGTACCTGATGTATTTTTATTTTTTATTTTTGGGTGTTGTGATTGTCCTTTTTTTGTGTTTGTTTGTGATGGAAAGTGTCCTTTTATGATAGGGCATTTTCCAATATTTTTGACGCTGTAAGGGAGAAAAGAACTTGACACTTGCCGAGTTTCTTGCCGGTTCTTCTCAGTACAAGGTCTCCAGCCCAGAGTAGACTTACGAACCGATGGCATTCATAAGAGCTATTTGTAGCCTAAACTGAATAAATGATTTTGAATTTTGAATTTTGAATTAATAGGCCTCTCTTTGCTTATGCCATTCGCCTCGATCCTGCGCTAGCTGGGTCACGTACAACCCACGGTCTTGGTTATATCGTCAATCTATCTCGCCGGTGAACGTCCCCTTTTTCTGTAACCGTCTCTCGACCACCACTCAGTTAATTAAGTCAATGTATATAATAAAGTTCCTTTAAGCCCACGATTGAGTCTGTCATACGACTATAACTGCGCTGGTTGCAATATACTGGGGGGAAGTTTCTCGTTACATTTTCTAACTGGTGACGTAATTATGAAGCACTATGTAGTCAACAACATAATGGTGACGTCATTTATTGAATAAACAAACACGTCACAGAACTAATTTGTTATTATGTATTATGACCGACCTTTACGAAAATTGCTTAATCCTAACAATCGCAGACTTGGCGCGGTAACCACTGCGTCATCGAGCTCATCTCAGCCACCTTGCGAAGAACTTTCTCTTACTTGACACTATCTAAATATGCCAACTAAAGCCATTAAATAAGAAAAAAAGGTTGTTATTTCCAAATAGCCTCTATGTACATCACTCCAATTATAAACAATGGTTTATATGAGCTGTGAGGTCCCGAAGCGGCGATGATATTCATTGTATAACAACGTAACCTGATTGGTGCCATATTTGATTGGCCCTTGGGAATGTGATTCGGAAGCCGTGATTTGTGGCGATCATTTTCAAATATCATTATCAGCCCATATTAGCCCAACGCTGGACCTAAATCTCTTCAAGTGCATGCCATTGAGCACGACCCGCGGCTACTCTCATTCAATTTTTTCTAGCCACCTTCGCGAAAAACTTTACTTTACTTGACACTGGCTAAATATACCAACGAGCCAGAAAAAAAGGGAGTTATCTCCAAATAGGCTCTATGTACATTACTCCAATTATAAACAATGGCTTATATGAGCTGTGAGGGCCCGAAGCGGCGCGGCGGTGATAACGTCGCTATCGCTACACAGAGCCGGATTAAGCCACGTATAGGCTCCAAGGCACTGCATGTTCGGGGCCCTACTAGATTAAGCAAAAATATTTTTTTTATATAAAACATTTATTAAATTGACAATAATTTACCATGTTTTGTTATCATAAAAAAGTTTTAGAAAAAAAAATGTTTAAATTTACTTTTTTTAAAATACTTATAAAATACTGTAAAAAAAATTAAACACCTACCCGACTCAGCCAGGAATGGAACCTGGGTCTTCCGCAATCCGCTACTTTTCTTAGTTACTTTGTGTAAATTCCTACTCGTTCGAAAAATAGTTTTCTAACTAACCAAAATGTTAGGTGTTATTATACACACACTTTTATTATATATACACTTTTGAAGTCTACCTCTTTAAAAAATCGTAGGAAAAATACTATTTTTCTCTAACCAAGGCAAAGTCAAAGTTAAAGTCTAAACTTTGTAATCAAAAATCTTAAAACTATTTTTTACCTGTGGAGAAGAATGGGCACAAGGGGCCCTAAGCGACGCGGGGCCCATAGGCACGTGCCTCATCATCATCAGCCCCTTTTATGTCCCCACTGCTGGGGCACGAGTCTTCCCTATGGATGGATAGGGAGTGCGGGCCATAAACCACCACGCGTGCCCAGTGCGGATTGGTGGTTGTTAACGACTGCTAATGCAGCCGGGACCAATGGCTTTACGTGCCTTCCAAAGCACGGATGAGCCCGAGTCGATAAAATTTTGGTCACCTATCCGATGACCGGCCTTTGCGAAAGTTGCTCGTAGACCGAGCGCGTTAACCACTGTGCCTACTTGTGGTCTTTAGCTTAATCCGGTACTGGCTATAACAACGGATCCTGATGTGGTGCCGTAACTTATTGGCCCTTGGGAATGTGATTCGGAAGCCTCTGATTTGTGGCGAATGTTTTCAATTGAGGGCGATGTGGATCGATGAATACGTGTGTTTACTAAGTAAATGTTTTATTGAGGTAAGTGGTGAACAATAATCAGCCAATGTACTAAACAATTTTTTTGGAGGCCTTTGCCCTTTACCCAAATGCTTTTTCACTTCAGTAGCTCAAACATGTAGGTTTTGCTGCCTGAAATCAGTGAGCAAAATTTAATATTATTTCAGAAAGCCGCGAATATCTTATTCAGCCTTGGGTTAATCATTTCGAAACATTCACACTCTATCTCTTCTCCCAATAGAAACAGAGAGAGAGACAAAGACCAGCCCTTTCGAAGTTCCAATTTTGAATTCGACCTCAAAGACAAACACGTTCGGAATCTCGTAATAACTAAAGAAATTTTGCAAAAAGATAATTATGTCTTTTAATGTAATTTATTGAATGTTTAACTTATTGTTGTATTTAAACGAAAATAAGTAAGTATATACTGCAAATAAAACTGATATTTAACCTGTAAATATTTATTTCTAGTTTCAATAATGTTACGTAATATATTTTATCTCCTAAAGTGTTCTCGCTGCTCAAGTGAAAAGTTATGTGTGTTACACGAGAGCAAAGTTTTTTGCATCTCGTGCCTTTAAATCCCTCGCCACACTCAGGATTCAAAATCAGCACTCGCAGCAAAAAACGACTTTGCTCTCTTGTTGCACAAATAACTATTAAACTTTCACGATAGTTGTTTAACGGGGGCTTAAGAAACACTTAGTATTCTATAAAAACAAAATAAAATTAGTACAGATATTATAGGCCTATTTATACACGATCGATGTTTCGACAGAGTTGCACAAGTCGTGGTCAAGGACCTATATACTGTCGAACCACGCAAACGACTTTACTGAAATCTTAAGCGGACTTTTTGAGAGTATTTGAAAAGTGACGCATGGTTTTGTTTCATTTGCCAACTTATGCACGTTCAAGAACACTTAACGGATCGAACCCGGTACCTATTGGTATGAGACCAGTGGTCTTACCCACAAGACCGAGAATTGGCTTGTTCATTTGAAAGATATTGAACTTTGAAGGTCGCAGGACACCGTGTCACGCCTACCCTCTTAACGCCGTACAGACCTACTGAAGTATTAACCTGACGTGTACAAATGCTTTCAGGGGATAATGCGAAGGATGAGAATCAGTCTTGGCGTTTAATGTATGGTTATATATGCCGAACGTAGGCACCTTCAACAGCCTTTGTGACTTTACACAAAACTGAAGAGTATTCCGGTAAAGTACTAAAAAAGTTTCCGCGAGCGGGATTTTAAGACGCATGGTGCGTCTGACATTCTGGATCAGGTGCACTTTCACTTATGCTATAGTTCTGTCCGACCCATGCAAATTTAGTAACACCATCCTTAAATACGCCTAAGAAAAAAGGAATAAAAAATTTCTTTCAACTCTTTTTTGAATTGTTTTTTAACATAGGTATATACATGGTAATTGGTATTAAATAAAAAAAATTGGCAGGCTTAGGGTCGCTTCTAATAATGAGCGTAAGAAGTAGTGTGAAATTTGGTATAGTTAAAGTTTATATAAGGTCTCATTTTATCAACTGCAAATATTTTGAGGATAAATTCAACAACATATATAAACTATTTTTATGAAAAAACCTTAAATTTTTATACGCTAGTTTTCGAGAAAAACGCCAAAAGACATTTCGATTAAAAAGAAAAATAAAGCACTTTCGGTAGTTCCAATTCAAAGGAGCTGAAACAGAGAGGCCGCAATGCCTTCACCGCTTACACGTGCCCCTAGTTTCATTCAAAAGAGTCGACAGAGAGGCCGCTATTAAAAATATTACAATTTTTGTGTCAGGAAAAGTAAAAAAAAAGCCCGAATTTTTTTTAAATGCTAGGGCTTTATTTCTGTGATATAATTAGATGTTTTGTCTAAACATTTGCAGTTAATAAAATGTGACCTTATAGGTATAAAGGAGGAGTTTCGAAACATAAATTTATATAAAAACGTGTTACAAATAGGTACTGTATTTTTAATTACGAATCGTCTAATTTTGACCACCACTAATTATTATTACTAGTGGTCGCCCAGTGGTCGAAATTCGTCCGTAATTTTATTAAGGCTACACGGATTGTATCCTAACCAATGAAAAATTAAAAAGATAGAATGTGAGTTTGGATTGGCATTGACATATTTCGGCCACTCCTCCGTTTCATTTTCCATTTTTGATATTTTTGAAAAGAGTATTATGCGTGAGTGTCAAACACATATGCGTGTGTGTCAAATACATGGTAGTGTGTGTAATGTTTGTGTTATTGATTTAATGTATTTTTTGCGTAATTAAAAAAATATATTAACATTCTGCAATCCATCCATTCATACTCCTCCGTCTGCGCAATTTTCGTTAAAAAGGGGTACAAAGGTTTTGCTTCACGTAATAAATAGATGTTACCATATTATGTACCGTCCAGAGGGTGCGAGTTCAAATCTCGCTCGTGGAATATTCTTAACCTTTTTCCGAATAGTCTTTAAATGTAATGTTTATTCTGGTTCTCAATAAATTTGCACAAAACTACCTACAAAATCTTTATTTAGTTCTATAAATAACAATTCTAATATTAAACCTAAAGCGAAATATCTTTAACATTTCACGGTGGACCTGGGTATGACAGACTGAATTTCCACCGGACGTGGCTTGTCAGCCTTCGCTGAACATTCAACCGGAAGCCACGTCGCAATCCCGGCTGCGTATATAGAAATGCTACTTCAATACGTCCTCGCCGCCCGGCTGAGACGAACTGAGTTAGCATATCCAAACGATAAACACGCGAAAATCCTTGTCATTATTCATAATGCCCGGGCATTATGAAAAATGCCCCAATTTATTACTTGGTCTATAACATAAATAATCATGATCAGAAATTTTCTATGCTTAAATAAAATGCAAAGGATTTTGACAGTTAATATAAAACAATAAATAAAACTTTTGTTCAACTGGTTTTATGCAATTTACAACTTCCCATAGTGGACTTTAAAATCGTATAAATACACACGTTACTTTTAAACGTTTTCTTTTGACTTTCGTGATCTCTGTATAGTTTCATTAAAAGAAGCGTATTGTTTGAAAGATGTTGTCAAACTGTAAATGTCTCTTAAAATTTTAAAGTGGTAGCCATTTTAAATCCATCGTTTTACTGTAAAGGACATAAGCAGCCAACAAAAAGGTCCGTAAATAATGTTTTGCAAATAATATTGCACAATTATTATTACGAAGGCATACCGTTGGCATTGTATGCGTCTGACCAATGATAATAACGCTACATTACACTCACCGCCCACAGACATGTTTAGTAATTGGAGAGCCGTAGCCGACAGGGCTGCCAGATCATACAATTGATTGAATGAACGACTGAATGAATTAATGAATGAATAAAAGTTTATTTACCAAAAGCACTGCAATTTGAAACAAAATGCTTATTGTTTTATTCACATTAGTAGTCTGACGGAGCTATGCGGATTGAACCACTGTTTCTCGCATTCAACCCGAGCATCAGCTCCGTTGTGTATAATAATACGGTTATAATTAGTGATGCAGCGAACCTTAATTATACCGGACCGCCGAGTCGCGAACCGTTCGGTTTAAAAATACTGAACTGTTCGCGACCCGGCCGAGCCGACTCGGTATTCATTTAGGCCGTTAGGCACGCAAAACAAAATGGCTCACATTTTTCCATCCTTACAAAACTTGTGAAAAAGCTTTTTGCTAGCGCCGTCTAGTTCCGTATATTTGGAAGGTCTCTTTTCAGGGGCTGGGCTCGTATACGAAGAAAAATAAACTGGCTTGATCCCATTCGCGAAGAGGTGCTTGTTTTCTTGCGACATAATTTGCCTCTTATTGATTACAGCTATTAAAAATAAACTAGTGGTCGCCCAGTGGTCGAAATTCGACCGTAATTTTTACGGCGGCACGGATTGTATCCTAAGCAATGAAAAATTAAAAAAGATAAAATGTGAGTTTAGATTAGCATTGACAGATTTCGGCCGCTCCTCTTCCATTTTTGAAATTTTTGAAAACAGTATATATGCGTGTGTGTCAAATACATGGTAGTGTGTGTAATGTTTGTTTTGTATTGTAGTAGTTGTTTGATTTAATATATTTTTTATGCGTAATTTAAAAAAAATATTATTATACTGCAATCCTTCTCTATATAACCTATAAGTGTGCGAAATTAAATACTCCTCCGTCCGCGCAACTTTCGTAAAAAGGGGTACAAAGTTTTTCCTTCACGTATTAATATACTTATAGATACTAAAATGTTGTTTAAATGATAAATAAAAATTACATATTATTTCGAAATTTATGGCTTAATTTAACGACCAAATCATCATTTTAGAAAGGTTTGAGGGTTCGGCCGAACCTCGTAAAAAGTGCCGAACCTGCCGGGTACCGAACCTTTGCCGGGGCCGGGCCGCAACTCTAGTTATAATTATATACTGTGCCAACCCATGATTTTGTATTTGTCTCAATAATATTCATATATATTTCTAACCCACTCCTTTAACAACCCTTGGCTTGTGCAGTTCACAAAATATATCAATTTATATTTTGACTTTTTTCATAACCTCACACTACTATCTCTTCGTCAAACATACACATCAACTAGGCAAAATACTATTGTTATTTCAGATTGCCTCGTATATAATATGGATACAAAAAAAGAATTTTGAAAGTAAATGTTGGTTTTGTATAATAAGTTTTAATTTTGTATAATTTTTAGGAAGCAAGCCGTCTAGGCGGTCTAAAGCGAAATGAAGTGAATCAACTTTTTTGCAGTTTAATGGACAAATCTCTGTTATTTATAGTTTTATTTTATATTGATAGTTTCGTAATATTATTTAAAATAAATACAAAATAAGAAGTTAGTTGGCTCTACTGACAGCCCTGCGTCCGTAGCCGCAGGGCGCTACGTTTCAGTCCAACAACATCATAATCGGAATTATACGGCATGTTACATAATAAGAGCGCACCCTGAAAGTGCTTTGTTAGGAATCGGACACTGAATCGATTTCAGCTATTTTTAATAGCCAATATTTATTTACCTACCTTACAAAATGAAATAATAAAAAAGCGTTGGAGGGACGATCTCGATTTGTATATAAAACAATGGTGGGAGGGAACCACCAAAATAAGAGACGTATAGAAATAGTAATATAGTGTGTGTCTTTTACCGACTTTACTACGGAGAGTGTGCCGGGGAGCTTTTCGAGCTCATACCACCATCACCCTTTTACCACCGAACCTCCAGACGTACTGCAGGATATCATCCCCACCTAGTAGAAATTCCACTATGTCGCACTCGCTTAGTGCGACATAGTGGAATTTCTACTTCGCTTCATGTCATCATTTTACTGCGCACTGGCAGGGAGTGGAATTCTCTGCCATCGTATGTGTTCCCAAAAACTTATAACCTGAATTCCTTCAAGGCGAGAGTTAATAGGCATCTCCTGAGGCAGCTCGCTCCACCGTAGACCTCATCTACGCTCACCATCAGGCGAGATCGAGGTCAAGAGCTGTCTTATAAGACATTAAAAAAAATTAAAAAAATAGAAAGTTTTGAAGGAGACCTTTGTCCAGCAGTGGGACGAAATAGAATAAAGAAATAGAAATAGAATAGAATAAAATGAAATAGAATAGAAATAGAATAAATGAAAAGTAAGTAAACCACAGATAAAAAACATAAGTGAAAGCAAAAAGGCTTTTTTAAATGCACACGTAAAGAAACTTACTTTTAGGTTTCGACTGTTTAATGAAGGTCCTAAGTATCCTTAGGTTACTTAACGTTGTTATAAGAAACAGAAAAAAAATATCTGTCGAAACATCAGGATAAAATTACTTATGTAAATTAAACACGAGTAAATATGTCAAAGTATTTAATTCCTTCCAATTTAAAAAGAGATTATCTCATTCTTCTTTTTTTTGTCATTTAAAATATATTTTTCACAATATGGCCGCTATCTGCAAAAGGTTGCCGACTGTTCTATTCACAACACATTTACGAGTTATTACGAAAACCTCTTCCGCTCTGTAGCTACAATTTAAATGAAATATTAAATTAGAATTTCTGCTGGCAAACAAATGACAACAGATTTTACGAACACAATTAATTTAATTAACCTACCACACTTCCATTGTGCGCTCATATAAAAGGCGTTGAGAGAACAAAGCATTTAAAGCATAATTTTCCCGGTAACTTTTAGCACACCCCAAAGAAAAAGTCAAATTAGCTTCTATTCAGCTAAAAATCCTTTGGAACAGTGAAAGCTAGATGGAGTGATATTTTACTCAATAAGGGTGTTGATCGACTTCTTGGCGGGAAAGTGAAGAGCTATGTCTGCGGTTTTGTTTTATTTTCTAAAATTTGTTATGTTGAATATTAATGTGAAATTATGGTGGATTGTGTTCGTGAGTGTGCATGAGTGTTGGCAAATGAAACAAAACAGTGTAACGTCACTTTTCGAATTCTCTCAAAAAGTCCGCCCGAAGACTTAGTAAAGCCCCACATCTTTACTGAGATACTCGAGGGGTTGGATCATTTCTCACTTCTCATTTTTATTATCATTCATCATCATCATTAAGATCAAGAAAAATTACTTTGACACTGGCTAAATGTGCTAATCGCACGAAGCCATCAACTACAGGAAAAAAAAAGGGTGTTGATAATGCTGAGATGCTGTTTGTTTAAGATCCTAATGATAAATGCGTTAGTAGATAAGAGTTGGATGGAATTCTTGTCTGCTGCGGAAAGAACAAGGGAGACATACAAGAGTAAGGCCTCTCTAAGCAACGCCTTGGTGGCCAAGTGGCAAAACTTTACCTGATACCCCAAGGTCCCCCCGGGTTCAAGTCCCAGGTTGAGCAAAGTGTGTTTCGGATTTTTCGATGCATAGCCCGGGTTTGTGATGACCAACCCGCATTTGGCAAGCGTGGTGTTTAAGCCACTACCCATCAATTGTAGTGATGACTTGATTTCAATGATGGAGGCCTTTGCCCAGCAGTGAGACAGTTATAGGCTATAAGTCTGCTGATGCGTCGCACGACCGGTAGGGACCGGGATGGATGCTTGATACACGAGCTTTGGGAACAGTTGGTATGCACACAAATATGTCTACCCATTTTCACACACCCCTCAAAACTACTGAGAGAGAAAGAAATGCCTTTGCTGACTTGTCGGTTCTTTTCAGTACAAGATCACCCGCCCTGTGTGGACATACGACCCGATGGCTTTTTGTAGTCTAAACGAAATAGAATTAGGAAGAATTTTTAATTCTTTCATGACATACATATACAAAATAATTATGTTGGTATAAACACTTTAATTAGCGGATTATTTGTACACACGAACAAAGTCGCGGACAGGCTGCTAATAGACTAAATATGATGACTTAGGGTGGATTCGACCAAGCGAGAGTAACTTTTATTCTTAGATTAAATCGTCAGTTATTCGAGAGCAAATCGAAATTTCGTGTTACCACGCACTATTCTCGGAGTAGCTTGTCTATTCGGGAATAGTCACTATACCACCATCCAGCGTGGAATAACAGAGATAATCTGAGAGTATTTTAATAGCGTCCGCGTACCACTTGACATTGACAGCTACAGTTTTGCGCTAGACGACAAAATAGAATTGTCAGAACTTTGCCTTTTAAATAGTTCGTTTGTAGAACAATGGCCATTGGCCGGATAATACGTTCATTCACCATTCACATGCTATTCACTCAATAATGAAGAATAACGATCCAAGAGTAACTAATCTGTGGATTGCGTGGATAAATGATCATTCCTTTACTCGAGAATAAAATCGTGGAATATTCTTGGTATAGTCAATCTGGTATAAATTCAAGTTTGGTCGAATCCACCCTAAATAATATGTATGTATGATATGATCCCTACTTTATCCATCCTTCCAAGGATGGAAGGATTTTCAATAAAATACCAAAAATTGAGGAGCTCGATGGCGCAGTGGTTAACGCGCCCGGTCTGCGAGTGCTGAGCTTAAGCAACATTCGCAAAGGCCGGTCATCGGATGGGTGACCAAAAATTTATCATCTCGAGCTCCTCCGTGCTTCGGAAGGCACGTTAAGCCGTTGGTGCCGGCTGCATTAGCAGTCGTTAACAACCACCAATCCGCACTGGGCCCGCGTGGTGGTTCATGGCCCGTTCTCACTATCCATCCATAGGGAAGGCTCGTGCCCCAGCAGTGGAGCTATAAATGAGCTGATGATGATGATGATGATAACCAAAAATTATAAAAACCGAAGAAATTTGAAAACTTATTTAAAAAAGAAGCAGTACTTAGCACAAAAATGTTACTAGTAAATACTGGAGTTTATGTCAGACCAAGACAAGAAATAAGTTCTTGAACATGTCCATGGAAAGCTCACTCTCTAGCAACTTGTTTAATTTTATATTTAGTAACATAATTTAACATTAATAAATAAGAATAGTTATTAATTTTGCGATACCCTTACAGGGGTTGTAAGAGGCAATCATATACTATTATATTACTGTATGAAAGTGTACAAAAACGAGCAATAAAATAAATAAATAAATAAATAAATAGAAGTGATGAAGAAACAGTTTACAAAGACGAGTAACAAACACACCGATGGTTTTCTTAACACAAGTCGTATCATTCTTACTATTTCTGTGGGAAAAGGTATTTGAGCGTTATAGGTACTAAAATTCGGTCTAAGCCTTTGCTGGCTCTTTTCCGACTCACTGTACCAGCTACAATGAAACTGAGTCAAAGGAAACAGAGTTCTATGTCACAAGACTTAAGATTGTTGGTCAATGCAGTTATGTGTTTGTAAGATATCACGCTTGGAGGAAACGATTTTTACGTTCCCGTTCCGGTTTATTTGGGGAGACCTTAGTAATGAAACACGTCGATTTTATAAGGAAAACGAAGTGTTCTTTTGGATGCGAGAAAATGGGACACTCGCCGGCAGCCGAAAAATAAATGAAATTAATAAACAATTGACATAGTAATGTACAAGAACAAGGTAATGCTTTCGCTCACAAACTGGATCTGTCGTAGATGTGGGTTATGAAGAATGTCGTCGTAACAACGATGTTAAGAGTTTTGTGTTCCAACAGTTAGATAAACTATAGCCAGTTCCTCAGTTGAGCATTAAGTGTGAAGTGTGCTTCCACTTTCGGCCTTTTCATCAGTTTACTATAAGAATTTTATATAAAAATCAATTGCTGTTCGTTTGAGTCGCTAAAACTCGAGAATAGCCGGACCGATTTGGCTAATTTTGATTTTGAAATATTTGTGGAAGTTCAAGGAAGGTTTAAACGGTAAGAAATATAAATAATAAGTAACGAAAAATACTAAAACTGACAATTTAATTTTCAATACAAAATGTTCCTAGCTGTAAACATTTGATGTCTTTTATCTTTTTAGAATTAAAAAATTGTCACTTGGCTGTCAAATATTTATAGGTGCGTTCAGAAATTTGTCTGTTTCATAGCTGTAGTATAAGGTCCGATCTCTTTGGTCTGTTTTGTTGGAATACAAAACAGTTCTGTTTCAGAAATAAAGAAGTGTAAAAGTGTCAGTTGGTACTAAGTTTTGACCATATTTTTCACATATGTTGTTTTTTCTATCTAGTTTTTTATAAAGATACGTTGACAAATGACTCCACTCTGAGTCCAGATGCAAGGATAGCTACTGGACCAAGACTGCAGGACCCATATAGCAGGGCGGAGGAAATGTGCGTGCTGGAAGTACATTCCATACAATCATCCAGATCATCCTGATGTAGGATAAGTTATACTTATGGTTAAAAAGGTATAAAATTAAATAAAGGACACTTTCACCTATCACTAAGGGAAATTTTTTTGAGGAATAAAAACAAAATTGATAAATATTTAGATCTTCAATAAATAAATTAACAATCTGATTCAAATCCAAATCTTATAGGGACCTATAAGATTTGAATAAAATTTGGATTTTACCTTTTGGAACTTTAGTTACAATTCCTTTTATCTAAAAAATAGTGAGAACTTTTTAAAGATTATTATTAATGTCCAATAATACCTTAAATAGTCCTGTTGATTCACCGAAAAAGCTAGTTTGTGTTAGATACGGAGCTAAGGAGATTGAACCACGATATCACGTATTCAAAACGAGCATCTATCCGTTTTGCTACCGACCAACGGACGCTTCATCATATTATGGCGAGAACACAAGATAATGCTATTAGCTCAAACTTAGCCGTTAACTTATCAGGCTATTTCTCATGTCGTCACTTTGCTGCCAGCTTATCTCTAATTAATTTCGCATAACACTAAAATTTCACTACACGCCGCAGCGCAGCGTGCTATTCAAATATCAAGTTTAAATAGTTTCGGTTTCGGTTTGAATTCGCCTTCTCGGAGTAGTTGTGCAAAGCTGTTGAAAGGGAGGTCGTCTTAACGTATTACCGCAAGTTTGACGTGGGCCTTAGAAGCGTCTCGTTTATAAACTTCTATGGATATACGAGTTGTAGTCAATAACGATGTAAGCAGTACGTATACGTACTTAGTAACATTTTTAACAGTTAGGTACGAGTCTATGCTGTAGATACATTAATGGAATCACAAATCCATACTAACTAGTGGTCGCCCAGTGGTCGAAATTCGACCGTAATTTTATTAAGGCTGCACGGATTGTATCCTAAGCAATGAAAAATTAAAAAAGATAGAATGTGAGTTTGGATTGGCATTAACAGATGTCGGCCGCAATAAAGACAAACAATACTTGTGTGTCAAATACATGGTAGTGTGTGTAATGTTGTTTTTGTTGATTTAATGTATTTTTTATGCATAATTAAAAAAAAACATTTGGATAACCTTCTCTATATAAACTATAAGTGTACGAAATTTCATACTCCTCCGTCCGTGCAATTTTCGTAAAAACGGGTACAAAGTTTTTGCTTCACGTATTAATCTATAGATAAACAGAGAGAGAGAGAGAGAGAGGGGGAGAGAGAACTTGTTACCGTCGTCGTGTAAACTTCATACAAAATTTGAGTACTTATAAGAGACAAAACACGGAAAAACTATTCGAACGCTAAGCTAAGTTAACGTTCGATTATTTTTAAATGTCAAAATCATCCACCATTTTGTTTTTCTTTCTCTAAAAACGTCTGTCAATCCTTTTCGAAAATTGAATTTGAATAAGGAAAATCTAGGTACATGCAGCATCAGACAGCTATGTAGCATGAATATTCCTTACACCTTAAACTAAAATGCTTCAAATTGAATATCAGTGTGAAATTCAGAAAGGCTTGTCGCCGCCGGAGCCTTGGGGAAATAGCTCCATATTGGAGACAAGGGCACGTCTTTTAAATTCCTTTATTAGATTCTACGGCGCGATGTCGGCGACAACGCCCTCGCTATTTTCACGATATACGTAGCACGTTGTTTCTGTAATTATTTACATCGTTTTGACATAGAACATAAACAATGTAATGATCATCATTATATTCGTCAGCTCATTTTATATTCGTCAGCTCATTTTTATGCCCCCAATGCTGGGGCACGCAGGCCCAGTGCGGATTGATGGTTGTCAACGATTGCTAATGCAGCCGGGACCAACAGCTTTACGTGCCTTCCGAAGCATGGAGGAGCTAGAGATGATACATTTTTGGTCACCCATTCAATGACCGGCCTTTGCGAAAGTTACTTAACCTAAGCAATTACAGACCGGGCGCCATTAAACACTGTGCTACCAAGCTCCTCAGTAAAAATTATTTTTTTAAATGCTTTATACCTACCTACGTACAATTACGAGCTATGACGTTTTGTCTGCTTTATGTTACGTAAATAAGTACATTCGAAAAAAAAAACTTTTTTTATATCTATAACCACGACTGCCTTAGTACAAATAAAGTAAAAAGTTTAAAATCGTATAAATACAGTAGTACTTTTTTATTTTATATTTATTTTTAACTTTTTAGGTCTCTGTATAAGAAGTTTCTCATGAAAAACTGACTTATTGGTTGGAAAGTAAATCTGTATGTGATACTAAATGTAAAAGCTCTTAATCATCATCAATTTAAGCCGGACATTAATGAAGACTTGAGGAAGCTGCGACCAATTAATGAAGATCAAATTTTAATATCCACCCTTTTTGGGCTAAAATGATTAATTTATGAGGATGTTCAAAAAGAAGTTAATATATTCATTTTGGAAGCGAGCGAGCGCCGCCCTTATTATTATTTTGGAGGCTTAAGTAGAATTATTACATCATTGTGAAAATATGATTTTTTTTTACTTTGCACAAAATGTATTAAAAATTAAATTGACGTTAATCTTTATTATCGTGCGGAAGAAAATTCGTGCTGAGATTAGACACATTTATTGAGATACTCGAGAGGTTGGGTGGTATATCATTTCTCACTTCTCATTTCTATTAACATCCATCATCATCATACAGAAAAGAAATATTGTTTATTTATGTATTACTTATTTTTTATTTGTTAGAAAAATTACTTTGACACTGGCTAAATGTGCTAATCGCACGAAGCCATCAACAAAAAAAAAACCTTTACATTATTGATCGAAGGATGGACACAATAATTCTACAGTTATATAATACTGACTATATTTATATATTTATATGGGTATAATTTAAACGCTCACCAGAAATATTTTTAGACCCTAAGCCTAAGTACCAAATAAATTAAAGGACTGTACAAATATTATTTTTGCTTCCCAAAATGGATAAATGCTCACCAAATTTTTACACTATTACTCAAATGATTGAGGATACTAGCTACCCTACTGTAGGTCACGTGATAGGTTAGAAATTAGATAAATTAGAATTTCAAGGTAATTTTTTGAGACAACATATTGAAACTCGAGGCATAAAATATTGGTGTTATCTATTTGGTGACAAAATAACATATTTGGTCTGAAATGCTGTTAAAAGGTATTCATATATTTTTATTGCATTTAATAAAAATATAAATTGTATCCTTTTTATAATATTTTAGGAAACACAATTTGGTGAGCATTTATCCGTTTTGGTAAGCGTTTCGAATTTTATTGGTAGTAGAATTGATACGTTTTCGGTAGGCGTTTAAACATAAGTCTATTTATATTTTGTTAGGTTAGCTCTTAAGCGATAAGACCATCAAATAAAAATGATTTTTTATTTTATTATTTTGCTATTTGTTAAATTTATTCATTTTTGTGTTGCTTAATTTAATTAAATTATTTTATATCTATCTTTTTACAGTTTATATTTAAATAACGTTTTCTATGAAATTGTTGAAACGCTGTAAAAGTCGTAATCAGCTAACAACAACTCTGAAAAGAAGATACTACTAAAGCATTATACTAAAAATAGATATGAATAAACCGAAATATTAGGATAAACGAATTTGATACTTTAAGTGCCTCGCTATCAACAATCTTGGTACATTATCTTTACAAGGCGCAGATTCTAATGGACGAGACAAAATGTCCGCCTTACTCAAGATTGTTTCCGAAACTTAAGACACGGGCATTAAATTTACGGTAGGAGCCCAACAATGAACGTTGTTGTTATGGCGACAGACTTGTTTAAGATGGTGGTAGTATACTAAGCGGACTTAAGGAAAGGTTTTACACCACCCATACTGTGTTTTTAATAATAATAATTAAAATATATTTAGTCATCACAACAATATACACAGCAAAAGTGAATTCTCTGCAACCTGCAAAAGTTAATACTGTGTTAAAGTCCACAGTGACATTTTAAACAAAAATAAATAGTACTATGGGTTAACTTAACTTACACATCATCATCATCATCATCATCATCATCATCATCATCATTACCATCATCATTACCTTACCTTGGATGTTCATGTTCATGTACATGTAAAGTTAAAAGTTGAGCTATTATTTGGAGTGAGCGGGGATAACCTTGTGTAGTTTGTTTAAGGGTGCGCCGCGCCGTCCTTTAGGGGGTGCAGCGCGGAATTTCGAAAATTTACGTGTTTTTAAGTCACTGGTGCTAGGCGCTGAATAGGTCATATACATTAAAAGGACTAGTGTAGGTTAGCTTGATCCTTTGACAAGGGCATGGTTGTCTTGGAATTTGAAATAAATACCCAGAACCTGCATTAACAATACGTAAAAGTAATGATATATAAAAACTTATTTCTTCAGAAACTTTGTAAATACAGCACAAATGAAACAATGATCCGACATCAAAATGTGTGTATTGATACTCCGCCGGGCACTGTTGTCTTATTTTTCAATAAAAAAATATGAATATGAAAATATTAAGACTCTTATAATTTTTTACCCAAACGCCTATGATTTTACGAAAGTAAACATTGCTCTAATTAAATCACCAGCCTACTCTGTACAGATATTAGTGTGCGTGCGTATTCGCAGTCGTGCGCCGTTGTCACACCACTGCCACGCGCCGCTCGCTCGCTATAAATCGAAAATGTGAGACGGACGATTTGTTCTACTCGATAGGAGCTATTTATCAATACATATAACATACCTAACATACATAACCTGTGATACCACAGGGGTACCTATGATTGTTAAAACGGTGACTAATTCTCACGCAATGATATTATGTTATATGTATTAATAAATTGCTCCTTGTGACATTGTTCAAAATAAAAATTGACACCGAAAAAGTAGCTACGTAATCTATACTATAATAATATTATAAAGAGAAAACCGTCTGGCTAGCTACCTCACTTATGTAAGTTTGTCGCCATTACAAAAATGCTAGTAACGTCACAGTACCTACGTAAGTCTTACAAATTCAATTTTTGAATGATAATGATAAGATCAGGCTTTCTTCCGAGGCTTTGCAGAGGTTTTGCATCTCACAACACGTGCTCAAATCCTTGCCAATGGCTTTAGGTGGCTTTCACTTTAATGTATTTTCATACAGAAGGGAAGGTAAATACTTTGAGATAGATAATGGTGGAAATTATTTAACAAGAAAAACACACACTTAAATTTATTAATTAAACTACTCAAAAAATGCTCATGAGCCGTTTTGCCGATGCATCGCTTGTGTTAAAAAGTTCAAAATCTAGTTTTATAGATAAGGTATTGAACTCGCACGCCAGATATACAGATATAAAAGCGGGCTAAACCGAGGGAGCTTAGTGGGTGCTCTGAGAGTGATTTGAGACAGTAGATTTGGGCGGTTAATGGAACCAGAAGCAGCTTTTAGAAGGAACAAAATATCGGCAATTTCACGGCGGTTTTCTAAAGGAATTAAGTAGGTGATGTATTTTGCAGAAACCAAGATATTGCGTTAAGTCATACCGAACATATATGACAACAAACGTCTGTGCCTAACCAATTACGAATAGCGTCGTGAATCAATTACAACACAGACAGTGTTATTATGAGGAAAGATATTTTGACACAATTATAATGGATAATGCTGAACGTTGTCACAACATAAATAAGTACAGAAGGTGGCTTCGACTGATAGCGATTATTAACCTACACTCGATCGTATCGCTACGAATGACTACAGTTGCCTGTAATATGATATATATGTTCATAAGATAAAATAAAAAGTAGAAACTCGATTAACCGGACTAATTGTTGTCGTTAGGCATTCGGATAATCGAAATTCCGGATAATCGAATGTATGAAGAATAGCGGCATTTTCATTCAATTTCTTCTTAAAATCATTTTTAAATGAGTTTGCTGCATCTACATTAGCTGACATTTTTTCACCTTGTATTTATAATTCACGAATTCCATGATGAGATTTAAATCTGTACAACCATCCGTTACTTGCCACAAACGATTCATTGCCACCTAGGTTTTTATTTAACTGTAATGCTTTTTCACAGAGTAAAGGACCAGATATCGGTTGCCCAGTTGATCGTTTTTGTAAAAACCAACAATACAAAGCGTCTTCTAGAAGTTCATTTTTAGGTTTCTTCATCATTTTTCGATGTTTTCTCCCATCTTCACTATCTAATTTGCAGGTGTACAACAAAATTGAATCGGTATTCTTCTTAATATCACTTATTGTGGATGTACCTACACCATACTTATCAGCTAACTTACGACCGGTTTCTCCTTTTTTTAATGAATCAATAATATTTATTTTGTCTTTCAGCGATAACACCACTCTCTTACGCTTTGACATTTTCAAATATGTAGGTAGACTTGATACGCACGTCAGAACGGAATAACAATTGCTAACTATGTAACTAAAACAATAACGAAACGCGTAGTCAGCGATCCCGCGGGGGGCCGTGCGGGGCTAATGCCAGTTCTTACACGTTCATGCTTGCAAAAATTCGACTTGTAGTTATTTAATATATTGGTCGCGGTCGGTAGTCCGGATAATCGCGAATCCGTATAACTGAGGGCCGGATAATCGAGTTTCTACTGTAACGTCATCTCATTTCTATTTGTTGTCGTATTTAAGCAATTAAATAAGCAGTCTTTATATGAACGTTGTCTACTCATTGTAAAACAGTTTGCAATGTCAAAGTGCGCATGGCGCTCCGGGCCGCCGTTTAACACAAACTCGACTGGATATTTTTGGAAAGGGATTGCTGTTAGCTTCGCCTTTAAAGAGTAACCGGACTTTTGTGGGCGGCGAAAACCTAACAAGTCGTGTGATTGAAACAGCGAGAGAGTTTCTAGAGAGAATGACATCACGCTATAGCATATCCCGTCACCTACTAAATTCTTCGAGGCATTCTAATCGGATTGAAAGCACACGACTGGCGTTCTCTCGAGTATACCATATATATATAGTATATGTCCATACACTATAATGCCTATTATCTGTTATCTGCTAAACATATAGAAAAAAAATGGGTCAGATAGTTTGACGGCACGTTTTATTCTGAGTTCAAGTCAAAATCGGCTTCAGGTTGGCTAAATGAATTATAGCTTATATACGGCAGTATAGCAAAGATCGAGAGAGAGAGAGAGAGAGAGAGAGAGAGCTCGATGGCGCAGTGGTTAACGCGCCCGGTCTGCGATTGCTGTGGTTAAGCAAGTTTCGCAAAGGCCGGTCATCGGATGGGTGACCAAAAATTTTCTATCTCGAGCTCCTCCGTGCTTCGGAAGGCACGTAAAGCCGTTGGTCTCGGCTGCATTAGCAGTCGTTAACAACCACCAATCCGCACTGGGCCCGCGTGGTGGTTTACGGCCCGTTCTCGGGAAGGCTCGTGCCCCAGCAGTGGGGACATTAAAATGAGCTGATGATGATGATGATGATGATGATGATAGCAAAGATCACCGTAACAAAGCAATTGTGTGCGTGCGCCTGTATCACTCACTTGTATAGAGCCGCCCTTCTGTACCTATTTGTTTTGTGCCGCTCGTGACCACTCACGCACGTCTCTGTAAACGAGCGGAGGGAACCGCAAACAATTCATTATCATTGCTCATTCGAAATGGCGGAGTAGGTAGAAACGTGAATCGTTATTATCATATTATACTTTGACATTTCTATCACAATTACAAAGGTTTAAATGTTTGTAAGGATTAATACGTCAAATATAATATTGGTGCTCAGTTAAACTTTAAAAAAAACGCAAGAAAGTCTCAAGACTCACGAAGTCTCATTGAAATATTTCAAAATTGGACCGAGTTTTGCCTAAATTCTCCGAGCTACATTTTTTAATGTTACTAAACTGCGGACTTATATATAATACATATTATTTTTAAAAAATTCACGCACAGGAGACAAAACTTTAGTTTGAGCTGTAGACAAACCGGTTGCCAAATTGCCTATAAATTCAGAATTATTAATAAGGGAGAGTGCCTGTAAACAGTTTGTACAGTATAACCGCCTCTGTTGTCAAGTAATTAGACTACCAGTCTTAAAACCAGACGGCTCTGGTTCGATTCCCATTCGGGGGAAGATATTAACGTACTCGGTATGTGTGAATTTATTGCTTTAGCACACAGCTTATTTCATTACTAGACAGGATGCGAGACCGAAAGGGCCAAAGCATGAGTGAACGGTGCAGCTATAATAACTCTCGTTCAAAAACAATAGACGGGGATAGGGTTAGATTACTAGGATCTATTTAAGGCGAAGGGTAAGGCACACTAGCGCCACCAATTGATAATTTTACAATTACTTACGGACCGGATCTTTTTTTAAACATTGCGTACCTTCCGATAACAGTAAAGCATCCATAGTATTTATTTAATAATTGTGCACTACTTTTTGTTGCGTGGTTTATTCACAAAACGGGCTATCGCATTTATTCACAAACAATGGCCACTGTTGGTGTTAGCGAATGAATACAAAAACAAACCTAAAAGTAGTGCACAATTATTAAATAATAGATGTTTGCCTAGTGTCGGTAGGTCCGCAATGTTTGAAAAAAATCCAGATTAGCAGTTATCAAATTAAATCCATTAGCGGCGCTAGTGTGCCTTAGCCTTCGCCTTAAAACAATAAAATAAAATTTATCCTGCATACAACATAACTGATGTTAGCGAATCGCTGTCAAAAGAAGTTATTCGAACCCAAGAGGTAACTCGAAGGGCTAGCATTGGTTGTTTCCGAAGGTTTCTATAGCTTTTTCTTAAGGGTGCGCCGACCAAAAAAAGCCAAAAATGCATCCACGGGTAATTTAATATAATTGAAAATACTATCGTATCAAATAAACAAAATATATATTTAGTATCAAAGGGAACGTGTTTACAATTAGTCCTATCCATAAATTTATAACACACTATAGTTTTTTCTACAATTACAATTATACTTTCACAGGCTGCAGGGAATTCACTTTTACTGTGTACATTGTTGTTGTGAGGAATAAAGATATTATTATTATTATTCCTTTATTTATTTTTTCGCATATAAATTTACATTATTAAATATTTTCTAAAACCAAAATAAGTAAAACATTTAAAATATTAAAAAATAGGGGACCGCCGGCATCGGGACCAAAGTCCAAGCTACCGGTGGTTAGGGCTCCAGAGACAGGAACCTCCTCACAATGCGTGCCGTATCGAGGAGAACTGCCTTCTGAATTATTATTATAATATAATTTAAAGTTTTGCAAAAATCATGAAAACGAGTGGCGGCGCGGCGTTTAGGTGATATCTTTTAGTTTATCTAAATTATTGTACCTCTGATTTTGTCTAGACAATCACCAATAGTCTAAACTACAAATCGTTCGTCTCAAATTTTCGATTTATCGAGCGGTTTTTTAAATTATTATTTTTAAAGGTAACACGTTAAATTCCCCATAATAAGTACAGACTTATAATAATAATCATGTTTTCATAAAATAAAAAAAATAATAATTCAAATTGCGAACCTAGATGATAGCACGTTTTTAACATTCAACCGTCCCACTTTATTCAAGCTTGTGATAGTGTGAATTCCATGAATAAATAGCAGTTCACCCGGAAGGAATGTTCCGCAAATGGAAAAACTTTCTACACCTTATTGTGAAGTCTGCGGCGCGAGCCATCGATTGCGTGCGTACGCTAAAGTAGTGTTGACAGCACTTCGAACTTCATCGCCCACCATCCAATAATCGGTGACGATTATTAATTGTTGGTGAAAATGAAACGTATGAAACACACCCTACAAAAAGTCGGTCACAAAATAGGTGAAAAACCGACGAAAAAATCGGTCCGATTGTCGGTCTTACAAAAAGTCTGTCGTGGGCGGACACCGTTAACAATATCGTAAGTCCCATGCTAGTCAGAGACCAGTAAAAAATGTATTTTATTATTGGCAAACAAACATTCATGGAATTAATAAATACTACATACCATATAGACTCCATGCACAGGTTATGTCACAAGCAAGTAGTTGATAACAGTTTTATTTGATACGATACGATTGACGGTACTTTTTGGTAGTGCTTCCCGTGCTAGTCGTAAAAGCCGACTTAGTGACAAGGGTTTCGAGATACTCGGACATCTGGCGATCGGCTAGCAACCAATCACTGATGTTATCTGTTCCACCTCCGAGGTGGATACGATAACATCAGTTTCACGTTGTATAATAATTTTTTTTATTTTAGCTTGGCAATTACTCCACTCCACCTGATCTTATGTGGAAATGGAGTCCAGACGCGAAGACAACTGGTGCAGCGTGAAAACAACGCAGCATCAGTCACCCTCACCCTGCCGGCCCAAAAAGTGCCTCTTCACGCCTCGTTTGAAAGACCCCATGTCATAGGAAGGAGGAAAAACATGTGCTGGTAGACTATTCCATTTTTCGGAAGTGCGACAAAGAAACGAGTCATTAAATTTTATAATGAGTTATGGTTATGGTGTTAAATTCAAACTATCTATGTATGATCCATTACTTTCAAACTACAGGGCTGCCTTCGCTCTTCTACTTGTCCCTACCCTTAATGTTGAATGCGAATGGTCGAGTGATAAAGCCCGGGTTTGTGATCACCAGCTAGCATTTGGCAAGCGTGGTGAGTAGACCAAAACCCAGCAGTTGTAACGATAATTTAACCCGTCCCGCGCTGTAGGTATAATAAGCGGGCCACCTTGTGTACGACCGTGCGTACATATGGCGCGCGAGGACTTAATGATTTCAACGATGGAGGTCTTTGCCCAGCAATGGGACAGTAACTTCATCATCATCATTTAGTGCCTTTTTCATACTTTGATGCCGTTATATATCTACTGATCTCCAAACTTACAGTAGATATATAACGGCATCAACGTCAACGGCGTATAATCACTCACCTTCCATTTGCTGACGATATAGTGGTCATGGCTGAAAACCTGGAAGACCCCGGCATAAGGCTCGGTGACCTCAACAGAGTCTTTCAACAAATGTGTCTTAAAATGAACATTGAGATGACGAAAGTTATGTCGAACTCACGTGTCGTACCCACTCCTCAACGATTATGTTTACCTGGGACAAACGGTTCAGCTAGGTAGGTCCAACTTCAGCAAAGAGGTCAATCGTCGAATCCAATTAGGCTGGGCAGCGTTCGGTAAGCTACGAAATATCTTTTCGTCTGATAGGTATACCGCAGTGTCTCAAGATGAAAGTCTTTGACCAGTGTGTATTGCCAAAGATGACATACGGGACTGAGACGTGGTCGCTCACTATGGGCCTTATCAGAAGGCTAAAGGTCACTCAAAGAGCAATGGAGAGGGCTATGCTCGGGGTTTCTCTGCGAGATTAAATCAGAAATGTGGAGATCCGCAGAAGAACAAAGGTAACCGACATAGCTCGAAGAGTTGCTAAGCTCAAGTGGCAGTGGGCAGGGCACATTGCTCGCAGGGTTGATGGCCGCTGGGACGAAAAAGTCCTCGAGTGGCGACCGCGTACCGGAAAGCGCAGTGTGGGCAGGCCTCCAACAAGGTGGACCGACGATCTGAAGAAGGTCGCGGGAAGCAACTGGATGCGAGCAGCACAAAATCGGTCGTTGTGGAGATCCTTAGGGGAGGCCTTTGTCCAGTAGTGCTCTATATTAGTTCGTATACGTTACACATTAGTCATTAGTCTGACGTCTTTTGGCTGAGATGATAATGATGATGCTGTGATATATAAAATATTCTGCAATCCTATATGGGACAGTATATAGTCTATTTACTTATAATAAAAATAAAAATAAATCTAAATATTTAATTACATAAATCTTTACATTACAAGTTATAATGTAATAAATTATTATACCAGTAATTTTCTTACAAAATTGTAATTTCAATCGTAAGAGATAAATCTTCTTAATTCATTACGTATTTGAATGCAGCATTAAAATTTATGTTTTATAAAACTGTATTTAAAAAATTTAAAAATTAAGGAAAAGAATACACAATTCAATTTAGACGGCACATGTTATTATATTTCCACAATAGCGAGTGCAGACTGTAATTCAGTGCTTGGTGCTTTCTTAAATATTTATGAAGAACACGGAGCTGCAATCTTCAGTGATTTAATAAGCCGACTCCGCTGTATTATGATAATAGGGAACTGGAAATCCGATATAAACGGATACCGTTTCTGTTTTTCTTATGTAATTGAGCCGGCAAATGAGAGTATGGCCCGACTGATAAAAGGCAGCCACAGGAGTCCTCGATAAACTTGTGAAACAAGATCACATACACGCGATTGTTTTTAATTTGGAGTTTGCCTCAGGCGGCAGTCGGCAAGAAACTTAAAGCGTTGCTCAAGCCGTGTGAAACGCAATCCTCAGAGGTTTTCTAGGGGGAATGGCATCGCACACTAGTGCGTGTCCCCGTTACAAGTCTCTACAAGGGGTTCGGATTGGATCGGAAGCGGGATACATACAGTAGGTCACCTGGTTTAGAGTGCGTGTGAACCGGAACGTCGTCGTACCCTTTTTCTACGAGTACGGTGTCTTGGACCTAACCGAGTGTACATGCTTAACGTATTATGATAATGTGTACTGCGTATTCGTACTTGTTTGTACAAAAAGCTTCCAAACTGCGGCTGGTCTATAAGTTCAAATATTTATTTGCTATTTTAGTTTTAACCTGACGGACGTTTTAAACCGTTTACAGGGTTCGTGGTCAAAATTCATAATTCAAAAATCATTTATTCAGTTTAGGCTAAAAATAGCTTTTATGAACATCATTATACCATAGGTTCGTAAGTCTACTCTGGGCTGGACGTCAAGCATAGGCGCGAAAATAAGTCTGCAGTATACGAACTTGCCCTAGAGGAGTCCAACCATTACATCAGATAAATTTGACTGACAACATTTGATAAACCACAAATATTCGCTAGAGAACAACGATTCATCCCTAGGATGATACGCGAAGCTATTGAAATTAAAAAACATCCTAATTTCAATAGAGAAGATGGTTGGAATTTACCACCAGCCTGGGATCCCATCATACAAAATATTAAATCCGAGCCCCAAGACCATACTGCCAGACCAAAAGACTACTAAAAGAGGGTATGCAAACTATTAAATAATTATGAGACGACAAACACCTCAGTCTCCCTGTGACCACGGACCCTGCAAAGGTTTCGAAACGTCAGGATAAACATTAATTAAACAGTAATGTGTAAAATAAACGCGAGTAGAACCGTAAAAATTGTTTCATTGCAAATGTGTAGTGTTCGCGTAAAATTTAGAAAATATTATGTTTTTAGCATTGTTGGGTTCCGGCAGCTAGAGATAAGATAGCCCGTGCCTCTCTAGTTGAGGATCCCGGGTGAAGTGCGTTTCTGTCATTGGCCTTATCATCAGGTGAGATCAAGGCACTGTGCTTACCCGTCAATATAAAAAAAAACATTATTTTTAAACTTATCTAAAGATAGATCTTGTACAGTATTAGGTTTTTTATTTTAGTAGTGAAGTGGCAACGTGTAAATAGTTGCCTACTTGCGAGATCTTAACTGGAATTTAATTTAATTAATTTTGTGAACACATTAAGGCTACTTCAACCCCACTGACCTTCTTCGAAGAGTTCAGGAACGCGCTCCGCTAATGTTCTCTCGTCTGTGCCTCAGCAACCACTTGCAAAAACCATCACCAGGACACAATGTCTGAAGATTATGATGGGTGGAACTTGATAACAACACAATCACCAATGTTACGTGAAACGGCAATTTAGAACACTTATGTAACTCAGAGCATTCCTCGATGAGGTTGTAAGGAAACTCGTGTAATTCAGAGCAACCACAAGAAAACGACCAGCAGCAGAGACGAAAGCAGTCGGTAGAAGGATCACACGCACGATGACTCCACTTTTCTTCGCGCGTAGGCAGAAGGATCGAGGTCAAGCAGCCTTAATGATTATTAATTTATATACTATGGGTACTTAATGTGCCCAACCAAGTAGTGTATACCTTGCCCCAAGAAACAGCCAAGAACCTTTTGCAACCTGAACAGTGGCATTCCAATTTTTTCTTATTTCTAGTATTGATATTGTGTACGACAACGTGTTTAATAAATGAGTTGATATTGCAACGCACAAAAACTATGCAACTATAAATAAACTGAGATGCAATTGTAAGAACACCAATTTCTTTAAAAATATTTCTCAAAGTGGTTCGGGAACCTAGTCTATAGATGGTTCTTATTGCTCGTTTCTGCAAAATAAATATAGATTCAACATCAGCAGCTATAGCCCACAGTAAGACACCATACGATACGACATGACACTATTAAAATAGCTAAAGTAAACTGTTAACCTTACTTACTTACTACTTAACTTACTTACTTACTTACTACTA
Source organism: Eudonia mercurella (assembly GCA_963082485.1). NCBI lineage: Eukaryota > Metazoa > Arthropoda > Insecta > Lepidoptera > Crambidae > Eudonia > Eudonia mercurella. The sequence goes on along the minus strand of OY720040.1, from coordinate 12,654,464 downwards.
CTTAACTTACTTACTACTTACTACTTAACTGTTAACCTTATTAACCCGCCGACCAGGGAGACCCGTAGAAACGGCTGTCCCGCTGGCCGCCCGTAGCACAGTACAGGGGCCCAAGCGAGCCTAACCAGCTCGTGAGGCTGCCTCACCATGCCACGCATAATCTCGGGGTGGCCCGTCGTGCCGGTTGGTGACCGGAAGGTGGGGTCCCGGCGGCCATTCCCGGGGGGGTTCGGGGGCCCTTCCGTTCGGCGGGTTAATGATACTCAACTTTAGGCAGACCCCTGGTGAAACAGGCCGCTGCACTTTGACTATTTGCATCGCAGTAGCATTTCCTCGATTCACGCCTCCCTCTTTCTCTCCACCATGACAGCGCCTAAAACAAAAACTGGTACTACAGCGGTGCACACCCCCACCACAACCATACCGTTTGACGGAGACACAAATAATCTGTCCAGCTGACACCACCTACCTGCACTATCCCGGCTTTGTGCTTGAAGAATCCTTTAAAGCCAAAGCCGGAGTTTGCTTGTTTGTTCGGACAGCCGTTTGCTGTCGCCGTCTGCGCTGTCTGGAGGACCCTTCCTATTCCCTCCTTGTGGTACACGTCGACTTGGGCTCTCATAGCCGTGTCTACGTCTGCGTCTACCGATCACATAATGGCGACATGGAGACAACTCGACTTATAGAACACCTTAGTCGGGTGGCAGATGAAGCGCAGGAGCGGTTTCCTTCGGCGGAATTGGTGTTTTTGGGGGACTTCAATGCTCACCACGAGTTGTGGTTAAGTTCCTCCAAAACTGACCATGCCGGTAGAACTGCCCACGCATTCGCTCTCACGCACGACCTGACTCAACTGGTGAACCAGCCCACCAGGATCCCAGATATAGTCGGTCACGCGCCCTCTTTGCTGGACCTTCTGCTGACGAGTCGCCCAGCTGGTTACCGAGTGGAAGTTCGAGCTCCTTTAGGATCTTCGGACCACTGCTTGGTATCCAGCAAAGCACCTCTGGCCCCGCTACCGCCTTCAGCGGTATCGAAACGCCAAATTTGGCACTACTCGTCGGCAGATTGGGATGGTATGCGGGACTATTTCGCATCCGTTCCTTGGGGGCAGCGCTGCTTCAGTGGAAAGGACCCTACAGCCAGTGCGACTGCAGTTGCTAATGAGATAGTGTTAGCTATGGAATACTATATTCCGCACTCCTATCTCGTCAGCAAAGGCCGGCGCAACCGCTGGTTCAACCGTGAGTGTGCCAACGCTGTCGATAACAGGCAGGCGGCATACCGCGCTTGGATCAGAGGTAAAGCTCTTGGGGATCCCGAAACTCGCTCGCTGAAAGCAGCCTATAATAATGCCACCAAGTCTTGCAAAAGAGCCTACATTAGAGCGGATGCCCAGCGCGTTGCACGGGTCGGCCAAGAACTACTGACGCATCCTACGGGCAGCCGTAGCTACTGGCGTCTGGCCAAAACCGTGCAATCAAATTTCTGCCAACCCTCGCTGCCACCACTGAGATGTCCTGACGGGACTTTAGCTCACAAGCCGCAAGAGAAGGTCGATCTCCTGGCCAAACTCTTTGCAGCTAACTCCCGAATCGATGACTGCAATGCACAGCCACCTTCAATTCCTCACTGTGGCCACACAATGCCTGATTTTAAAATCAGGCAGTGTGATGTCCGTGCGGAGCTGCAGTCAATCGATGTCCGGAAAGCTAATGGCCCTGATGGCATCCCAGCAATAGTCCTGAAAATGTATGCAGCGGAGTTGTCCCCCGTGTTAACGCGCCTTTACCGTCTCACGCTCTCTTCTGGTTGTGTGCCGGAATCTTGGAGAGAGGCCAATGTGCAACCGGTCCCCAAAAAAGGAGATCGGTCAGATCCATCTAATTACCGCCCCATAGCCGTTACTTCAGTTTTGTGCAAAATCATGGAACGTATTTTAAAGAAACAACTTGTACACTACCTGGAAGAACACTCCATAATTCATGATCGCCAATACGGGTTTCGGCCGAAACGATCAACGGGTGATCTTCTAGCGTACGTTGCACATCTCTGGGGTGAGGCTATTGACAAGCGTGGTGAGTCAATGGCTGTTAGCCTTGACATAGCCAAGGTTTTTGATCGGGTCTGGCACAAAGCTCTTCTCTCCAAGCTCCCGGCATACGGTCTGCCTGCTCAGTTCTGCAACTGGGTCGCTGGCTTCCTACATGAGCGGAGAATCCGTGTCCTGTCTGATGGATGCGCTTCGCGGTTCATGTCAGTGAACGCTGGTGTCCCTCAAGGTTCCGTTCTGTCCCCCACGCTGTTCCTTCTGCATATCAATGATATGCTTCCACTTGGAAATATTCATTGCTATGCAGATGATAGCACAGTGCATGGGGGATATAACGGTCACCCAGCGGCTGGGCGGGTCGAAACCGAAGTTAACCGAGTGAATCTTGTCATTGAGCTCGATCGGGTATTGGACCTCATATCTAAATGGGGCTCCAATAATCTTGTTGAGTTCAATGCCAAGAAAACACAGGTGTGTGCGTTCACGGCAAAAAAGTCACCATTCCTTCCCCTTCCAACTCTTCAGGGTACATCTCTAAGCCTGCAGAGCAGTATCAACATGCTCGGTATGACGATTCGCTGCGATCTGAACCAAAAGGACTACATCGAAGCCGTGATCAAAACAGCCTCGCGAAAACTCGGTATTCTGAACAGGGTGCGGCGATTCTTTACGCCTGACCAGTTGTGCCTTTTGTACAAGACACAGGTACGGTCTTGCGTGGAGTATTGCTCGCACATCTGGGACGGTTCCGCAAAGTACCTTCTCGATGCTTTGGACAGATTGCAGCGTCGCGCTGTACGCATTATCGGCAACGCAGACGTCACAAATACTCTTGAAACTCTGCAATTGCGAAGATATATTGCGTCACTCAGCGTGTTTTACCGCTTATACCATGGCGAGTGCTCTGAAGAACTCTTTGACCTCATCCCACCTTCTCCCTTCTTCCATAGGAGTACACGTGCTGCTGTCCGAAGTCACCGCTTCACTGTCTCTAATATTCCATCGCGCACTAAGAAATTTGGTGACTCGTTTTTTTGTCGCACCTCCAAAACATGGAATAGTTTGCCAGCACACGTTTTCCCTCCTTCCTATGATATGGGGTCCTTCAAACGAGGCGTGAAGAGGCACCTTGTGGGCCGGCAAAGTGAGGATAACTGACGCTGCGCTGTTCTCACGCTGCACCAGTTATCGTCGCATCTGGATTCCATATTTACTTAACATCAGGTGAATTGGAGTCATTTGCCGTGCTACGTATAAAAAAAAAAAAACTGTTCTGGACGCGAGCAGCACAAAACCGGTCGTTGTGAAGATTCTTAGGAGAAGCCTTTGTCTAGCAGTGGACGTCTTTTGGCTGAGATGATGACGATGAAACTGTTCTAGCAGTTTCAAAGTCTGTTAATTATCTAATTTTTCTAATGGCATAAGCAGCAGAACTGAGTTTACCGGACAATTTCGATATATGAGCATTCCATTGAAGTTTTGAGTCAAGTGTTATACCTAAGAAGACTGTTAAGTCTACCAAATCTAATTTATCACCGTTTATTTTAATATCGGTTGGTTCAGTTTTAACATTAGGTAGTGTAAATTTAATACATTTTGTTTTTTTTCACAGGTTTGTTTTTTGTTTATTTTGGTCACAGGGAGACTCACCCTTGTTTCATTTCCTGTGGATCACGTAAACTATAGAAAACAATTCTCAGTTTATTATTTCTAAAATGCAAGTACGATGTGTTTTGTACTTTCTTTTAAGTCGATATAACATTTATATTTAAATGGGTAACATTAGTTAATTTATTCCCTCGTCCCTACTTCGGACGGCCGGCTTAAACTAACGGTTAACGGTTAACTGCTAACCCGGAGAAACCCACATGGGACAGATTTGTGTCACGAACATTTACTGTACGTATTAATTATTCAGTAGGTACAGTTTATAAGCTCTGTAGTCGAGGACTTCGAGAGAGACGAGCTCATAGATGCACTTTGATGCCTTTTTTAAATTCCAACGAGGCGTGAAGAGGCACTTTGTGAGCCAGCAGAGTGAGGGTGACTGATGCTGCGTTGTTGACACGCTGCACAAATTGTCTTCGCGTCTGTACTTCAATTACATAAGTGTAATTGAAGTACAGACGCTATACAGAAGAATGCTATATATATATATGTACAGAAGATATAAGTATCTGGAGTGGAGTAATTTACCACTCTAATTATTTAAAAAAATATATCTTTACTATTCTCACCAGATGAATAGAATAGTGATGATGCGTCCTAGGATGTCACATAGGAAATGCTTATTCACTCTTGCCTGATAATTAGGGATGGCGCAGTTGACGGACATTCTTTGTCCGTCAAAATAGACTGCTTACAACTTCTTCGATTAACGCACACGACGAAATTAAATGAACACCTGACATTGAAAAATAAAAAACTATTTCGCGAAACTAAAGATGCAGTTAAGAGCAATGAATTTAAATTCTCGTGGATTAAAAATGCCGATTTTTGCAGTTCGTCGTCAAGAGGACTTACTCAAAATCAAAAAGAAGTCAAACTAATAATTTTTATCACCTTTTATTAATGTATTTTTTGTGTATAATCGTTGTTTACTATGTGCCACTGCGGGGAGTGTTTATATTTATGTCTCGAAGTCAAACGCATTATCGTGATATTTACACAAGCGACGTCTCTGGCCTCATCATTGCCACAGTATATACATATATAAGTTAATACTGTGTCATTGCTTTGTGGCCGGACACCAGACGACTCGAAAATGGTATGCGACTTAAAGTGTTTCAACTACCGACCTAAAGCTAAATTTTTATTATTTCCTTATTTTTTGTTATATTATCTCAAAAAGTTGTAGTTTAAGGTGTACTTTGTTCATTTATATATATAATAAATTATAATTTTGTGTTGTGTCTTTTGTGATGAATCAAACTTCACAACAGCAACCTATATCTTTGTAAAAGTAGTACTTCATAAAATTAAAAACAGCAAACTATTTGACAAAAGTATTATAATTCAGTATCTGTATCAGATTATGCCTTGTATGCGTAGTGATATAATTCCATTTTTACTGTTTTACTCAAACTGTTTGCCAAGATGAATTTGCACCATTTTTTTTTCTATTGTTGTGAATGCCCATTTACTCGCTTAACTATTACATTTTCGTGTTACGCAAAAGAACGATTTCCTCGTTTACTTACATTTTATTTTTATATGCACATTGCAGGATTTATCGGACGGTCTAAGTCAGCTGCAATATTCTCAAATTGTAATACATATTTGTTTTATAAATAAGCAAAATGGATGACAAAATTACTATATACTATCAGAGCTGTAGGGGCTTGAGGACGAATCTCAACACCCAATACATGATTATTCTATCGGAATCGTACGATGTCATCATTTTGACGGAAACTTGGTTGATGCCTGCAATAGCGGATAATCTAATAATGGATGTTCGATACATAATCCTTCGCTGTGATCGTGACTTTGAAGGGTGCCACAAACAAGATGGCCGGCGGGCGCAGCGGTGGCGTGTTGATTGCCGTGCGTCGCGATTTACCGGCGCGCCGCATCACACTCGACAGCGCGGGTGTCGCTTGTTATGTTGGGATGGACACGGGCTCGTCCCTTCCACCTAGTGTGGAATATGTGTTGGTGCAGCTCCCCTCAAATGTAAAAAACAAGTGCCATTACATCCGTGCTATATACATACCACTACAACAATCTTATGAAACGTATAAACATTTTTTTAATGCTGTACAGAATGTTATCTTATTTGGTCAGACTGATAATTTTTATGTTGTAAGTGATTTCAATATACCATCACTACGGTGGGAGAATGGCACCCATCAATATGTATTACCTATATTGACAAGCCGCCCACCACGCAAATTTATAAATTTCTTGTCATTGATACATGCCTATCAGTTTAATGTGTTTAGGAATCAAGGTGACAACATTTTAGACCTGTTTATTTCCAATTCATTGGACTGCATTAGTGAAGCAGTACAATTAGCATCCCCCTTTTGTAGTGATAATCTCCCTAAATATAACACACAAATTAAAGATTAAAAATAATACACCACGATATCGATTTATTGAAGGTGATTATAAAAAATTTAAACGAGTTACTCGATCGGTTACCTGCTGAGGATGCTGTCACTTTATTCTATGAGAAAATTTATCACCTGATTGCAAAATACGTTCCGCTGCGACTGGTTAAATCCGGAGAATTTCCCACATGGTTCACTCGGCCACTCATACACATTTTTTAAAATAAAGAGAGGGCTTGGTTGAAATAGAAATAGTTCGGAAGCAGATCTGACTATGAAGTGTTCTCTGTCTATCGTGGTAGATCCAAGAAACTCAGTGAGGATTGCTTTAATCGTTATAAACTTTCAGTTGAAAATGGTATGCGTAAAGACATAAAAGTCTTTTGGTCTTATTTCAATAGACAATAAAAAATGTGGTTTCCCAGATACTATGAAATATAATAACCTGGAGTCCGACGACCCTGATAGGATTTGTAATTTCTTTAGCAATTTTTTTTGCTCCGTTTTTGAAACTAGCACTATAGACACCCTTGACATAGAGTCTAGACATCCTGATAATAATAGGTGGAACAACACGATTTCTAGTATTGTGTTTTCTCTCGTGAGGATATAATAAAAGATCTTAAATCCCTAGACATTTCCAAGGGCTCTGGCCCAGATGGAATTGGGATTCCATCTCTCAGCTGTCGACCTGATAAAGAGGTGGTATTGCTATTCCACTTGAGATCCTTTTTAACAAGTGTGTTCGAGAAGGTGATGTCCCTCAAATATGGAAGACCGCTAATATCACCCCGATATACAACTGGGTGAACTGTTTCATATAAAAAGGTAATTCCTCAAAATCTTAAATAAAGTATTAATTCGAAAATTTTGGTAATACACCCTATTACCGAAAAATTAATGAAGTATTTTTTAAATATTTAAAATGTTTATATTATGTTTATTAATTTTTCTTTAGTTTTGATCAAAGATGGAATTGTCTTTTAATGATCATTAATATTATTATCTGCTTGGGCTCTCGCACGTATGCGCAATACTCTAGATTATCTGAATACATTTATACTATACTTAAACTATTAATACGATTGTTACTTACATAGATAGATAGCAATTTACAAACAAATGTTATGTATAGTACAGATCATGTAAGCCGTAAGGTAACGGTGCTGGTTTTGCAATAACTTATCCGTTTTGTATCCACCCTAACATTAAGTAACAAATATTTTAATTCCGTTTGTTGTCCCAAATAAAATAAAATAAATAAAAATGAAAGTAACAAAGCAAACGTATGATCTCAGCCTGCGTCTAGTTCTCCGGAGATAAAAGAAGATAGTGGTTTGCAAGCTAAGCAACTTTACAATGCCGGATTTGCTACGAAACGCATTATTTGTCATCGGATGGACTTAGTTATTATGGTGAGAAGATTGCACCGGTTAAAACCCCACAACCTGAAATGGGTCAGCGTGGCTTAGCCCATCCGGAACTCAGCTGTGGGTTGCGGACGATGATAATCATGAATCGGGAACGAGACAGCAGAGCCTAATGTTGCTAATTCAATAATGTTTCAAAATAGGGTGTCGGTAGCCCGAATTTGACAGAAGGACTATGGGACAATTGTCAAAACAACCGACACACGTTTGTGTACGTTTTAAAATAGCAGAATCGATTGCGCGCATAATTAATTATCTTTCAGTTCGAATTCTGTGTACCATTTTCATTTAATTTCTGCGTGATTAACCAATACATTTGTCACTTTAAATGCAAAACAAAATCCTCCACAGGCACCCAATTTGTCATATCACTTTAGAATAAAGTCAGAACATGTTGCGCAAAGCTCATTATTACGCGCGACAGTCTCACCTGCGTCTTTTCGAAAGCAGGGTAGCCACTTGGTGGTGTTGCACGTAATGTATCTGATACTGTGTTAACTTCGTCCTCGACGTTTGCGGTGAGCGATTCGGGAGCGGTGGCGGCGTGGAGAGCAGAAATGCCTGTCCTTGACAGCAGCGGGTGGGCACATCGCCCGGAAAGGCTGCCTTTCCACTGAAGCGGAAAAGAGAGGAGCGACGTGGTGGTAGACATTTCGAATCATTGCTCAACGAAAGTAATGAAAATTAATCTGAACTTGTAAGTAGAATGCTAGTTGTAATTTCTGTGTAAATAAGTTGATTTTGTGATAATCTGTAGATAGTGTGATTCAAAATTCTTTAATTACGCCAGCTACCTACTGATATTTTGCTTGCGATAACAATAAACTTTGTCATGAGTTGCCTCTTCGAGATACGTCTATCGCTAAAGACGTGAATTATTTGAAATATTGGTGTACTAAGTACTTGATATCCTTGTTTGTGCCAACGCTGAACCTGTTGCAAGTGCCTTATAGCGTAATCTCATACTGGGTAAGTTGTGTAAACGTTCTGTGTTATTTAGCTGCTTATGTGATGTTTTGCCAATAACACTAGTTAGGTAAGCAGATTGATATGATCGATCAAGTATCATTGTCGTTGTGTTTTATGCTTGAGAATAGTTACGTGCGTTGGGTAGTACTAGGCAGTAAATAAATGTACAATGGAAAGGATTAATTTACCATATTAATGTTCGTGATCTATATTTAATGTATATTTATATTACTAGTAATTATGTCATCACTTACTGCTTACTTGTAACCGTTTCTGCATCTTCTATGTACTGCCACTTCATCCCAGTATAATTTAAAACGCTAGCCTGGTTCTCTTTTCTTTTTTTTTCCTCGGCTTCGCCTGTGCTTTGATAAAACTATTTAGTCAGCTAGCGTTACTAGTGGCAGTACCAGAGCTTAACCATCCTGGTGCTAATCTGAAGTTTTGGCTTCTTCAGGAACTACGTTTGGGTTTGTTTTAACCCTCGAAGACTGCGTCCGGCGGCTGCAAAGCAGTCGCGGCATCTCATCTGGACTACGATGGAGGACTGAGTCGCAGATCAAGCAGAAGAATCCAGTGATCTTACTATTTCCCATATCTCAAACCTACCCACGGCCTTGGATCTTAAAATTTTACTTAGTACCTACTTATAATATTTACTATGTACTTGTTATACTTACTATCTAGGTTACTTATGCAGTAAACCTAATAACTTAATTTTGCCGTTTTATTTATGACCTTAATTTAAATAAAACGTGACAACAGTATCAGACACATTACATGCTACACCTCCAAGTGCGTACCCTGCCGAGGGAAACGGAATGCTGATCACGCACGACATTATCATATAAAGTGCGCAGCTATAAGACACGTGTTAAATTTACAAGTAACAAGAGTCTCTTGAAGTATTCGGCAGCATTTAGATACCAATACCAATCAAACAGCATTTTTTTTAATTTTTTTTATTAGCTTGGCTGACCAACAATTTGATGTTAAAAGGAGGCAAACGAGCAGGCGGGTCACCTGATGGAAAGTAATCACCGCCGCCCATGAACACTCGCAAAACCAAAGTAATCGCAGATGCGTTGCCGGCCTTGAGGAAGGAGTTGGATCTTGAGGAGGAAGTAGAAATTGGAAGGAGGAAGGCGTAAGAGATGGGCCTCATGTACTTTCACTCACCGGACGAAACACAACAGCAACGAGTCACATTGTTTCACGCCGATATTCTGTGAGAGGGTGGTATTACGCCGGGCGAGCCGGCCCATTTCGTGCTACAACGCAGGGTGGCTCTACCACTTAGAAATAGGTATACATTTTATGTTACATTAGGTATATAAGGTTACATTTTATCAACTGCAAATATTTTGAGGATAAATTTAACAACATACATAAACATTTTTTATGAAAAAACCTTAAATTTTTATACGCTAGTTTTCAAGAAAAACGCCAAAAGACATTTCGATTAAAAAGAAAAATAAAAGCACTTTCGGTAGTTTCAATTCAAAGGAGCCGAAACAGAGAGGCCGCAATGCCTTCACCTCTTACACGTGCCCCTAGTTTCATTCAAAAAAACCATACAGAGGCCGCTCTTAAAAATATTACAATGTTTGTGTCAGGAAAAGTAAAAAAAAAACTAGCCTGATTTTTTTTTTAAATGATAAAAAGTGACCTTATATATTATCTACAACGTTACATCCAAAATGTAATATCTTCCACAGAACGTTGATACTCGTAACGCACGGCACCTGTAATCCAAGCGTTGATTTGATCTGCGAAGTGAGACAAACTTCACAGCCAGTTCGAGAGTATGTTAAGCTTTTGATCCTGACGCCAATGGCATTGCGACCGTGACGATTACCCTACTCCAAGGAGGCGAGAAATGTGTGGCCCAATTTCTATATTCAAAACGCCTACGCTATTCTTAAATAATATTATAATAAAATTAATATAGAGGTAAAGTTTGTAATTTTGTTTGTTTTTATGAGGAGGGTAATCTCTGGAACTATTGGTGATGGCGCGCGCGATGTTATAATTTATAGTGGACTTTATTTTTTAGTGAGTAAGTAAGTAAGTAATAATTTATTTTTCATATAAAATCACACATATAAACAGAACAGATAAAACATATTGAATTTTTGCCTGAACTAGGAAAATACTGCGATTCAGGCGACCATAGTGCTAGTATATTGAAATAATATACATAGTGGCGTTATATTAGGCGAGGTTTCGAACTGGTGGGTTACTCTTGAAACACAATTGCAATAATCAATTTCCAATCCCAAATCTAAAAAATTCAAATGGCACTCTTAAAAGCGATAATAGCGCTACATTAGAATTAAATTGCGTGGAAATTGAGTGAACAAATTATTATCGAGATGGGGCGTTCCGAAATTGCGAAACTTATCCCAATATCGATACATATTAATAGCATTGGAATTGTATTGAGATTGAGTTTGCGTCAAGAGTAGCCTACCTGCAAGGGATGACGACGAGGGCAAAAAAAACCGGCCAAGTGCGAGTCGGACTCGCCTTTGTGTGAAAATCTTAATGCGGTTTACAGAATACATCTACTTACCAAGTTTCAACAGTATAGTTCTTATAGTTTCGGAAAAAAGTGGCTGTGACATACGGACGGACGGACAGACAGACAGACAGATAGACAGACAGACAGACAGACAGACAGACATGACGAATCCATAAGGGTTTCGTTTTTTGCCATTTGGCTACGGAACCCTAAAAAAAGAAGGAAATACCTTGATCAGCAAGCGGCAGTAGGCACCACGTGTCCGGCAGGCGGGCGAGCAATCTAAACCGGCATCAGGTTGGTGGCCGGTGGATGAACTTGGCTGGAACACGGACCTGGACCACCAGCGCGTGGTCTCTCACAGGTTTTAACAATCGCAACGCGGTAATAGCTGTCAGACGACCAAAAATGGTGATTTTAATACTCCACACATGTCATGGTCAGCTGTTCATGTTTCAAATATGCTTACCCCGAGCGATTTGTCTGATCGGAAGTCATTTCTCTTGCAAGAAAATATGTCGATGTCTTATTTAAACCAATATAATAATATACATAATAGTAACAATCGTTTACTAGATTTACTTTCTACTGTTGATAGTGTACCTGTCATATTAACCGATCCATTAATAAAAACAGGCAAACATCATCCACCTCTTGCCATTGATATTACTTTTTTACAGCAACAAAAACCGTTAAAACCGTCAGGTGAAACACGATTTTTTCAAAATGCAATTACGAAAGCGTAAAAAAATCTCTAAACTTATGTAATTGGGAACAATTACCTACTTTCTTCTAACGATGTCAATATTTTTCTAGATTCTTATAAAATATCTTATTTCTTATAAATAATTATTCTGCTCGATAACATTATTAATAATGTTACTTTTAATTACTGTTAACTTTTTATGCCGATATTCCCACAGGAACGGGAACCACGCAGGTGAAACCGCGAACGGCTGCTAGTCTTAAATAAATTGAGGAGTGTCCGTCCGAGTTTGTTTTTTTTTAAACTATAAAAATAAAATTTACGTAAAACTGCAAAATGTTATTAATTTTTAGCATAACTAATCACAAGAAAACATTTTATTAGAAAAAATCAACGAATCTCAGAAACTCGAGTAGGAATCGAACCTGGTAATTTTATCTTGTAACTACCTTCATATAGCACTTGTGAATGTAAAAATTCAGATAATAAAAATAACTAGACAGTCTACCCTGTGTGGTGCCGGGGATAAAGAATTGCACCACCCCAACTCTTCCCGTGGGTGTCGTAAAAGCCGACTAAGGGACCATTCCAGAGGATGGGCAGCAGCATCTCACTGAGGTTACCCTCAACCTACTGCGATCGCCAACCCGCCTGCCAAGAGTGGCGATTACGGCAAAAACCCCTCATATCCTTGGGGGAGGCCTTTGTCCAGCAGTGGACGTCTTTTGGCTGAGATGATGAGATGATGATGAGACAGTTTTGATTAAGTTTAAAATATTGTAGGTAGGTACTCTGTTTTAACCTGTAAATGATTGCTTTATTTACAGGTCCCGGGTTCGATTCCCAGCGGGGTGTACTTGTACTTAATTTGGTTGGTAATAGGGCTTGTTTTACTTCCGCCTGGCTAACTATTATGTTGACAGCATTGTTGTATTCCGAAAGTTAGAGTTAAGATAGCTTGGTGGTTAATGGTTCCACCTTCTGCCTCATGATCACCTGAAGATAACTTAAAAAAAAACGTTTTGAAATTTACTACACTGTACTATCAATCGCAAAAAAAAAACAGTCTAAAGGGCTTTTTTAAATTTTTTCAAAGATATATTCATTAAAACTGTCTTATTGGCTTAAAAATATTGACCTTTGAACTGAATTTGTAAAGGTTCTATTCAGATATTTCGCGTACTATCTCTAGCCAGTAGCAGTGTTGTATTTCACCTTAATTTATATTGGTTCTACAAATAAGGCTCGTCTCAACAGAATCACTAGTTGCGTCACAAAATAAGAAAACAGCAGAAAGTAAGCTTCAATCATAACGCGCTTGAGCAACGAACACACGGATTCTCAAATTTTTTTGGAGAGAATCTGCTGATTGCCTGATGCGGCTTTTTAGCGTCACCTGACTTTTTGGGGGCGGCGAGAAACATAAAAAGCTCCTCAATCCATGTGAAATTAGACACCATCAGAAGTTTTCTAAAGGAGATGGCATCACGCACTAGTGCGTGTCCTTGTTCCCTACTAGATTTGCAGAGTAGTTCGGATCTGATCGGGAGCGGAAGTGAAGTGAAGAGCGAGATTCCATGTCCGTGAGAGGTTGTCTATGTGTGCGTTGCTCAAGCGCGTCAGTATGAAGCTTACCTTCTGCAGTCTCTTTATCTTGGGGTCGCGTTTAATTATAAATTGCCCCTTTTAAATTGTTAGAGTCTTGAATAAATGCTAAGGCAGCTTTCTGTAATTAGATTAATTGAAATTTCTCAGAGCAAATTAAAGTTTGATACAGGTAAGGCTTCGCGCTAACGAGCCACTGCCTACACCTACTCTAGCCACCGGTGGCTAGCGACGAAGTTTACTCTTACAAACTTTTGTATAGAGAAGCTCGATGGCACATTGGTTAACGTGTCTGGTCTGCGATTGCCAAGGTTAAGTAATTTTCGCAAAAGCCAGTCACCGAATGGGTGGCCAAATATTCATCTCGAGCTACACCGTGCTCCAAGGTAGTACGTAAAGCGGTTGGTCCTGGCTGCTTTAGCAGTCGTTAGCAACTATTAATCTGTACCGGGCCCGCGTGGTGGTCCCGTCTATCCATCCAAAGTGAAGGCTCGTGCCCCATCAGTAGGGCCATAAATTGAGCTGGTGTTGACAACAGTGATAATGTATAAACGTATGAGATTAACGTAAGCCAGTCGAAAGACATGATTTATACGTATCGTTGGCTTATGTCAATCCCATACTATAATCTTTCTATTCCATTTACGTTATGCTACTTGTCTAGGAACTTCGGAGAAGGAGTAGTAAACTGTAGTGGCTATTTGTTTTTATTTATTTATTATTTGGAAAACAAACAATTCCATAGCACATACAATATTTGACGACCTTCTTGGTCGAGTGGCTTGCACACCGGTTTTCATGGTGTCGCCATCTGTGAGGTCCCGGGTTCGATCCCCAGTTGGATCAGTTTAGAAATACCTTTTTTTCTATATTGTTTCGGGTCTGGGTGTTTCCTATGTATAATAAGTATGCTTAAATACATACTTAGTATTAAGCATACTTATTATATATTAAGTATGTTTGTCCGTTATCTAGTTAACCATTTATCGAGTTTCTTAAGGAAGCTTTTCTTGGGGCTAGATAATTGGTGTGAGTGCGGGAAACATTTATTTATTATATTTAACTATACATAACAACGAAAATATACATGGGTGGTAGCTCTGTATATTTTTGACCATCTTTGTTTGCTTTGTAGCAAAGAAGGTCGCGCGATAGCCACCGGTAGGCTTTAGTCAATTAATAAGATATATAATATATGTATGTTCGCTGGTTAATATATATATTTCATGTAAAAAAGCAAGTAAAATATTAATATACAAAACTTAAAAGGGAAAACCAGTGCTGTGCTGACAATTTCTGCACATGGCGAGCATGCCCTGTTGGCTTTTATACGTAAGACATAATATATAGCTTAAGATTTAGCGTAAAATAGAAAATAAAAAATAAATAAAAAAAAGTGATGTATCCTATTTATCCTGGTAGACCGACGATCTGGTGAAGGTCGCGGGAAGCCGCTGGATGCGAGCAGCACAAAACCGGTCGTTGTGGAGATCCTTGGGGGAGGCTTTTGTCCAGCAGGGGACGTCTTTTGGCTGCGATGATGATGATGATGATCTTATTTAATTTATTAGTTGGTGACCCATTTGCGCGGAGCCTAAGCTGTTCTCGGACTTAGCTTCAAACTTTTGACTTAGTGGAATGATAAATACTGAAAGATAAGATGTGTTATCTATCACTGTTTGGGGTAACAATTAAGGGTCTTGCAAAAAAACAGAGAATGAACTGCCAATAGATTTCAAATTAGAGTGAAAGAGACAAAACACGGTATTATTATTCGAAGCTCATTCTCTGTTTATTTGTAAGACACTAAAAATGTAAATAAAGTGTACAATTTTTACATTTGTTTGTATGAAAGTCGGAACAAGTACCACGAAACGTTAAGAGCTCGAGCGCGCGAATACCAGTCACAATAGAATTTTAATTGTTATCGGCCACCTGGTGGTCGCTCGACGCTCGAGGGGTTAAGATATAATCATATACTTAATTTATGTGAACTGAACACTAATAAATGGATTCATAAAAAAAATGCTGCGGATTATTTTGTTATGTAGTTCTAACTTATTGTTTTTGCAGCCACCATTTAATAAACATCTTCCACATATTACGTTGGAAATAATAGATCCTTTATTTGTAAAAGCAATAAAATACAATTTGAAAAACATATGTATATTGAAGAGTTTATTTATGTTTACATCAAAATTTACGTAAAACTATATAATTATAAAAATGAAATACAACCAGATCATACTTAATAATCAGTTAATCAATTAAATAGTGGTGAAAATGTAAAAAAACAAGTTATTCGAGAATAAAATCAAGTGAAATATTGAATCAAGTAAAGTGAACAAGAGGCAATTACAAAATATTTAATAACGCCGTTGAACGAGATTATTAATAAACTCTTTTCAGTTTACCAAAGAAAGTTGACGTTTATTTTCGCACAAAAAAATGTGGCTTGAATATTCATTTTCAAATGAAAAGTTCATCATCATCATCATCATCATCATCATCATCATCATCATCATCATCAGCTCATTTATGTCCCCACTGCTGGGGCACGAGCCTTCCCTATGGATGGATAGAGAGAACGGGCCTAAACCACCACGCGGGCCCAGTGCGGGTTGGTGGTTGTTAACGACTGCTAATGCAGCCGGGACCAACGGCTTTACGTGCCTTCCGAAGCACGGAGGAGCTCGAGATGATAAATTTTTGGTCACCCATCCGATGACCGGCCTTTGCGAAAGTTGCTTAACCTCAGCACTCGCAGACCGGGCGTGTTAACCACTGCGCCATCGTGCTCCTCGAAAAGTTATTCATACTTAATAGCAGATTGAAAATTCTTCTAATGATAATTATTAGATGTCCTTATCTTATTTATAATTCTAAGCTTGGCAATTGCGTCAGCTGACGACAGCCATTCGTGGTTGAAGCGAACTGATGATGGTGGAAGCGCACTTTACCCAGAAACCTCTTTCCTCTCCTTTATCCTGAAACTCAGGAACAGGCTATTATACTTTGACTATTTTCCGATAGGGATCCCCCAATTGGGTTCCCCCATCATCATCATCATCATCATCAGCCTATAACCGTCCCACTGCTGGGCACAGGCCTCCCACATGATCAGTAGCACGTGGGAATATTGTGCCATAACCCACCACGCTGGCCCAATGCGGGTTGGTGGGCTTTAACGACTGCCATCTTACGACAACAACCGGGACCAACGGCTTAACGTGCCTTCCGAAGCACGGAGGAGCTCGAGATGTTTTTAATTGGTCACCCATCAGGCGACCCGGCATTGCGAAAGTTGCTTAGCGGGCAAGATCGCAAGCCGAACGCGCTAGCCGCTGCGCCATTGAGCTCCTCTAGGTTCCCCCCTAGTTCCCCCAAGTCTATCTAATTACTAGCTTCCTACTTAAAACTGTCGTGTTACCATAGTCTGCTGAAAGAAATCATGTTTGAGAGGGTTTGCGGTTTTTGTAAGAACTTGGCCTTCACCTCACCTTCTATTATTTTACTCATGACTTCTAAGCAAAAGTATACTGTAAGTGCCTTACAAATAAACAAAGAATAAGCTCCGAATAGTTATGCTGTGTTTTGTTCCTGTCACGTAAACGCCATTTCAAGTAAGAGTAAAAGAGACAAAACACGGAATAACTATTCGATGCTTATTCTCTGTTTATTTGTAAGGCCCTAAAAGTATAGTGGGCTTTATCTAGCCATGAAAATACTTCACATTTCATATTAAACTCTACAATTGACAAAGATAACAGTAGACCCGAGAAATATCATCGCAAATTGGCGCCCGAGTCACATAAATATGTAAATTTTTAACGACCTAAAGCCTCTCCGGTTAACTAAATTAAAATAAATTAAAATCGATTTAAGAATGTTAAATTGTTCATAAGGTTAGGTCTGGAGATAAGTAATCTTGTTGCGACTCTGTTCAGAGTATACATTTTGGTAATACAAAAAGTTATATCAGTTGACAAGTTGAAACGCTTTCTTCATTCAGTATCCAATGGTTGACAACTAAATACTTATCTAGAACTTGACATTATCTGAATATAATTACTCGTATATAAGATCACATTTTATCAACTGCAAATATTTTGACAAAACATCTAATTATATCAGAGAAATAAGGCCCTAGCATTTAAAAAAATTTAAGCTAGTTTTTTTTTAACTTTTCCTGACACAAAAATTTTTATATTTTTAAGAGCGGCCTCTCTGTTGGCTCCTTTGAATGAAACTAGGGGCACGTGTAAGCGGTGAAGACCTTGCGGCCTCTCTGTTTCGGCACCTTTAAATTGAAACTACCGAAAGTGGTTTATTTTACTTTTTAATCGAAATGTCTTTTGACGTTTTTCTTGAAAACTAGCGTATAAAAATTTAAGGTTTATTCATAAACATTGTTTATAAATGTTCTTGAATTTATCCTCAAAATATTTGCCGTTGATGAAATGTGACCTTATATAACTTTACGCAGGTTTGTTGCGAACAATTACAAAGCGTCGGTAGCAAATCGAATAGACTCTCGGGTTGAATACGAGAAATCGTGGTTCAATCCCCTTAGCTCCGTATCAACAGGACTATTTTAAGGTATAAATGGACATTAATAATAAAATGAAAAAAGACAAAATGTTAAAAAAAATTCTACGAGCGAGATTCGTACCCGCACCCCATGACGTACCGGGTCAGGTGCACTACCAACTATGCTATCGTGGCTCTGTCCAACCCGCCGAAATTAAACAACACCACCCACTCTTACTTGATTTAGTGAATAAGCAATAGTGAATAAGTATTAGTATTATATAATAAATATAATAAAATATATAGTTTAAGGAATATCGTAGAAATCTATAGGTATAAGTGAAATATACAACAACATCCTACTGTAAGCTGTAAATTCACTCATTCATTCAAATGAATGTAAACATAAATACATATTTATGTTTTCATTCATTATACATATCGCACTTTAAAATATTTGATTTTTTTTTCTATTTTTAACTAAAATTAACGTAGTCTCCACAGCTGGTTAACTGAACATTATTGTTTATATAATTGTGAAGATTTGTTAATAGCATATGTCTATTTATTCTCCTTAACTTTAGATGTTATTTGTCTGTAAATCTTCCTAGAAATAAATAAATAAATAAATAAAATAAGCCAAAGGAGCCTTATTCAATGTCGACAACTACGTCATCAACATGCGATCTTAACATTTTTACAGATATGTACTAAAGATCAGTAAAGAATTAGGAAGGCTATATTTGTGATTCATCATCATCATCAGCTCATTTTATGTCCCCACTGCTGGGGCACGAGCCTTCCCTATGAATGGATAGGGAGAACGGGCCATAAACCAACACGCGGGCCCAGTGCGGATTGGTGGTTGTTAACGACTGCATGCTAATGCAGCCGGGACCAACGGCTTTACGTGCCTTTCGAAGCACGGAGGAGCTCGAGATGATAAACTTTTGGTCACCCATCCGATGACCGGCCTTTGCGAAAGTTGCTTAACCTCAGCACTCGCAGACCAGGCGTGTTAACCACTGCGCCATCGAGCTCCTCTGAGCTATGCTGTGTTCCTATTTGTGATTAGGGTTATGTAATTATAATTTTATGTAAATTTTGTTGCGAACAAATCACAATTTGAAAATAATTTGACTGACTATAATATTTATATGTCGGCGGCGAGGTTGGTTTTGTAGCTATCTACACCCTATCTACCGTCCTGTGACGGTCGAGCAAACTCTGATTCGTCGATAACACAGTTCATCTTGGATCTTCAAAATAAAGACGCAGTCGTATTCCTTACAGTCACTTTAATGTTATTTTAACATCACAATTAAATTATTTAGAAACAGTTGCCCGATGCAAATGGATTTTAGAAACGAAATGGGTTCTGCGCGTGCGTACTCTCCGACCGCTCCCGTTCAAATGTCCCCAGTCCGTTGTCGCGCTAACTGACGTTGACATTTCGCGTACCATAGAGCATAGGCTGCGCAGACCACACTAAGTATAGACTATACTTGTCGTTTCTAAGCGATGCTAGCGCCACGTCTCCGACATATATTTAAACAATTATTAAATCTTCCATTTAGAACCATGCTTTGTAACGGCATTATCGTACACTCATTGTATTGTACCCTGAAAAAGTTCTGAATAAAATTTATTTTATTTTTTATTTTTTATTTATGTAAAGCCGTCGGTACCGGCTGACATTAGCAGTCGTTACCAACCACCAATCCGCACTGAGGCCGCGTGATAGTTTATGGTCCGTAAAGGGTGCGCCGTCCGTAAGTGACAAGTGTCATATATTTTATTTGAAATGTCTTCGTACATATTTATTTGATGCCGCGCGACCATACTAATTTTGTATGGGAAATTTAACGTGTTAATTTGAAAAATAATAATTTGTAAAACCGCTCGATAAATCGAAAATGTAAGACGGACGATTGTAGATCAGACCATTGGTGATTGTTTAGACAAAATCAGAGGAAAAATAATTTAGATAAACTAAAAGATATCAACTAAACGCCACGCCGCCACTCGTTTTCATGATTTTTGCCCGACTTTAAATGATTTTGTAGAAAAACTATTAGTGTGTTATAAATTTGTCGGAGATGGAAACGGCTTTCGTTGGAAAGCGTCGTCTCCGTCCGCCATTTTGTGCGTAGAATAGAGTCAGTGCGCACACGTCCGGCACAGTCGAGCTCCAGAAGTAAAGTGAGTGCGAGAGTGAGTTTCACAAACTAACGTTACCTCACTGACAAGTGACAGTGACAGATGTCATAGACTCACTATGCTCCCACTACTCGCTCGAACTACTGACTCGGGGATAATTTCATAATGCCAAGCTATTCAGCCTAATATCGATAGATGCCGTTACTAGTCTATGAAATAACTCCGACACGGCCATTCTGACACTGCGCGCGTTCTCGAGCGCAGCAGTTCCGGAGCTCTTCTTTTAAGAGCAACTAGATTCAAATGCGAAAACATTAAAGCACGAAGTGCGGAGCTTCCAATGCGAAAGCGTGACTGCATGAAGCGCGGAGCTTCCAATGCGAAAGCGTTGAAGCATGAAGCGCGGAGCTTCCAATACGAAAGCGCGACTGCATGAAGCGCGGAGCTTCCAATGCGAAAGCGTTGAAACATGAAGCGCGGAGCTTCCAATACGAAAGCGCGACTGCATGAAGCGCGGAGCTTCCAATGCGAAAGCGTTGAAGCATGAAGCGCGGAGCTTCCAATACGAAAGCGCGACTGCATGAAGCGCGGAGCTTCCAATGCGAAAGCGTTGAAGCATGAAGCGCGGAGCTTCCAATACGAAAGCGCGACTGCATGAAGCGCGGAGCTTCCAATGCGAAAGCGTTGAAGCATGAAGCGCGGAGCTTCCAATACGAAAGCGCGACTGCATGAAGCGCGGAGCTTCCAATGCGAAAGCGTTGAAGCATGAAGCGCGGAGCTTCCAATACGAAAGCGCGACTGCATGAAGCGCGGAGCTTCCAATGCGAAAGCGTTGAAGCATGAAGCGCGGAGCTTCCAATACGAAAGCGCGACTGCATGAAGCGCGGAGCTTCCAATGCGAAAGCGTTGAAGCATGAAGCGCGGAGCTTCCAATACGAAAGCGCGACTGCATGAAGCACGGAGCTTCCAATGCGAAAGCGTTGAAGCATGAAGCGCGGAGCTTCCAATACGAAAGCGTGACTGCATGAAGCGCGGAGCTTCCAATGCGAAAGCGTTGAAGCACGAAGCGCGGAGCTTCCAATGCGTAAGCGTTGAAGCACGAAGCGCGGAGCTTCCAATGCGTAAGCGTTGAAGCACGAAGCGCGGAGCTTCTAATGCGTAAGCGTTGAAGCACGAAGCGCGGAGCTTCCAATGCGTAAGACAGCAGATATTACAGGCAATAAAAGTATTGTATGATCACGGCCATCCTGATTGAAACACGTCCTCGTGTTTTTCTCTTTAACAAAAGATAGCCAAGCACAGTATTTCCCGTTCGGTCTATCCTGACCAAACATTAATTGACTCTTACATTTAGCTCCACAGTAGGCACTATAATAGGCTCTACAGTAGACTCTGCAGTAAGCCTCACAGTAGGCCCTACATAAAGCTCTACATAAGTCTCTACATAAAGCTCTACATAAGTCTCTACATAAGCCTCTACATAAGCCTCTACATAAGCCTCTACATAAGCCTCTACATAAGCCTCTACATAAGTCTCTACATAAGACTACATAAGACTACATAAGACTCTACATAAGACTCTACATAAGACTCTACATAAGACTCTACATAAGACTCTACATAAGACTCTACATAAGACTCTACATAAGACTCTACATAAGACTCTACATAAGACTCTACATAAGACTCTACATAAGACTCTACATAAGACTCTACATAAGACTCTACATAAGACTCTACATAAGACTCTACATAAGACTCTACATAAGTCTCTACATAAGTCTCTACATAAGTCTCTACATAAGTCTCTAACTTATTTAAAACTGAAAACTAAACCTTTTCGATTTAGAAAGATAACAAATCAAATGTAACATAACAAAAGAAAAGGTAACTAGACAATACAAATCCAAACTAGATAACCAGGTAACCAGGGCCATTAACCATTCGTTGCACAAATCAAAAGTCACTATTTGCAAGCTATGTAAGCTTTAAAATCATCTCGAGTTACCCCTCCAATGCCACGGCTCTCACAGCCGAACAGCGATCCCAGTCGCTTACGCGTGTCCATCTCAGTGGAACCCCGCGCACGTCTGCATCACCCTCTGACTACACACTACTGTCCTGATAGACCACGACCTCCGCCAGAGCTAAACACGCACCGCGCACCCACGGACTACTTGAGTTTCCTCAATACTCGTAGACACCGATTTCTACCGGGCTACGACTATGTAATAGCTACTGGTATGGTCGACACTTGTTACGGCCATTAGAGCACTAACTCGAGTTCACACAACAACTTTACTCATTATCAATCGGGTCACAATGTACCTCCACCTCAACTTCGACTGGTACATGACCTTCTGGCATCCCTGTTAATCTATAGTGTGTGTATTTGTAAGTTCGCTTAGAATTTAATGCTTTCAACGTATCATAATCATGAGCTACCTCCATCAGGTACCCGCACACAGCTCATCATTTAATAAACTACTGGCTCTCTCTAACAAACTCATGTCTATGGGGTACTAAACCTAAGTTCTAGTGAGTCTACTTCTAATGCCGCAGTTATAAAAAACGAGTCTCTAAATTTATTATCTAACTTGGTCTTGTTTCGTTCACTATTTTTAACCAAGACAAAATCACCTGTAATAAACTTGTCCAACTGTAATAACCAACAGTACAGTGCTAATAACATTAGATTGTCCAGTAACTCTCATTGTCACTTCGGTAAGTAAACGTTTTCCTCTGGCTATTTGACTTTTTTATCATAGAAATTTCTAAGCATTATAAAATAATCATACTGAATCATGAAAACATCACCAGAAACATTCAGCGTCCAGCAGGGTTGCCGATGCAGCACAGGTCTGTTTACCCGATGACGCTGGTTCACGTTGCTCGCCATGCTGCCGGTGTCGGTGTCGCTGCTGCCGGTTGCACCGCAGTTGCTAGTAACGCCCTTCCCCGCGCCCCGCAGTGATGGTATGAGCGCGTGGGCTCATGTTTGCAAAAGGATCCGTGCCTCTAAATCTGAAACATAACACCAGGCGCGTTTGGTCGATGTTTGACAAAATAATTAGCACTAAAAATAATGTAACGATTACATGACCTTTTATTATCCTTGGAGAGGCAATCGGTGCTGCGATGTTCCAGTTTCCCACACAAGTAGCCGTTTTGTTTTTGTCCTTTAAAAAGCTTTTGAGCAAGGCTTCACTAAGCAAGGCCTCATCAAGCAATCACTAATGCAGTGCACTTTGTACATTTTTCTCGGCTTTACACTCACATGGAGAATGTAGCAATCCATACGTCGACTGTAGCTACGCACGCGTATAAACTCCGGTAATGAATCTCCTCATGTGCTTTCTGAACATCAAGTAACGCCATTCAATTCTGATTTTGCTGTTCCAACATCCGTTGTCATTTACGACAAAACTTGGCATCGTTTTCTTCTAGTTGTTCGCGTCGATTACATCCTTAGAGCAAAGGTTACATCCCACTTCTGATGTCGGAGATGGAAACGGCTTTCGTTGGAAAGCGTCGTCTCCGTCCGCCATTTTGTGCGTAGAATAGAGTCAGTGCGCACACGTCCGGCACAGTCGAGCTCCAGAAGTAAAGTGAGTGCGAGAGTGAGTTTCACAAACTAACGTTACCTCACTGACAAGTGACAGTGACAGATGTCATAGACTCACTATGCTCCCACTACTCGCTCGAACTACTGACTCGGGGATAATTTCATAATGCCAAGCTATTCAGCCTAATATCGATAGATGCCGTTACTAGTCTATGAAATAACTCCGACAAATTTATGGATCGGACTAATTGTAAACACGTTCCCTCGTAAATATACATTTTGTTTATTTCATACGATAGTTTTTTCATCATATATCAACGTAACTGTGACTACACTTTTGGCTTTTTTTGATCGGCGCACCCTTAATAAAAGTGTATACTTGTTAATGCTTGTAACTGTACACGCGATTGTAGTCGTTTTAAAATAGCAGTATCGAAATCATGAACAATGGTGCTTATTCCACAATGAAGACAACGCAAATTGAAAACTTCTTGACCTTTCGTAACGAAACCATAATACTGTAATAACTTTCTAAACAAAGGCAAACAACGAATTGAAATGTAATTAACGACTGTTTATTTCTTCAAGGCATTACGGCAGCGACTTTTAAAAAAAAAACAGAACAAAATGAAACAAAACCACAAAACAAATAGGCACAGAAGGGCGACTACACTACACGAGGAAAACAGGCGCACGCACATATAGACGCATTCTCTCGAGATCTCGGCTGTACTTGCTTTATTTATAATAGATTTTTTTTTAAATCTATTTAGTATAAAGTTAAGCCTTTTCTTGCGCCCGTTCTTCTGCACAGGTCAAAGACATCCTTAACGGGTGGATATTTTTAGATATTTTTTGTTTTTCAGGATATTTTTAGACGATTCAAAAGTGCTTATTTATTAAGTTTACTTGTAAACTTGTATCATTTCATTTCAGTACTCGGGAGAAGACCTATCCGTGCATGGATCAGCTGGGGCGCACTCGTCCCGCGCACTTTGCTTTAATGGCTCGACAACGTTCATATAAAAAATACTGTGTATTTGATTGTTTAAATACGTAAATAAATAAAAATGAGTCGACGTTTTTTATGCTAAGAGTAAACTGTTTAACCTTACAAACCTATTGTAGATATTAACCCAGCGCTGCGACCAAGCGTAGGTAATTAAATCACTATCGACCACAGCCGCCTTTCTGTACCTATTTATTTTGTGATAAAACTCTTGAATGTTCCGCAATTAGAATCAATCGGACATTATAAGCTTCCAATTTGTGTAAGGCATTTTCTTGTTCGAACAAAAGCAGACTTATTTTGAATGTTAAATAAGGTAATAAAATAGAATTACGAGTAAGCTCCGCTTAGATCAAAACAATACAAAGATCAAATGAGTTAAAACAAAACATTTCTTACAAAGTTCTTAATATAATAAGTTAGTATGGTTTTTTTACAGGTTTGGGTATTTTTTATTTATTTTTGTTTTATTGTTTCTTTTTCATGAGATACTACGTATTGACCTTCAAGTGCTTGCTTTAAAGTAATATCAGAGATTATAATATATGCAAGTTTTAGTAACCCCATACATACCTACTCGTATTATTACGTTCAAGATTGCATAGTGTTGGACCTTTTTGATATAATATGTTTAAAAAAAAATAGAAAGCTCAATTGGAAGAGCACCTGACCCGGTATGTCAGAAGGGTGCAGGTTCAAATCCTGCTCGAGGAAATTTTTTCAACATTTGTGTTTTTGTAATTTGTTCGCAACAAAATTTGCGTTAAAAATTATTTGAACATTTTATAAATAGCTTGCCTACTTCTTAACTGATCTTTAATATTTGTAAAAATATTATGATCGGATGTAGTGACGGCAGTTGTTGACATTAAATGGGCGCCTTTGGTTTTCAAAGTAAAAAGTGTTGAATAATTTCGGCGGGCTGGTTAGAACCACGATAGCTCAATTGGAAGAGCACCTGACCCGGTATGTCAGAAAGATGCAGGTTCAAATCTTGTCTGTGGAAATTTTTTCAACATTTGTGTTTTTGTAATTTGTTCGCAACAAAATTTGCTTTAAAAAATATTTGAACATTTTAGCTATGTTTTTCTTTTCTGTCTCTCAGAATGTCACTTATTGTGTTGTTAGGTATATAGTGAACTTAAACCTCTATCGGTATATTTTTTCAAAATATTACAACATAGCTTTTACTTTGAAACTGTACCCAAAAGGGGATCACGACACGAGTCGTCGATGTATTTATATTCAATTAATTGTTAAATACATTATTCACTAGGTAAAAATAAAGCTAACATTTTATGAGGTCAGATATAACCATGCATGATCACGACTGAGAAGGATTTATAATTTAATTTATATTTTCGAGGTCCGGTGCTCCATAACTGTGTGTGTCCCGGAGCCGAAAAATCCTGCAAATGGTTCAAAACCTCAGATTACTAATTTTGTGCCTCAGGCTAAGAAAACATTACTTTGAACTGAACGAGTCAGCACCTGACCTTTATCTCACCTGACTGTGCTTGATGATAAGTGATTATAAGGCCGGAGATGAAAGTGCACTTCACCCGGAGTCCTCAACTACTGAGGAACTATCTTATCTATCTCACTATCGGAACACAATAATGCTACTAACATTCATATTATCGCGCCATGAGACCGGCAAGTCGAAAGAGCTCGATGGCACAGTGGTTAACGCGCCCAGTCTGAAGTAAAGCAACATTCTCAAAGGACGCACCAACCCGCACTGGGCCCGCGTGGTGGTTTGTAGCCCGTTCTTCCTATCCATAGGGAAAGCTCGTGGCCCAGCAGTGGGGACATAAAAATAAGCTGATAATGATGAGACCGGTAATCAAACCTCTAGACCACGGAGATGAGATGTGTAGGTAAGATAATCAAAATTTTAATATTTTTAAATCCCTATATGATTAATTACTCCATCCAACGCAGACTGGAGGGCAGTCTAATGTAGATTGTATTAGGATCGTTACAGGCACTTTAATGAGTAGGTGTACCGTGAAAATATCTTCCTTTTTTGTTGAAATTTGTTTTCTCACAAAAAGGTTTTTAATGGAAACATTATGGTACACAGCCAAAAGGGTAAACGGTCCGTGATGTTTCTGTGATGATATTACTCAAAGTAGAGAACGAATAAACTTTAGCAATCCCCTAATTCTGACTTCAAAAAGTTTATCAATCATGCCTGGATAGACATAATTTAATTTCAGATTCAAGTTCGTATTAGCGTTCCACCGCCTCTGATTAATCAAGGACGGAGCCCATCGCACTGGCCTGATGTGGTTTGGTGGGTTTAAACGACTGCCATCTTACGACAACAACCATAATCCAACGGTTAAGATGACTTCCAAAGCTGGGAGGATCTAGAGACCGTAGCGGACTGTAATTGGTTTCGATCCGTCCTGCGTTTAGTGGGTCTTACCAACCCGGGCTACTATTTGCAGGCTCCATGCAGGAAAAGGCGAAGGGAGAACTGCTACATAACTTGGCCCTCCTTCATATCCCAGTAAAGAGTATGGAGAATTCACAGTGTCAATAAAAAGGAACGATCTAGAGATATTTTTGATTTGATCACCCATCCAGTGACCCGTCATTTATAACGATGCTTTACTTTGAAAATCTCAAACTAAACGCGCTACCGGTTCTTCTAGAGAAGTCCCTCAAACGTAATAGGTCATCAAGTAAGGTAAGTATCGAATCACTGGCACCATCGAAATGTTTTTTACGCCAAATAATAAAGACAGTGTTGTGTTTTACGATATAATAAAAAGGGCTATCTCGTTCCAGTATGTACATATTAGAGGAGACTTGACACTGGCGTCTACTAATTAGTGAGTTTACGGCGCGGAATAAGTAATGAGTGCAAACAAACTAAGCTTTACACGAAACGTACAATGTCTGTGCAAATTCTTCGTGCTTTGTTTTGTGCAACTGTTCTTTTTATATCTTTGGGTAAACACTTGACCTTCAACTCACCTGATATGAAGTGATGATAAGGCTGAAGGTGGAAGCGCACTTCACCCGGAATCCTCAACCACTGAGGCACTGGCTATCTTATCTCTAGCTGCAGGAACACAACAAGGCTATAAACAATTATGTTATGGTGACATATTTAGATAAGATGGTGGTAGCTAATCTAGGCAGGTAGACAAACAAGCCCTACCACCAACCAAACCGAGTACACAAACATGTGTGTTTACATGTGTGTCAACATTCTGTTACCTAAACTGAATCGTGGTCCTAACGCTGCTATTGCCAGTAACTTAATTCAAAACGCAGATAACAGAAAGGAAATAAGGTGGTACACACCGCCGCGCAATTTAAGAACACAGTAAAGAACATGTAAACAGTTTCGAGAAAATAGATCGTAATGTCAGCACCTCAAATATCACAATCATAAACCACCACCATACCACTTACTTGTACTTACTGCGTTCATAAATTGTGCGGCAGCACAGCTCTAGCACAAAATAAGGAGTCCCCAAAAGGTAAGCTTAACACTTTCACGGGTAATACAGTTTTAGATTTTCACTCGTTTTCTATCTTATTCCAAGTACACAAAGTTCAATATTTCGGTGGCAACATAGCTGCCATTGTCTTCGAAAGGGTTAATACATACCGCGCTCGAGCAACGCACACATAGACCCTCACACGGGCACGGAATCTTAAACCATCTCGAACCAGTCCGAGCGCAGCTGTTGCTCTTTGTCCCAAAACTGCTTGCAGTTTGTCGTGTGATGGCCTTTGGCTTTTTCAAAAATTCTTTAGATTGATTCGGTTACCTACTTTTCATTTGAAAGTCTTTTATTCTTAAGATTGAAAAGTCTTCAGTTCATCGGTAGATGTGCTGCCCTTTGCTGCTACAGAAATTCCTTTCTCAGTATCAGTGACTTTTATTTTGGAGATCTTTTCATTTCCGCAAATACGTCGACGTATGATCGATCAAATTGCTCCTTTTGTCGATTTAAGCATTTTAGCGCCAATTGAGTGAACATATCTTGATTAGGACTGGTCAAAACGAAAGCAAGCAAAGTCAAACGAAAGCAAGAAGTATATAAGATTTCATTGAATTCAGTGAGGCTATTTTCAGGACTGGTTCTGAACTTATTAAGCAACATAAATAACTTAATTTAACTTTAAATTATCTAATGACATCACATGACACAATCATAGATGACTCAACATTGGCTACAGCTGAACTTCAGAGCCTCAGTTACCGTCGCAGAGTTGCTGGTCTATCGGTGTTTTATAGAATACATTTTGGAGAGTGTGCGAGTGAACTACACGATCTCGTTCCCCCAGCCCCCTTCCACCATCGGGGTACTAGACGCAGGTTAGCCTCCGTAGCTATCCGTACGTTGTAGACATACCAACTGTCCGTACCAAGCGGTTTGCTAACTCTTTTGCGAACCGATAAAGAGTGGAATGCGCTACCTGGTCACGTGTTCCCCGTTCACTACGACCTGGGTCTCTTCAAAGCAAGAGTGAATAGGCATTTCCTGTCTAAGCATGTATCACCTTAGGCCACATCCCGGCCACCAAAAGGCAGGTTGGTGGCCAAATGATTAGACAGTTTGCTTTAAAAAATAAAAATAATAATAATAATAGAATTTAAATTATTTATTACTGATTTAGCAAATATCTTACCAATCTATTTGGATGCGGCGCTCATTTGCTTTTTACTTTGCTACGTAATATGGGATCAAATTTCTTGCACACCGGACGCGTTAACCACTGCGCCATTGAGCTCCTTTGTTGTCGTGCGTTTGCCAGCTCAATTACACAAAACAAAAGAAAACAGCCAATTTATTTGGAACGCTGTCACCGACGGCGACGCCCCGCGTCTGCCTTCGTTAGCAAACGAAACAAGTTTTTAATTGTTTCTGAAGACAGGTTATTCATCTCGCCCTCCCTCGAACTGCGGAACGAAATTACAAAACTGCAATTGTTTAAGAACGAGAACTTGTTACGAGTGACCTTTGTCATTTATTTGAATTTTGTTCTGTTGTTAATAAACAACAGGAAATAGAAGTGTTTGCGAACTCTTTCGTTTAAGGCGAAGGGTAAGGCACACTAGCGCCACCAATTGATAATTTGACAATTACTAACGGACCGGATCTTTTTTTAAACATTGCGTACCGTCCGACAACAGGAAAGCATCCATAGTATTTATTTAATAATTGTGCACTACTTTTTGTTGCGTGGTTTATTCACAAAACGGGCTATCGCATTTATTCACAAACAATGGCCACTGTTGGTGTTAGCGAATGAATACAAAAACAAACCTAAAAGTAGTGCACAATTATTCAATAATAGATGTTTGCCTAGTGTCGGAAGGTCCGCAATATTTGAAAAAAAATCCAGTTTAGCAGTTATCAAACTAAATCCATTAGCGGCGCTAGTGTGCCTTACCCTTCGCCATAAAACTTATTTTTTAATTATTTCTTGTTACAGTTACATTTTTACTATGAGATTTGAAAGTTTCCGTTGTTTGTTTGTATGTATTGCTGTTTTCTGTTGCAGTTATCGATATACTGGTGTAGTATTTCGATGGTCTTAATCTTTAAAAACGTACCCTTCGTCAGCATAAACATCCGTATCCCATGACAGTTTTACTAACTTAAAAACCTTCAATGGTGTGCGCAAAACAACTTACATAAGGTTCATCGTTTTACACATTATGCGTAAAACGACATATAAGGGACAAACAAAAATCATATTTTATATACTCAGTCCGAAACAGGAAATTAAAAATAAAGCATTATTATTACTCATCATTCATAATGACACATAATTTTGCTATCACACGATAACCTTCATAGATATACATCAGTACAGTAGTCAGCTTAGAATCGTACATCGGAATAAACGATTCATTCTGTCAATTAAACTCACCGTGAAGCCCGTGCTATTTTTAATATTCAGCAAATCGAAGCACCGTCTGTCGGAAAAGGGAAATTGAAAAAGTTGACTGGAACCAATTCGATATAAATTCTTGGCAATGTCTTAAATGTGAACGAACGGAGAGGTAGTAACGAGATAAAATTAGTGTTGTAAAAAACTCGAGTCTGTAAGTCATCTTAAGTCACATTTTAATACTTGAATCTAATCACAAGACTCAACTGACTGTTGCTCGTTGGTGAGTTTCCATATAGACTCGAGTTCGACTTCAGTGCTCGAGTCTGCGGTACGTTCGAGTCTGTTTATGTAACGAGTTGCGCTCTAGTCTAGTAAGTAAGAGAGTTCAGTGTTTTGTATCAGATTGTATAGTTTGGTGTGGAGTCTTACGATGGGGACCTCGACGGACGAATAAGGCCGCGGCCGATGGACTAGTAAATAAATAAAAGTACTATTTAAAATATAAATTTAAAAAATCTTTGAAAGACTTCGTTGAGTAAAACTTGCTTCGAGTCGAGTTTTGTATCACGAGTTTTGAATATAACTCGAATTACGTTTAAAACTTGAGTTCTTTTTAGGCTCGAGTCTGTGCTCCGAATGAGTCCTACAAAATGAATGGAGTTTATACATAGACTCGAGAATTCGAGTTTTTCACAACACTAGATAAGATACAGCTGCTAAATTGGTTGACGAGACATTGCTAGGTGCGTTGTGTGAATTGAATACTTATTTTCTACATGCCTACTTGAACTTACGTGACAGCTTTGGTACAGAACTAGTGTACCTATTATTTTATTTCATTTATTTAGTTACACAAAATAGACTGAACTTCACAAAGATAGCCTTTGTGCAAAATTCCAGGTTTTTTGGTTTAAGGGCTTATGCTGGGAGTTGATGTGTCAGTCAGTGGTTAGGCCAGGCCTTGTTTATGCTAGTAATCCATGGAATCAGAGCTTGCGGCATACATCAATGCAATTAAAATAATTATGCAGTTTTAATTCCGCTAACTTATTTGTTTATTAAAAGCTTGAATGTAACACGCAAGCTCCGCCCTCCCAACCGCAAGTGTAAAAGAATGAATACTACATATTATTTAATTGATAATTTATGGGAAGTGGTTGGATGCGGAAGGCGGCGGGCAGGGTGTGATAGAGGTCCATTGGAAAGGCCTTTGTAATCAGTTCACCAGTGCGTCCTACCTGTTATGACATACGGAGCCGAGTCGTGGACACTCACGGTATGACTAGTCCACAAAAAAGTCACTCAGCAAGCTATGGAGAGAGCTACGCTAGGTGTAACTTCTAAGGGATCGAATCTGGAACGAAGTCATTCGCCAGAGAACCAGAATAACTGACATAGCACAAAGAATTTGCAAGCTGAACTGACAATGGGCTGGTCATATAAACCGCAGGACCGATATCCATTGGGATAGACGTGTTCTGGACACCGTGACATGACATGTAGGACGCCCTCCGGCCCGGTGAAGCGATGGCATACAAAAGTGGCTGGAAGCGATTGGCTGAGAAAAGCCGAAGATCAGGCTCAGTGACATGCATTGTGAGAGGCCTATATCCAGCAGTGGCCTGTTGTGGGCTGATTATGATGATTATGAGAATTTAACTCCTAAACTTGGATACTTGCTAGAGAGATAATTCTAAGAGAGATGTCGAAATGAAGATTTATTTTAAAATGTTAGCAAACATGTTTGAGAGATTATGTATTGGTGATATATGTATAACTATTGAACTAATACACATACAAGGCTGACGCTCAAACAATTTGTGGTATTCCGAAGATTTGATATGCTACGTGTGGCGGTGGCACGTCGGACATTAGGTAAACCGCTAAATCAATATATGCACTGGTTAACATGTGTCCGATCGTGTTTGCCTGCAGCGAAGCCAGCCATGTGTGCCTCTTCATCTCATGACACACGGGATTATATTAATACACACGCTTGCAAGTCAAACTACCACAATCGCCTCTATTGTCTAGTGGTTAAGACCACCGATTTAGACTCAGAGGTCCCGGGTTCGATTCCCATTACATGTTTGTTTGGTTGGTGGTAGGACTTGTTTGTCCGCCTGGATAGCTACCACCATCTTATCTAAATATGTCGTCATAACATTAATAAGTGTGCAGCATAGTTGTGTTCCGGCAGCTAGTGATAAGATAGCCTGTGCCTCATTAGTTGAGGATCCCGGGTGAAGTGAGTTTCCACCTTCGACCTTATCTTGGCTTAGAAGACTTAATTCTGTTACGACACGCTTGAGTGAAGTTTAAACTTAAAAGTTGAGAAATTCAATATGATGAAAAAAGCTTACAGTATTTTTAGTAAACTATATGCTCGACTTAATTGTATATACGATTCGAGTATGCAGTGGTTTTCCTTTATGTGGATCTACTTGCGTCTATATATTTGTGTCGCTCTATTGAAGTTGATGAAGAAGATATGTTTATAATCTATACTTAGTATTTTATTACATGGGCTCTTTATAATGGTTTGCTTACTTTGCTTGCTTATTTGATAGGCTTTATCCCTTTCACAGTCAGAGGGATGTATATTCCCATCACATTTTGAACTTTATGTAATTAAAATAAGATTGAAAACCAATGAAATATTCAAACATGTTCTGTCTGTTAAAGGGTTAAAGCTTGGTGGCACCCTTTTTTATTGTGGATCTCTTTAGATTCTAACTAAATTCTCGGACTCTATCTGATTTCTAAACAATCAAATGGAAAGGGAATTTAATATTTCAAGTTCACCATTCTATACTGATTTGGATCTCTCATTCAAATCAACTTTTTTTTTTCAGATACATGCTGTAAAATAGTGTTTAATAAACTATGATCAAGATACACAAAGCCGGGACTATAATACTCATAGTTTTGATATGTTACGGCATATTACAGACACATGCTTGTTACATGTACAGAGGTACAACGACCACGACAACTACAGAGAAGCCTGATGACACGGATCCGAGGCCTTGCCGAGGGTTCTGTCTCATCAGAAAGGTGGTGCTGTTCACTATACAACAGCTGCTGAGTGACGATTAAAAAGGTACTATTTACGTTTTTATATTTCATAGTGGTCGCTCAGTAGTCGAAATTCGATCGTCATTCTTAAAATATATAATGCTGATACAATGTAATGTAACACAATTTTTTTTTTTCGGGACTTGGGCGCTTCTACATTGGCGTTATCATCACTTAACATCAGGTGATATCAAGGCACTGTACTTACCCGTAAAATGTATTAAAATAAATATAAATATTGATATAAATAAATTTTAATAATTAATATTTAATAAAAAATATAAATTTTGACTATACCAAATCTTACACTCCTCCGTACGCGCAAAGCGCTTCAAAAGGAGCACAAAGCTTCACGAAGTAAGCGAAAGTTACAAATGCAATTTAAATAACAATAAAAAACTTTATTTTGAATTTTTTTAATAACATACAAATACATAAAGAGGACAGTACAAGAAATAGTGGAAATACTGCTTTACTACAAAACGATGATTAAAGTTAGACAACGCTTAAAACAGATGTTGTCACTTTTTAGCTAATATTGTTAAGCAGAGACACAATGTTTTAAACACGTATTTAGCCATTGTTTAACTTTAAACACTGTTTTTCAGTAAAAGTGTAAGTGTTCAAAATGTTAACATTACGCTTTTAAGATTTTTTTTAAATACATCGAATCGTTACATTGCGAGCAACGATTAACCGACGGAAATCCATTGAATATAAACGAAAACACATTAATCGATAACATTTTAATTGGAACGTGTAGCTTGTATACATTGTAAATTGTGTAATTTGTAAATTTATTATCTAAGAAACGTGCAAACAAATTCTTGTGTTGATTTTTCCGGGAGAAACCGTCTCAAAGCAATCAGCTGTTTGCCAACCCCTTGTAGGTATTCTTGCTAATGCTCGCAAATTGCGATGCTCAGAACATCACTTTACAAAAGATAAGTAGATTCCGTAAAATGTGTTTCATCACACTCGGGCGAGGCGAAACAATATTTGAATACGAAAGAGGTTGGATCAAAGACCCTTTTTTGGGTGACTACTCGAAATCTTTGATGCTAGAATCAGTTACACTTGTATGCTTGACTAGTATACATACGGTAGTATGTATGTGGTGAGGAGCTCGATGCCATTGCTGAAATTAAGGATCTTTCACAAAGGTCGGTCATCGGTTGGGTGACCAGAAATCTAACATATCGAGCTCCTCCATGCTTCCGAAGTCTCGTTAAGCCATTGGTCCCGGCTGCATTAGGAGTCGTTAATAACCACCAATCCGCACTGGGTTGCGTGGTGGTTTATGGCCTGTTCTGTGTTTTCCATCCATAGGGAAGGCTCGTGCCCCAGCAGTGGGGACATCAATTGATCTGGTGTTGATGGTGATGTAAAAGGCCACCTTTTCTTTGATATAAAAGTTGTAAGCATAAACATGAAATAAATAGCCTTAAAGAAAATTGACAAAAACTTCTAGAATTTCTTTTTTTTTTAGAGATAGCTCGGCAAATGACTCCATCCCACCTGTGTGATGTTAAGTGGAAATGGAGTCCAGACTCGAAGATAACTGGTGCAGTGTGAAAACAAACGTAGCATCAGTTAACCTCACTCTGCCGGCCCACAAGGTGCTTTTTCACGCCTCTTTTAAAGGATCCCATATCATAGGAAGGAGGGAAAACGTGTGCTGGTAGACTATTCCATCTTTTGGTGGTGCGACAAAGAAACGAGTCACCAAATTTCTTTGTGCGCGATGGGATATTTGAGACAGTGAAGCCACATGAGTAAATACAATATTTTATTTACTCATGTGGTGAAGCGGTGACTCCGAAGAACAGCACGTGTACTCCTTCTTCTTAAGTAAAATTATAATTTCGTTTTTAAAATACGTTATCATTTCACAATGTCAGTGTCCTATGGCCTGCATACTCAATATATTGGCATTTTTTAAAGTGTTAATAAACTTGCGGTAACACAACAAACTACTCCGTCTAACTTCCGATGCATACGAGACTGTTTTGATGGAAAAGTCAATTTAAAATGTACGAGTATCTCTCAGCGTTCGTAAACTTAGCGAGTAGCTATCAGGCAAAAGTCCCGAGAGAAATTGTCAGAATAGCAAAGACGACGAGGTCCAATACTATAAGTTTTTGGAATTGGATGATTTTGGTGAAACAAAAACCTAGTTAGCGCAAAACGTTTATGAATTATCACCTTCAAGTCTAATTTCAATTTTAATATATATTTTTATTTAAGCATCTTGGCTCATTTGGGTTAGTTACAATGCTTAATTACCTTAGCATATGTGAGTAAAATTAACAAATTCAATAAAACTAATAAATAAATTATAAATTAAATTACCTACATTTAAATTATTTACCAAACAAATTCAAACACAAAGCAATAAAATCAATGAGGCCGATTTTTCAATTGACGGATAAAACTTATTCGTTTGTTATATTTTAAAAATGTATTGTCATAACATGACTTTTCTATAAAAAAACATAAATGTTGAAAAAATTTCCACGAGCAGGATTTGAACCTGCACCCTTCTGACATTCCGGGTCAGGTGCTCTTCCAATTGAGCTATCGTGGTTCTAACCAGCCCGCCGAAATTATTCAACACTTTTTACTTTGAAAGCCAAAGGCGCCCATTCAATGTCAACAACTACCGTCACTAACATCCGATTATAATATTTTTACAAATATTAAAGATCAGTTAAGAAGTAATTTGTTCGCAACAATATTTGCGTTAAAAATTATTTGAACATTTTATGACTTTTCTTTTTGAAAAGGTGACATTTTAGCTTGATTGCGTAATACTTTATCAGAAGGATAAGTTTTCCAATGATTGAAAAATCAGCCCTAAATAAAATTATATATTAATTGAATCACATTATATCAATATATATTAATTAATTGAATAACTTAAATAAAATGGAATTCCAAATTAAAACATTATTTTGACATTAGCCAGGTGAACCATGTCACAATGAAGCATGCTGACATTCAAACCTCTCCGCAAACATCTGTAGGATGCTGTTGGTGCCTATGAGTAGACCTCCGGTTAGACCTAGAGGTCCCAGGTTCGTTTCCCATTGTAGCCCAGGTACTTATTATAAGTACTGGCTTTTTTATTAGTGATATGACTCGTTATAAGTAATTATGTATCTGTTAAAGTCTGTCGCCATACAAAACAATCTGTTAAAGTCTATCGCCATACATAATGCCTCGGAAGCGCTCGTCCCGATATTCGAACGTCTCGGGTTCAATGCCCAGCAAAGTGTGTTTCGGATTTTTTTTCGATGCAAAGCCGGGTTTGTGATCAGTGATCACCAACCCGTATTTGGCAAACGTGGTGATTAAGCCACATTACCTACCAATTGTAGCGATGACTTGAGTTCAAATTATGGATGCCTTTGCCCAGCTTTGACAGATATAAGCTACAAAAACCAAATGTTGAAAAAATTTCCACGAGCAGGATTTGAACCTGCACCCTTCTGATCTGTTAGTGACGGTAGTTGTTGACATTGAATGGGCGCCTGTGGCTTTCGAAGTAAAAAGTGTTGAATAATTTCGGCGGGCTGGTTAGAACCACGATAGCTCAATTAAAATAGCACCTGACCCGGAATGTCAGAAGGGTGCAGATTCAAATCCTGCTCGTCGAAATTTTTTCAACATTTGTGGTTTTTTAATTTGTTTGCAACAAATTTTGCGTTAAAAATTATTTGAACATTAGATATAAGCTATTTAATTAAACAAAACCATTCAAGTAGCATTATTGTGGTTTGGCAGTTAACTATCATATCTTTAAAGATATGATAGCTCCCGCAGTAGTCATTAGATGAGACGAAGACCAAGCGCTTTTACATTTTGGATTAACAAGAAAACCCTTAGTATGACTTGTTATAGCATGCCAGCAGAACAATAATACCTGACATCCCAATTGCTACAGTGTAAAACTTTTCGTAGAAAGTATACGCTATAACTGATCTATATACGCTCTCACACGCAAATTGCTGACGTTACTCGAAGGGCCGCCGGGCTGAAGTGGGGCTGGGCTGGACATGTCTACCGCATGCTGAACGAGATGTGGGCGCGGATCACAACAGAGTGGACCGCACATAATGCGAAAAGGCAACCACGTAGACCAAGACGAAGATGGTGGGACGACCTCGATGGGTTCATGAAGGAATGGCGTAAAGTTGCAGAAGACCGGAAGGTGTGGCAAAAGTGTGGGGAGGTTGCCCAGAAGTGGGACAGCTATGGCTGATATAATAATATAATAACTGATCTTGAACTATTACAGATAACCTACATTGAAATCAAACACATTCACTACGGTTATGTAAAAATGTAGGAAAATGTTTCCAGTCGAGTCTCCGTGGTAGCGAACGTTTTCACTCTGGTCCTAAAGAAAATTGGTAAACTCTCTATCCGCGAATTGAATTGAAATCGTATTTCACTTACATCGCGAAATCCATAGGTAACTTTGCACTAGACTGAAAAGCTATGAGTCAACGCTCGTGAGAAATCAGAAACGAGAGAGGCTAACCTGGACATATGTATAAAATATGTATAGATCATATGATTTTTTTACTGTTTTTATACCTCATCTCTCTGATGGTAAGTGATAATAAGGCTTAAGATGAATGGGACCACAAATCAAAGTGTACCATAACACCTGAAGAATAGGCTATCTATTTATTTACACTAAACAGACAGTAATCATATATATTTTTCATTTTAAAAATATTTAAGCTACTCTCCTACAACAATATGTGTACGTACACATATACTGATGTACTGGTAGAACAGAAAAGTCCTACTAACAATGTTATTATAATGCTGACAGAATAAGATGATGGTAGCTGCATACATGATGGTTCATAACAACACGAGCTGAGGCCCCGATTAACAATAATTGTCTTGTTTGTTATGTTTGTTTTTTATTTATTTGTATGTCAATAAATGTTTCTCTCTCTCCCTCTCTTCCCACCCCTCTCTCTCTCCCTCTCTCTCTCTGTATAAATGGTTATGATGATAATGATGATAACAAATACATTGTCAAGATTAGGATCGATCTTAGAATGCATAACACAAACAACAATTATTTTTAAAATAATGAAATTGTCTACGTGATTCGGTTAACGTCTTACCACAAAATGTATAGTTTTTATCCTCAAGATTAACCCTAATTCCACGCTTTGCGGTTCAAAGTCCCGTCTGCTATCCTGAATAATTCAGAAACAACACTTTCACAAATTCACACAAATTCCTACTGAGACCATAACAAAATAGTTGGCGAAGTAAATCCAGCGCACAACATTCTTTTATGAATTTCAATTACACAGCGATTGTATTGTATTGTATTGTATTGTATTGTATTGTATTGTATATCGAACTAATTAAACAGTTCTTATATCCATAGTTTTGCTTTAATATCAGCGTTTTACCTACAAATAAAACGCTTATTAAGCGGGTTACCTTATTCGAAGCCTACAATATTTGAGAGAAGCATTTCCGTTTCCGCTATGCATGTCGGTCATGATACTTACGTCTTAAACTACGTCACGTGCGCTGTCGCCTGTGGCGCCCTCTAATTTGCACCATGCACCAGGCAGGCGGCCAGCATGGCAGCTTAGCTCATTGAGTCTCAAATAAATTATAAGAGGGTACGAGTCCAACAAAGAACTGTTTAGTGATTATGTGAACAAGATATAAAATTTTCAAAATTACTGAAAATGGAAAAAGTGAAAATGTCGTACCCGAAAACTAAGAAACCAGGCAGAAGTGAACTTGTAGGCTTCGAATAAGGTAACCCGCTTAATAAGCGTTTTATTTGTAGGTAAAACGCTGATATTAAGCTTATGTACCGTTATTCGAAGCCTACAATATTTGAGATCTGTTTGTTATCGCCTGGTGCCACTTGACAGATAAATGGAAATTATGCCAATGTGAGCAACAAATTATCCAGTGAATGAAGATAAAGTTAGTGTTAATATTCTTTGAAATGTATGTAAATGTACCAATTATTATAATTGTGTTATAGACACAACTTTTATTTTAAAAGTTTGTTAAGCAAGGGTGAATAACTATATATGGTATAAAACAAATAAAATAAACAAATGAAAATGAATTAACTGTTTTATTACTTCTACAAAAAATACGATATAAAAGTCGCACAATAAGTCTAACAATAAAGACAAAGGAACATGTCTGGAAAAATGTCTTATTTGTAATTGTAATTTAAATAATCATAAAGCGTCTGTACAACCATAAATTTCCTAAAATCATAATAACATAGACACAACATAAGTGCTACAGTGTATTACAAGCACAATGTAATATAAGTTTTTAAATTTTTCAAGTACAGAGTAATATTTACAATAACAAAGTTACAATACATTTTAATTTTAATTTATGTTTTTAAGTCGGATCAACAGGAGTAAAGCAATTAGATATATTACTTCCTTCTAGCCGAGTAATAGGTATGATTTCTCGACAGTAATACTTCTTAAAGGTATTTTCCGATCGCCAGTTACCTCGAGCAAGAATATCTTCCAGGTTACAATTCTGAATCCAGCTCTTAGATGCGACTGCAGGCCGGATGCTACCAGGACTGGAATGTATACCTGCCCGCAGTAGTAGTTTCTTAACCCAATTTGCAATTACTGTTCGTGTAGCTGTTTTAGGGGAACCACAAGTAGTTAGAAACAAATTATTACTTTTACATTGTTCTCTTCTTTGTTTAGATAAGTATATAACTCTTTTAGTCCAGTAAACAGGGTCTAGAGATTTGTTAACAGAATTTTCTAACAAACGCCAGCCAGACTGCCGGTAACTACTAGAGTCGGTTTTAGAACCAAATTTTGGCCATAACAAAATTGAGTTTTCATTAATACTGCAATTCTCGGGGCCTATGTCTAGAAGGGTGAGGTCGTGGACTCTGCGACCAGAACATAATAGTAATAATACTGAAGCTCTCTGTGAGCATTCATACAGGCTATCGTGATTCTGATCGTTGTTTTGTAGCCATGATGTCAAAGTGTCCGTATCCCATATGGGGGGCTTTGTAACTTTAGGGGTTTTAAGTGAAATTGCTTTTAAGGCATGTTTTACTATGACATCTGAACTTAAACGTACACCTAAATTGGGGTCACATAGAGTTGAGATCGCCGACTTATAGACTAATATGGTATTGTATGACAGGCCTTTTTGTGATAAATCTATAAGAAACCTAGCCAGGTCCGAACCATGGGGCTGGACAGGGTTTATGTTGTTATCTCTGGACCAAAGATACCATTTTTTCCAAGCTGGTTCGTATGTTTTTAAAGAGGAGTCACGCCAACTTGACTTTAAAAAGTCTCGTTGTTCCTGGGACCAGGACTGTAAGCATTCTGTCCAGCCCCACATTTCCAAACTTCTAGAATCATGTTGTGAGTGTTGGGGGGAGGCAGACCTGTTGACACATCTATCAGAACTTTGTCTAGGTTGAGAATGGTAAATGGTGCTGCTACAGCTCGGTTCTTGAGGTCTGGCCTCCAGAACACTTTTTGCCACCTTGGTGCCACTACTAAATATAGGCCTGTTGCAGAATTTAGATCGGCTAGAACTCGAGGAATGAGAAACGGGGGAGGGAATACCCAGGCTAACCTGTAATTCCACTTCAGACTGAATGCATCGTAGATTTGGGCTTTTGGGTCTGATATGTCTAGCGTCCCGTATGTAGGAACTACGTGAGTTTTCGCTGACGCAAATAGATCGATCTCGGGGTGGCCCAATTTTGCAAAGATCATCTTCGTTATCTCCGGCAACAAATGCCATTCTGGGGGAGCCATTTGTCGGGACAATTTGTCTGCTTCGCAATTGAAGCGGCCTGGTAAGTGGTGAACTTCCAAGTGGATATTGTACAGGTCTAACATGTATAAAATTTTGTAAGTTAGATTCATTAGGCCCCGAGACTTGGTCCCTCCCTCGTGCCTGAGATAAGAGACTACCGAAGTGTTGTCGGTCTGAATCATCAAGGACGAGCCCGCTAAGCGCTGACAATGATCTCGTAAGGCGTACAGGACGGCCAACATTTCTCTTTGGTTCGAATGGAGGTTCGACTCCCTTGACGACCAATGACCGGCTAAGACCAGGTTGTCCAGTTGTCCGCCCCAGGCCCGCTCCGATGCGTCTGTCACTAGATAGTGAGTTACAGGTGGGTGATGTATAACTGATATGTTCCCTATGTTTTGGAACCACCAAATTAGTTCCTCCAATGCAGGCGTTGGGACCGGATAACGCTTCTTGGGATTTTGATAAAGCAGTGACTGGACATGCTTTAGGAGATATCGATGGTTTAGACGCCCGCGTGGAACGGCAAAGCTGGCGAAGTTTAATGACCCGACTATGCTTTGAATTTCTTTTAGGCTCGCTATTTTCTGGGTAATTATTGACACTATTTTCGTGCATATATCTATTTGTTTTTTGGAAGGAAGGTATTTCCGGTTTGTATGCGGGTCCCACACAATGCCCAAGAACTCTATTGTCTTTTGAGGAATGAAAATTGATTTCTTTAGATTTATTTGCCAGCCTAGTTTTTGTAGAGTGTTCACTACCTCGTAAGCCTGATTTTCCAAAGTGTGAGGGTCCTGATTCACCAATAAAAAATCGTCTAAATAAACTATTATTCGCATTCCACGTTCCCTGAGGATCTGAGCCACCCAATTGGTTAGAGACGCAAAAACCTTTGGAGCACATGAGAGACCTAGTGGTAGGCAAGTCATTTGTAGTAGATGGCCTTTGAACATGAGACGAAGGAAGCATCTGTGAGCTTTTGCTATTGACAGATGGAAATATGCATTTGAAAGGTCTATTTTCACTAACCAGTCCCCGGACTGTATGAAATCTGGGATTCTGAACATATTTATCAGATGAAATTTGCATGTCTGAACATAGAAGTTCAAGTTTTTTAAATTGAAAATTGGACAAAACGTGCCGTCCGTTTTTTGGGTCAGGAACATAGGCGAAATGAAGCTGGGGCTTAGGGCTGCAGGTTCGAGAACGCCCATTTTCATCATTTCCGTCACCGCTATTTGCATTTCTTTGGACGGTAGTGTTTGGAAATATTTTAAAACAGGTTTGCGTAACGGGGGCTTGTAACGAAAAGGTATTCGAAAACCTTTTATTATTTTCAACAGAAAGGGAGGGGCCTTCAACTTTTCCCATTGATTTACAAATTTGAACAGTTGACCCGCTTGGAATTTGGTCGAGTCAAAATTTTCTTTTATGAGGATAGTCCTTACGGGGGACACTAGACTTATTTCGGGATCTGCTCCCGCTGGGATAGTTGATTCCCTCTGGTCCCAAATGGTTAATCTGTTGACGTGTTGGCTTGTTGTGATGCAAGCAGTTTCGTCTTTGAGATCGAAAATTTCCTTGCGCAGGAAATGGTTGAGGGAACTGGTACCCTTGAAAACCAACTGGTTGAGAAGGTAAGGGTCTGATCCCATAAAGAGAGTCGAAAGAGCCTTGCGCAGGCCTTTTGTTGTTTAAAAATGGCTGAGCAGAGCCACCAGCTTGCGCAGCCGGTTTATTTTGTATTGACGCACGGAGCGGCCACATAGTTCTAGATACCCCACCATTCTTTTCAATTGCAGCCGATAACAAATCCTTGTTAAATATATTTTCACAAGATGGGGGTATTTTTCGTAAAGAAGCTCTAAGATACTTATCTTTAACTGACCTTAAAATACAGTCACGCCTTTGCTGTATTAAGTCGGCGCGATGGCCGCATGCAATTTGTAAGGCATCGTTAGAGATTTGTTGAAAATTACCCCCCTCAATAAAAATTTCAGTAATCTTAGCTTGAATAGCTTGTGGCGAAAGCTCGGCCGTTTTTGACCATGAAGCTTCGAAGCCGCTCTGAGCAGCCAGTGTCTGTTTGATTAAAGCCTGGGATAAAGCCGCAAAACCGCGCTCGCAAAGGCTTAGGTTATTATATTTATCATAAGGCTTGAATTCCTCGTTAGATTCGAGGTCTGTATAGCCAGGATAAGAACAATACTGTTTTTGAACATCTACGTATCTAACGTTTGACCAATTCTCCGAATCAAAATGCTGAATTGCTTTAATTGTGGCCAATAAAGAATCAGACGTTCTAGGCATCGCAGGTTCCTTAAGAACCGTATTGATAGGTAGCTTTATAACGGTGGGTTCTGGGGAAGCCCGACCACAATCCGGTAAATGGGGGGAAGATGACCCTGCTTGTGGCTCTGAATACAGATTTCGACTTACGTCTACATCCATCCCCTCATTATAGGGGCTGGATTGGTAAGTAGGTTGGAAGCCTTGGTAATTATTTGACAGCATGTTCATTATACCACTGACCTGTTCAGAAATGTTTCTGATTGCATCACTATATCTGCGACGTTTGTGCGAGTGAGCCATTGGGGCAGTCTCCGGCGCCTTCCTCTTTGAAGATTCTGCCGCCGCCACCGGTGCCCGAGCATCCTCCTCTGATGACGAAGAGGAACTTGACGATTCAAATCTTTCCATTTCTATATACTTATCTGAAAATCAATGACGTATTAGGTAAAGTAATAAAAAGATGGCTCAAACCACGGTTAGCGATCGTTATTTCTTTGAATTAGAAAATTAAAACGTAAATGGTGACGTAGAAAAAAGAAAACTTTAAAAACGAACGGCAAAAACCGTTATTAACATTATAAACCAATTCTTTAAGATTGATAAACAATTTAAATTATGTTCTACAACGGGTTAAAATAAGGCTTCATAAGCCATATAGAGGTACTCACCAAGAAATCCTGCGCGGATTTTTGGTACGACCGAACGCTTTGGAAAACGAAATGCCAATGAGCTAAGCTGCCATGCTGGCCGCCTGCCTGGTGCATGGTGCAAATTAGAGGGCGCCACAGGCGACAGCGCACGTGACGTAGTTTAAGACGTAAGTATCATGACCGACATGCATAGCGGAAACGGAAATGCTTCTCTCAAATATTGTAGGCTTCGAATAACGGTACATAAGCTTAATATTTTAAACAAGCAACCCACGTTACTTGTTTACAATATTAGTTTGTTAATTTGTAATACTTTTAGTAAGTTCAAGTTGTATAAGATTGGCAAACAAAGAATTAAAAGGTGATTAACGCAAACTAATTAGTAAAGGGTATCATACCTTATTTATACCCGACGTTTCAACTGAGTTACAACGGCCGTGGTCACGGGTTGACTGCTGTCGCGATGTTGCGCCTCCGTTTGCGCCAATAACAAAAGTTATATAAACCGGACTAAAATAGCAACACAAATT
The DNA here is from genome assembly GCA_963082485.1 of Eudonia mercurella. NCBI lineage: Eukaryota > Metazoa > Arthropoda > Insecta > Lepidoptera > Crambidae > Eudonia > Eudonia mercurella. The sequence continues at coordinate 12,609,601 of OY720040.1, read as the reverse complement.
CATCAGTTCGCACTATTCTAACTAATGAACCTAGGTGATGTATTGGAAAGAGATCGATTGTCCCTTTTCTTTCGTTACTTCGAAGGTGTCACAAGATTTGTGACGTCATATTTGAGGTAATGTAGGGTAATGTGGTGACTTTGGCCGGGCAAAGGACTCAAGGACTCAATTTATCATTTGATGAGTCATCAGTCAGAGAGGATAAATTGAGTCCTTGAGACCTTTGCCCGGCCAAAGTCACCACATTAAACATATCGCAGCTGTAAAGAAAAGGCAGTCTAATAAATCAGCGATTGCAGAACATCTACTTGAAAGAGGCACAAATCACTGCATTGAATTTTACAGTACGCAAGTCCTCTCCACAGATCGCCAATTTACGCTTAGTTTTTATTTTTTGTATTGTTTATGTCATCAGTGATGACATAAACAATACAAAAAATAAAAACTAAGGTCAACCATTTGTTTCACTCCAACCTCCTTTTCTAGCCATAAGATAGAACGGAACTAAACATAGTTGCACGTTTTTTATTTTAACCTTCCTTCTATAGTTTTAGTTAGTGTTCTGAGGTTTGCGCGGGCGAGGCTTCATCCATCGTCACATTATTTTGCCAACTACCGCCACACACAACACTAACGGTGTCCCTATTACGTATACAAGCCTTATTGTGGCTGTTTACCGACTGCGAAGAAAAACGAGGATATCTTTTTGCTAATACTGGATTCCACGCTGAAGATAGTTTGTGGCCGGCTTCCCGATTGAAATTATTAGGGTGCTTCTTTATTTCAATCGCTTCACGCACTACTCTTGAATAAAATTGGCGATCTGTGGAGAGGACTTGCGTACTGTAAAATTCAATCCAGTGATTTGTGCCTCTTTAAAGTAGATGTTCTGCAATCGCTGATTTATTAGACTGCCTGTTCTTTACAGCTGCGATATGTTCATTGACTCGCTCATGTATAGTCCACTTTGTTTGGCCTATGTAGGAACTACCACAGCTGCAGTCTATCTTGTATACGCCTGGTGTTTGGAGTGGCAAGACATCTGTCGGAGTGCACACAATGTTGTTCACCTTTATGCCAGGAGTATATATCGTCGGTATGGAGTACTCCCGTAATATATGGCCGATATTTTGGGTCAGTTTTCTAGATACACCAAAAACAAAGGATTTTTAATATTGATAATGTCATTATTACAAGTTTACATTATTACAAGTGCACTCACTTGGCAGTGTTAAAGGTGATTAAATTTAAGCCCTTTCGTTACCCCACTTCAGATCTTTATAAATCCTGTGAGGTTCTATTCTAACCATTCGACAACTATTTGTTCTACAGTTGATATTAAAGCAGCATTCTTCAAGTTATGATCTACACCCACAGCAAACTGACAGGCGAAGACAAGTAGTAGCTGTACAAAGACATTCTATAACCAGTTTCAGTCAAAGGTCTATTTTCTCAGTGGATTTCTTTAAAAAAAATTAATCAGTTAGTAAACATACACAAATTAAATAGATATAATTGTAAAAAAGCGGTAACTGAATGGCTACTTACACTCGATTCTTCTCGACGATCAAACAGAAAATTTACTTCATACGATTAAATTAGAAATTAAAACTTTTTAAATTTAAATGACAGATAATAATATATTGGTGGTATAATGGATATAATAAGATAGGTACTTAAAATTAACTTAAGAATTTTTTTTTCATGATTACACCATAAAAACATAACATTGTTACTTACTATCTTAATAGTCATTCTGAATGAACTTTGATTACTTAGTAATATTAAATTTTTTTTTTTTTTGCTTGTCATAGAGTGCGAATCCCGCATGTAGTAATTTTTTCAACACTTTTTTTTTCTTTTGTTTTTCTAAATCTCATTTATTTATTTAATAAATCAGAAATCAGAAATCAGAAGTACTTTATTTGTATAACATAGATACTTGAAGAAGAAAAGGTCTTATATAATTTGAATAAGGCGTACAAACAGATAGTGAATTAACTTATTGGTTTATTTTTATTATATCCATGCATTCAAAAATATATAAGAGTTTATTTTCATCTATATCATTAAATATTATCATTTTAAAAAAATCGTTAATTGTATATTAGCATTTATTCAAAAAGAATTGTGTTACCTCTTTCTTAAGCATATTTCATTTTAATTCTTTTATGTCAACTTGTAATTTATTATAAATCCTCGGGGCCATGCCCAGAATGCTATTTATAACTAGGGATGTTTTACATTGGCATATATATAAATTATATTTGTGCTGAGTACGAGATGGGTTCCGTCGTATCTCAGATAACTTCGCAAACAACTCCGGGTTCTTTTTAACAAAGACCGCAGTCTCTAAGATGTCGATCTTGATTAGTGTAATTGGTGTTTGTAACCGTGCTAATCAAGTAAATAAATAAATAAATAAATATAGATAGTAATGTTAATATTTTTAATGACTTAAAAACAGGTAAACAGCTATCTACTGTTTTTAAACCGCACATTGCTCTTATGCATCGTTTCTGAGCTTTGAAGACAGTATTTTTTTCTACCGGGGTGGTGGTATGGTGTAATATTTTGGGGTAACTCCCCAAAATATTACACCATATCTTAGGATAGATACGACTAGTTCATGATATAATAATAATAATAATAACAGGACCGGACGGATTGCACAACTTTTGGATCAAATGGTTTCGATGTTCACACGAGTTACTGGCAACACAATTTCAAGAAGCCATAGAGTTCGGCTCACTCCCAAGTTTGTTGACTACTGGTGTCACTTTTCTGCTCCATAAATCAGGTAGTACTACGGAACCGAAAAATTATAGACCCATCACGTGCTTACCAACTTTATATAAGCTTCTTACATCCATTCTGAGAACAAAAATTAACTCGCACATTGTTGCAAACAATATTTTGGACATGACTCAGAATGGATGTAGGGTTGGGTCCCGTGGTACTAAGGAGCTTCTCCTCATTGACATGACCATATGCCAGAAGGTTCGGCGTGGCAGAGGGACTCTTTCCACAGCCTGGATTGACTATAAAAAGGCCTATGATTCGGTGCCGCATTCATGGTTGGTAAGGATTTTAGAGTTATATAAAATTGATATAACTTTAAAATCTTTTTTGATGTCATGTATGCGGCAGTGGACCACGGTCTTGTGTCAACCAGGATGTCGAGATAGTGTTTCTGCCACGCAGGATTTTATAAGGATAGAGCGTGGCATATTCCAGGGCGACAGTCTGAGTCCTTTATGGTTTTGTCTAGCCTTGAATTCTCTCAGTACTTTGTTGAGAAATTCAAGGTTAGGTTGTCGATTACGGAGAGGGGGTGAAGTTATGTCGCATTTGTTGTACATGGATGACCTCAAGTTATTTGCACCAAACCGCCAAGACTTGATGAAACTGCTGAAAATTACTGAGACCTTCAGCAGTGCCATCAAGATGGAGTTTGGGGTGGATAAGTGTGCGGTTATGCATGTACAGTGTGGGAGAGTAGTAAATTCAACCAATTTACAACTCTCCGATACGATAAACATCAGATCTCTTTCTGAAGTTGAAACATATAAATATCTTGGTATGTCACAGTCTTTGGGTGTTGATGACGGGGACATAAAACAGTCATTACGGGAGCGATTCTTTTGCCGCCTGAGAAAAGTACTTAACAGTCTTTTATCGGGTGGCAATAAGACGCGTGCCTTTAATGGTTGGGTTATGCCTTTGCTAACATACTCCTTTGGCATACTAAGATGGACTCAGACCGAATTGGACGCCTTGGATAGAAGAGTCCGTCAAATGCTCACGACTTCCAGAATGCTACACCCGCGCTCATCTGTTATGAGGCTGTACATCCCGCGGAGATGTGGGGGCCGCGGCTTTTTAAATGCCAAGGACCTACATAACCGTGAGGTGTGCAGTCTCAGGGATTATTTTCTTAACAGTGCGTGCGGGATGCATTTGGATGTCGTGGCTGTTGATAGACACTTTACGCCGCTGTTCTTGGCAACAGAAAATTGGCGCAAACCAGTGGTGCTAAGCACTCTCGATCGCAAGGAAATATGGAAGACCAAGGTGCTACACGGGCGCTACTATCGGGCTCTAACTGGGCCTGATGTAGATTTGCCTGCCTCGGTGAACTGGCTACGTTTCGGTGACCTCTTTGGGGAAACCGAAGGTTTTGTCTGTGCCATTGAAGATGAAGTTATCAAGACGAATAACTACCGGAAATATATTATGAGGGACGGCACGGTCGACATCTGTCGGGCATGCCGCCGTCCAGGTGAATCACTCCGACATATTATTTCTGGTTGTACTCATCTTGCTAACGGAGAGTATTTGCACAGACACAACCAAGTAGCCAGAATAATTCACCAGCAACTTGCTCTTGGATATGGCCTTGTTGAATCGGAAGTGCCGTACTATAAGTACGCACCTGCGCCAGTACTCGAAAATGGTCATGCAACGCTTTACTGGGATCGCTCTATCATTACGGACAGGACTATTGTCGCCAATAAACCTGATATCGTGGTGGTCGACCGATCCCAGCGCCGGGCAATACTGGTAGATATCACCATACCTCATGATGAGAACCTTGTGAAAGCCGAGAAGGACAAGCTCAGTAAGTACCTTGACTTGGCTCACGAGATTACCGCCATGTGGGATGTGGATTCAACCATTATTGTACCGATAGTCGTTTCGGCAAACGGTCTGATAGCGAAGAGCCTCGATCAACACCTAGAGAGGCTCTCGCTGAAAGGTTGGGTTAAGGGTCAGATGCAAAAGGCAGTACTCCTAGACACGGCACGTATTGTCAGAAGGTTCCTCACTCTGCAGCCCTGACCACCGGTAGCTTGGGCCCTGCCCCGCTGCTGGTGGTACTCTAGGATTAGGTTTTTATAATGTTTTATTGTTTTTATTTTAAAATATTGTAAAAATCTAGTTTTAAGAAAAAATAAAAAAATAAAGGAGATAATAATAATAATAATATAATAAAATTTTATTTTCTTCCACAAAACTTACTCTTAATGTCTAGTCTTACATTCAGGTGCTTACATATTAAAGTTATGTGGGAGACTGGAGCCTGAAACTAAGCCTAAAGTTAGGCTTGATATTTTCAGTCACCAGGTCTCCCCCCCAATCTTACATCACTGCGAAAGTAAGCATAATTTATTATAAACGGTTTAATTACATTAATACAAGGCAGGCATTATGGTCTGTGTAAAGTTATTTAATTTATATCTGTTATATAGTTACTTATCTATTATAATGTATAATCGTATGTATAATGCGTATATATTGTAGATTACTTCAGAAGTTGTTCAGTATCGTCATAGTCCAGGGAGTTTAACCATTTAGTTACACATTTCTTGCAATCGGTACTATTTTTAGAGCTAATAGATAGAATTTTATTTATTTTATTGTAAAGACGTTCTCCTTGATAACAAAAGAAGCGTTGCACCGCAAGCGTTGAAGATATGCCACCACGACGGTCTCTAGTTAGGTCACTTTTTGAAGATTGTATAGGGCATATGCACATTTGTTTAGTTTTTTGCAGATTTCTTCTGTTTGTGATCTCCATGTAAACTGACTGTCGATGATAAGTCCTAGGAATTTGGTTTTAGTTATTTGACTAATATTTTCATTTTCATAGTTAATGTCAATGTTCTGTGTGCGAAGCCTTTGATGAAATTGAATTATGTGTGTTTTATTAATATTTATTCTTAAATTATTTTCGTCGAGCCAGTTAATTATATTCGTCAATGTGAGATGTATATCAGTTTCATAATTTTTTATTCCATAACTTTTTATTATGGCTTTGCTATCATCAGCGAATAGGATCATTGGGTGTTTGGTGACTGAAGGCAGGTCATTAATATATATTAAAAATAATAGAAGGCCCAGCACACTACCTTGGGGAACTCCAAATTTTATATCTCGAGTCTGTGAAACATGTTCCAGTTCATGTCTTGTTCTAGGGCAATTTTTATGTGATTTGGGTGAATTGTTTCTTGTTAGTAAGATATGAGCACAATAATGACAGCACACTGCCTCTAACTTATTGTGATCAACGTGGTCAAGTGCTCATAAAGGCACAGAAAAACAAGTTACAATCATGTTTTACGATAATATTTTGATACTTAACATTGATCTAGATTATAACTCTTATTAGGATTAGTACACAAAACTAAAATGTAAAGGTTAGTTGTTGTCTTAATTAAACTTCTTTAAACTAAACTCATTGGCCTTTACTATTATCAAACGCTGGATGATTATGACAGAATTGGTACACAGAATAGTAATAGCAAACAGTTACATAAGCATCAATAAGACAAGTCTTTTATTTCACATTAAACACCTGTCCGAACAATTACTCGCTAGAATTCAGTCTTAAACCTTTCCGGTCCTTATCGCCGTTGCAAAGAACAATGAGGGATTGTTTAACAGAAAACCAATGGTATATAAAACATACGACGATGTATCGCGGAAACATTACATTTTCAGGATTTCTAAAATTTCAGATTGCACAGTGCAAACTTGAATGGGCTACAGTCAATACGTGCTATGATGATTTTTTATAGTACCGCATAATTTGTGTATTTGTAGAAAGAAAAAGACAGAATGGACAGTAAGTGTTTTGTGTACAATGATTGTAATAATATGTAAGTTCTTTTCGCTTGGTATACTCCTTTAGATATAGAAGACAATTTAATTGTGGATGTGTTTGAGAGATAACTGATGTTAGATAAAGATAACAATAGATCTGAGCTTTTATGTTGATGCAATTTAACTCGAAGAACGATGCACACAAAACCAAGGTCTCCATTGAAGACCAGCGTTGTAGTAATTTATTCACTGCAACAAATGCTAAGAGGGGTCCCTTTATAGCACATTATGTTTTCTTTTCTACTTAAATAGTTATACAATGCCTGTGTGTAATGTGTTGTTATAAATATTTTTCATTTCAAGTTCAACAATAAAGTTTGCTTTCATGTCCTTAACGATCTTATGTCGCAAAATAATTAAGGATTTAAGCGCCTCTTCAGTTTAGTAAGGCTACCGGTCTTAGACCTTGATATTGTTGCCCATCTTGGTTGATAAGGGTTGTTCTAAGTCTGCCTGACTAGCTATCACTCTCTTAATCTGACGCCGTAATAACAATGTTAATAATAACATTGCCTTGTTCTCGACAGATCGAGGTAAAATAGTCAATTCCATTATCGGGTTATTAGTCACTACTATCATATCAAATGTGGGAAAGGGCAAACGTAGAATTTAAAAAATTAAAAACATCTTACCACCACCTTATCTTATAAATAAGAAAGTATTCCGCAAAACGATCCCCCGACTGTGATGAAAATTTTAGTTTTATTAATCAAGCAGTTTTGATTTTTTATATCAGCGAGCATATAGTCAGCGAGTGAATGAGGTGACATTTCGCTTTTATAAATACAGATAAATAAATACATGACATCTTGTTTTTTTTGCCTTTTTTTGTCATGGTAGTCGTCTTTTTTAATTTTTTTTTTATTATTTTTTTTTTATTTTGTACCTTTAAGTGATAAGTTTAATTGTAATAAAATATGTCATGCTAGGTAATTTAATTTGTAAGCATTTTTATTGCTTACAAATTAAATTACCTAGCATTAACAAAATTAACAAAACAACCAACAACAGCAACAAACAAAAATTAACCTCTACAGATAGGTATCATACTAAACATCAAGTAACTGTTGAGTCTAACTCCAATAATGACGAATTTTCATTTCTTCGGTCTGCGGTTAGTATATCAAAGTTCACTTTAAGTGCCAACCAGGAATTGCATATGAAAAAGCAACACAAAATCTTGAAAATTAAAACATTCTCCCAGAAAACAAAAAAGTACATCCAGAGCATTTATAAATATTTTAATAGAACTATCTACCACTATTAACTATTTATCCGTTAAAAAGGAATCGCCGCTATTTCTCGAGAGCAAGAATCTCGACAAAACAAACCCTTTGCCAACTAAGAATTTTTCTACGAGAAGAATGGAACTTGCAATTAGTTATTTTGTAACAGATCAGAGCGAACTCTTTTTAGAGACGCCAAGGAATCCTTGTACATTCTCTTGGTGATCATCTTCGTAACTTCCCATTTTCGTAACTTGATATATCCTTTTTTGTACGGATGATTATTGCTGTTAATTACCATAGTCATAATATATGCTACCAAGTTGTTCTTTTTCAGTTATACTAAATTAATATTTATAAAGTAAGTATGTAAATACAATACAGTAGGCCATATTGTCGATTGCGGTCTCAAGACTTGCTTAGGATGGATTCGTACAAAATAAATTAACCACCACAGAGATTTTATTTTAAAAATAAGGACTTACTTAGTTTCATGCAAAATTCGTTCCAGGAATACTCATCTTCGCAGTTCTGTCGTTAGTGATATCAGCTAGCGGGCTCAAAAATAAATTCTTCTCACAAAGTCTGGACTCAGAACCATCGATATCAATACTGTACGCTCGCGACAAAAAGAGTGACAAAGTGACCAACGAATGTCTCACCGAAATGTATCCCAGGAACCTTTACAAGTACCCCCTGCACATCGACAGGAACGACATCCCTTGCATCATACACTGTGTGCTCAAGAAGTTCGGCATCATGACAAATGACGGTTTCATCAACATCAGGAACTACTACAAGAGGGTGCAGTCAATCCATAGGTACGACCCTAGAATCCTCATCTCGGACGTTGGAGAGACATGCGCCCAAAACATTAACGGAATGAATCTGGACCATGACGTCTGCAAAAAGGCGAAAGTATTTAACGATTGTACACAATTGTACGCCATATCTTTTAAAGAAATCGATGATTTTTAGAGCTATGTCGCTTTGTGATATGTAAATGTAAGATTTTGTAATTTTGTATATTTTGTACCTATAATTAAATGCAAACGGAATTTTTCAACATTTTTTATTTAATAGATATTTAATAGTTTTTCCTTGAAGCTAAAAATAATCTTTGGCAGACTAAGCTTTTTCACATAAAACCTTTGTAGACTTTTATTAGACGAACTTGATACAGAGTCGTCTTTGAATATTTAATAAGTATACCAATAATAACTTGGCTGTAAGTTACCTAACGCCCCCGCAGTCTTTGAGCGATCATGAATTATTTAGTATGCATGTGTCACCTTTTTCCATCGTCCCGATAGACTTGGCGACTCTCCAACTTAGATGAAATTATGTATAAATATGCTTTAAGCAGAAAACATTAGAGTACGGTGTGATGACGCACTAGTACCAAGAAACACGATTAACAAAATATATAATAATAGTAATACGAGCTTCCATATGAGCCTGAAAATAATATTCAGCTTATTCCCTAGACTACTTCCTAGCTTGGTAGTAGGATTTTACCTAGAATCCGATAATAATTCTGCCTAGAATGCTAAATATTTCTGCCGCCAAGCAGCATCGCTATTTTGTATTGCTGTATCACATTTCGATTGATGCTATTTTTTTTTTTTGAGACAGTTTGCTGATTGCCTCATCATTTTAAACGTCACCGAACTTTTTTGGAGACGGCGAAATACTTAAAGGGTTAAGGGTAAAGAGATACGTAAAAAGGGATAGGGATATCAAAAACTCAGCTTTAAAAAGATGTACAGCATGTTAGCAGTGCTTCAAACACAGGGATACGCTTGATAAACTCAACCGCAAATCAGAACGACATGAGTAACGCACTAAAAAGAATGCCAATAAAAAACAAAACTCGATTTCTCAAAACATAAAATAAAATAAATTATGAAGTGGTTGTCATGGTAGATTTGGTAATTCTGATAACTGATAACTTCATCATCATCATCTCATCGAAAAACTTCCAGTGCTAGACAAAGGTCTCTTCCACAATCTTTACAACGACCGGTTCTGTGCTGCTCGCATTCAGCGGCAACCCGCGACCTTCACCAGATGGTCGGTCCGAGAACCACCACGCCCAGGGCGGCGCGGATGGTTATGTGGGATTCCCTCCTCCAGCTCTCGCCTCTCTACCCAGGCCCAAGGGTCTCGACAGGGATTCGGAAGAAGGAGGGGCTCACCTACTAAAAGCCACTGTACATCCTCGTCTCGTGCCACTAGGGCGACTAGGATCGCCGGTTTGGCAATCACCAGTATATCTTGTTGGAGACATGCCCATACTATATTTATATATTATTATATATTATTCAATTAACTTGAATAGGTCAAACTTAACGTTAAGGGTCAGCTTCACTTCTGGTGGGTCTCTGCTAGGTTGAACCCTAGTCATCACCTACCTGCTGCAGTCCCGGATCACTCTGTTGGCAAGAGAGGGGAAGTACTAGAGTTTTACTGCTTGTGCAATTAATATTGTACATTTTTTTATTTTGCTTTTTAGTCTCTGAGAATTAGCAAACTATTACCGGTTACCTTCTGTAATTACCTATTATAAGTTAATAGAAAGTTTATGTTCCAACCAGGGTTGAATGGAAACGAGGGCCACCGTTTTCGGAAAAAGACAGCCTAACCTGGTATACCGACGGATCAAAACTGAAGTCGGGCACAGGGGCATGCGTCTATAATAACGACTTCAAGCATAGTTAAAGCATAGGAAAATTTGCCACTGTTTACCAAGCAGAAACTTTGGCAATTCTCTTATGCGCAAAGCAGAACATAACCACCAAAGCTCTAAACAAGCTAAGTGGACATAATAAGATGAACAAGATACCCGATCCGATCCGAACCCTTCGGAGAATCTAGTAGGGCACGGGGACGCGCACTAGTGCGCGATGCCGTTCCCTCTAGAAAACCTCCGAAGGTGATTCGTTTCAAACTGCTTAAGGGGCCCTTTACGTTCCTCGCCGCCCCCAAAAAAGCCCGGTGAAGCTGAAAATGCCGTCTGAGGCAATCAGCAAACTCCCAAAAAAAAAAAACATTATGAGATTGATCTGGGTCCCAGGCCATATGGGAATCCATGTCAACGAGATAGCGGATGCAATTACCAGGGAGGGCTCGGAGACCCAGCTCATTAGTCCTGAGCCGTTCGTGGCACTTGCACCAAGTACTATTAACAAGGCCTTAAAAGATCACATCGTAAACAGGCACAGCGTCGAATGGAAAGAGCAGCCGGGTATGAAACACTCCAAATCCTTCCTAGGCGATAAAGGACGGAGTAAGTTAGATATAAGGCAGGCCCGATTAACCATCGGTGCCTTGACAGGGCACTATGCCACAAAACAAATGCTTCACAGAATGCACCTTTCAACAAATAGCTTGTGTAGGGCATGTGGAGAGGAAACGGAGTCAATGCAGCACCTACTGTGTGACTGTGTAAAAAGTGTAAGGATGGGGTTACACAAAAAATGGGTTGAAGTGTTACTGCGAGAGGGAAACCTCAGCAGACTCCACAAAGATAAGGAAAGACAAGATATTACCGGTACCAAAATAAAAAGTATTCAACCTGTTATTAGCGTTGAGGGCGTTGAGCGCTGCATTGTTGTGTAAATAAGTTAACTTAACCCCAGCATAATAATAATAAAAATATTTTCTCAATAAATAAAATGACAATATACATAATTCTATCCCAAAACGCTCTTACCAGCGCGGTTATTTCTTATGTTGTAGCCATTGTAACTATTGAACGAAAAAGTTAACAACAACTTCCTCAAATTGTTCCAGTTACAATTCCGCTTCTGCTACTGACGGCGATGTCTGCGCACGCTCGTATCTCCGTAATGTACGCCCACGACAAGCTGAGCGATGTCGTCGCAGATCAGTGCTTCTCTGAGATGTTCCCCAGGAAGCATGTGGAAGTCCAGGAGTCTGATGAGCCTTGCATCATCTTTTGCGTGCTGAGGAAGATTGGCATCATGAATTCGAATGGGAATATCAACCTGGACATTTACAGGTAAACAGAAAGTATGACATTCTTTTATGAAACCTTGACAGGCACGACCATTGAGGACTTGCGACACGATGAGTGGGTTTTTTTTAGATGAAATAGCAAATGGTTCTCTTCAGTTCATTCTCTGTCCCCACTGCTGGGGCACGAGCCTTCCCTATGGATAGATACAGAGAACGGGCTATAAACCACTACGCGTGCCCAGTGCGGGTTGGTAGTTGTTGACGATTGCTTATGCAGCCGGGACCAAAGGCCTTACGTGCCTTCCGAAGCACATAGGCGCTTGAGATCATACATTTTTGGTCGCCTACGAGTATTCCATCGGATAGGCGACCAAATAGACCGGTCGTTACAGGCCATTTGCGAAATAACCTTAGCAGTCGCGTTAACCATTGAATATTATTGTTGACAAGAGTTATTGTAAACGCGAAAACAATTTGTTTCTAAAATAGGTAAATAGAATAGATACTCCACTGGCGCAGAATAAACATTTACGTGCCGTTTCAAAGGAAATTGGATTCTCTTTAAATAGTGAAAAGAAAAACATTGTCTAGAATACTTAGCGCCCTTACCCTCTCTATTCCTTTAAATGGAATACTTTATATTTATGTACCTCCATTTATTTTACATATTAAAATATCCTGACATTTCGTGTGTACGGACCCTCCAATTTGTAATGATAGCGTAAAATTTTGAAAAACAATATATCAATAGCAGACCCGTTAACCCACCTATAGATATATTTTTTGAAAGAGTTTGAAATAGAAATAGAAAAAAAGAGATTTGGTACAACCCAGATGAGTTGTACCAAATGCCGTCTAAAGCAGATGCTTTAGACGGCATTTCAGCGTCACCGTCTCCTACAATATTAATATTATTGTAAGATAAAAGCCAAGGGTAATTTAAAAAAAAAACATTTGCAATGTTCGCATTAAGTAACAATATTCTCTATTCCTTCTAGAAAACGAATTAAAATAGCCCACCAGTTGGATCAGCGGAACCTTGTGAGCGATTTCGGCAACTCTTGCGTTGAGAGCGCGGAGGCTACCCAGCACAAACAGGACGTCTGCAAGAAGGCGAAGGTGTTCAACGACTGCACACACTTGTATAGGATCTTGTTGAAGTAAACCGTTGATATACTGGCTTTTGTTTTTTTCAACTGCTACCACAAAACGCTGGGGTGTTACCGCTTGGCTACGACCACTGGCGTTATACGACGCAGTAAGCGGATTTCTAGTTCATTGCCTTCCTTATATCACTGTTGATAGTGACTAACGTAGTGTAACGCGCAAAGAACTAGAAATCCACTCGCCAAGTCGCAAGATGCTCGTGTTCATTGCTGAGGCCATGGGCACCAACAATTTTCAGGATAGAAAAATAGAAAACGGTTTAACAAAACTGTTTTAAATATCTCAAGAATGAACTCCTTCATTGGACGCTATTTGTGATCAGTGATTCTTACGCCAGATAAAGGAAGGTTTTTAGAACTGTAACTGGAGTCATCTGTGAAATGATGAGTCACTGCTCTCAATCAAACTGCCTTGTCCATTTTTCCTTCTTTTTCTTCCTGTCCACGTTCTACGTTACTTGGGGTCAGTGCTTAATATATTCTTCTTCCACTCTCTTCTATCAGTGATCATCAAAACTCTTCCTTTTCATATCATTCCTCACACACCCATGTTGATTTCCCCGCAATGTTTTGCCTTTTTTTAAAGTAGCTCCAAAAATATGTACTAACTAATTATAGCTCTATTTTCATACTATCTTCTATCTCGAAAGCTATGGGGCTACTAATTTACAACTTCATATTATTATACTAAATCTTTCGTAATGTGACGTAAGTAATTGAACGTATCTACGTATTTCCTCATATCTGATTATATGTAATAGAAAAAATACCGAACCTTTTTCATAGACCGTTGAGTAACTTTAAGCTTTCTTATGTGGCCCATAGTGCTGAATATGATTTAATGGAATATTCGGCATAAGCGTGAAGACATCTACAAGAATATGCCATTAACTCATATTCATTCAGATTTAGCAGACTTGCAATTATTACCAACGGCGATCGGCGTTTTAGTCGCTTTTCAGAAGCTCGGTGCAGCGGCTTCAATCCTCACATATACAAACTCCACTCAATGTAAATAATATTTTCGGCCGTTCAATACAGCACTCCGCTTTTATTTGGATCCCACTCGCCCCGTCGCTTTAGCTCTCCGCACGTCCCGTCGATACAACATCGATAGAATCGCCAATTTACGCGATTTCGGTACTGTGGTTAAACGCAGCAAACTACCTAAACGTCGACATAACATCGATAGAATCGATAAAAGCGTGCTTTCGATATGGCGGTATCGATCGATATAGCATCGATGCAATCGCAAAAACGCTGATCGCCGAAGCTAAAAGATTTATCGAGTGTGCAATAGCTTAGGTGGTTATAGTTAGAAGGGCAGCATATAAGATATGTATACACCACAAAATGTATCCTATCCTATCGCAAAAGATTATCGCCGTTTCCCAGCTAATCTTGAACCGTCAATTTAAGATCGAGAGGGAGTTAAAGGCTTCACCGTGGATTAGTAGTGCGTCTGTGTTGAACTTATTTGGAAACGCTCTTAGTGAACTGTACCTCGTCTAGTGCAAAAGTTGCTGATTAGATAAGTGGTAGATGTATACCTACATACACGACTCTCTTCTATATACATCAGTAAAGACTGATCATTATTAAAAAGAAAGTTTAACGCGAATGTTTTTTACGTTTACTTACTTTGCCTCTTATTCCTTAATATAGTCCACCTTTTCCCTTTCGCCTCCTTCCGTTACATTAATCATAAGCTTGGTAGGTTCCCAACTTACTTTTAGATTGTACATTTAACTTTGTTTTCTTTTACATTCCAATAACAATACAGTTTTCTTATATCCTTCTTACGCCTCCTTCATAATGGCTATACCACTAACTAAATAAACAACATTGTAGTCAAAAACAGTCCTTATATACGATATAAAAGCATATTCAAATGGAGCGGACATTTCTTCTTTCCTACGATCGAATTCTAGATTTCCTTTACCAAAGGTAACATGGAATCTCCTAAATGCATCTCGAATTCGTCGAAGGATCGTTTGTAGGGACATCCAAGTTTCCGTATCTAAGCAAATCCCAAACGTGTTCCAGACAATGTTGACAGATAGATCCACTCTTATCAAGAGTTCTACTGTGACTCAATAGTGTTTGTTTTTAAAACCAGCTCTCGTTGCATATCCTTTCGATAAGTAATTCATATTATAACTTTCTAAACTATCATGGTCACTTACATCAGAATAAATATTATTAACGGGATTATTACCATGTTTTTGTTGTGTTTGAGTATCCGATATTTCGGCACAGTTGCATGCGCCATGATCACGGATGTACTGAAGTTATTACGGGTGGGTGATTATGAGTAGACAAAACGATCTACCCTCTTCCTTAGTCGTTTTTTGCGCTCGATACTCGTACCACTGTCTCCTAAGTCACTATTCACTCGAACTTGTTCTCGACACACTACACTGACCGTATCAGATCGCGAAACGGCACTTTTGTTCTTTTGTTTTGTTTTGTTGCAACTGTGCCGAAATATCGGATACTCAAACACAACAAAAAACATGGTAATAATCCCGTTAATAATATTTATTCTTAAGTAATTCATATTGTTACCATTTGGGTCCGAATAATAATAATAATTTTACAAAATAGTAAGTAGTAGTAGTATATTTACTACAGTACATAAGCTATTGCTTATAAAATGAAATCATCGCTACAATTGGCTTATTGGCTTAATCACCACGTTTGCCAAATACAGGATAGGTGATCACAAACCCGGGCTATGCATTGAAAAATCCGAATGGAAATGTGCAATACGACAATAAAGTTACTTGACAAATTTTATTTGCTTTTCGAATAGAGAAGCAAATAAAAATGACAAGTAATGAAGGGGGTTAAAGTTACTCGCGTCCGTAGGTTTACCCTTGAGACCCTACACGTGACCCCTGGGTGGTGCTAAATGAGTGACACTGTCTGAATGGTAGAGCCACGCTGCGAAAATGGGCTAGTTCGCCCGCCGTAATACCACCCTCTCACAGAAGATCGGCGTGAAACAATGGCACTCGTTGCTGTTGTGTTTCGTCTGGTGAGTGAAAGTACCGGAGGCCCATCTCTCACTCCCCCCACCCAATTCCTACTTCCTCCTTACGATCCAACTCCTTCCTCAAGACCGGCAACGCATCTGCGATTACTTTAGTTTTGCAGGTGTCCATGGGCGGCGGCGATTACTTTCCATCAGGTGACACGCCTGCTCGTTTGCCTCTTTTTAATATAAAAAAAAGAAAAAATGACTTATATCTTTTGTTTTTTTTTATATATGTTTTCTATTAAAATAAAAATGTTTCAAAAGTTAAATTATTTTGCCGGAAGTAACGTAACCTTTAGGCTCAACGTAGTGATACCAATGCCTGTTTTCAGAAAAACATTAACAGACAGCCGACTGTCACGGTCAACTTGTCAAGTAAAATATAAAATAAACGCCTTCAACTTGTTTTTCTTATCGTTCGCATTTTCGGAGATTGTTTTTCTTTAGTTTTGTTTTATTTACTACTGCTTACTCTTACCAGACTTATAAACGAAAAAAGATCGCGATAGATTAAACTGTAGTTTGTAAACAAACATTAACAAGATCTGTCACTGACAAACGAAGTGATGATCTTTTTTTTTTAAATTGGAGTCACGGAGGGTTTATTACCTTTTATTTATTTTCTCCATAAATATTGATTTCAAAATTCTGAAACTAATTTTCTAGAATCGGTATTTTTTATGTCGGCGACATATTTTTTTGTCGTATTATCTATTGAACCTAGGACCTTTGGGAATCGGGCCGAGCGCTTTGCCATTCGGCCACCGAGGCATTATATTGGTAATGTTATTAAAAATTCGTTTATTAATAGTGCACTAAATCCAAGACATTATACAGAAAGGCCATATCAAGAGTACCTTAAACCGGCGAGCATGTATTAAGAGTTGATGAAGCGAAAGAAGTATGCAAGTAGTTCAATAGTTGAAGACTCCAGGTGAAGTGCATTTCCACCTTCAGCTCACTCAACATCAGGTGAAATGAAGGTCTAGTGGAATAAGAGTCAAAACTAGACAAAAGTTTTTTTGAAAGATTTTTCTGTTTGCCACAGCATTTTCAGCTTCTCCGGGCTTTTTTGGGGGCAGCGAGAAACTTGAAGGGGTCCTCAAGCCGTGTGAAACGAGGCACGAAGCAGTTATTAATAAACACTCAATTGACAGAATAAAATAGTGACGTCATAGTTTCCATTCCTGTACAATTTCAAATAAGAAATATCAGTTGCCAGCCCCTATTTTTAGTAATTAAAGGTAAATAAAAAGAGGAGCTCGATGGCGCAGTGGTGAGGAGCTCGATGGCGCAGTGGTTAACGCGCCCGGTCTACGAGTGCTGAGGTTAAGCAACTTTCGCAAAGGCCGGTCATCGGATGGATGACCAAAAATTTATCATCTCGAGCTCCTCCGAGCTTCGGAAGGCACGTTAAGCCGTTGGTCCCGGCTGCATTAGCAGTCGTTAACAACCACCAATCCGCACTGGGCCCGCATGGTGGTTTATGGCCCGGTCTCCCTATCTATCCATAGGGAAGGCTCGTGCCCCAGCAGTGGGGACATAAATGAGCTGATGAAAATGATGATGAGAGGAAAAAAGTGTCGATCAATGGTGCCTCTCGAACTCTGGTGCCACTACCCTTTATTATTGAAATCACCTTCTCCCTTCCTCCATAGGAGTACACGTGCTGCTCTCCGGAGTCACCGCTTCACTGTCTCAAATATCCCATCGCGCACAAAGAAATTTGGTGACTCGTTTCTTTGTCGCATCTCCAAAACATGGAATAGTTTGCCAGCACACGTTTTCCCTCCTTCCTATGATATGGGGTCCTTCAAACGAGGCGTGAAGAGGCACCTTGTGGGCCGGCAAAGTGAGGATAACTGATGCTGGGTGGTTTTCACGCTGCACCAGTTGTCGTCGCATCTGGAATCCATATTCACTTAACATCAGGTGAATTGGAGTCATTTGCCGTGCTACGTATAAAAAAAAAGAAAAAAATAATAATAATAAATAAAGACCAAAAGAAACTTAGTATAATAAACATTCCATAGTAACTAGTTAAACAAACTAAAGTCAATATATCGTTCCCTCTACCAACGGGTCGTATTTAATGCGAACCTCCATTTGTATTGAGGCGTGAGAGCGTTTGAAACTTAACGCACACATTTAGTTACACACAATCAACAGAACCCAAGAGGTGACACCGCAATTTAAGTGCTAATATGAAGGCGTTAACGTTTAAATTCTAATGTGGGTATACGTGCATAATTAAGCTCAGAGATGATAGCGTTTCTGGGGAGTTTATTTCTCGCCTTTTAGTATAATGTGGATTTAGTTTCAAAATATCTGTAGTAGATTATTTTTTAATTGTATTGTTTGCGTACACAGTAAGTACTAATATTTGTTTTAAGTCTAACAATGGCATTTTATTTCGGATATTCCATACTTACTATTAATAAAGAAGTAAAGTTTGTGACGTTGTTTGTTTGTTTGTTTGCAGAGGGCAATCTCTAAAACTACTGGTCCAATTGCAAAAATTCTTTCACTGATAGAATAACATAGGCTATGTATATTTTATTTAAAAAAAATATATTTTTAAAATCAACGTAAACGAAATCGCTATTAAAGTGCTAGTGTTTAATAAAAGAATTGTTGATAAAATAATGCTGGCTAATAGCGTTCTAAAGAGTTTTATGCTTTTTGGTTTACCATGAAAAGTTCAATATTTTTCAAACCAGTAAGCGAATTCTAATGAAATTTTCTCGGATTAAACAAAATATAGATCTAGAAAATAAGTAGAAAAAAATTGTAAAATACATTTATTCGACTGAATTGATATCATCAAAAGTGGAAATTAAAAAGTTTATGTTTAAAGTTTATATCATTTATTAATCTTTAAACTCCTAAGACTATGAGAACTAAATATGTATCACTTTAAGATAAGATTCACTCGATATTATTTTGCTCTGGGGTCGAGCCCTGAGACCAGTGGCAGTGGCTGCTTATAAAGGGTCGTGATAGTAGTCACAGGCACTGGGAGTCAGAGTAGTCTAGGTCATGTGCCTTAGTCATAAGTCAAGAATCGAAATAATATTATATATTTACTAAATAATCATTTTAAATGTCAAACCAATGAGTTCTTGCTATGCCCTACTACACCTACGACGCTGCTATACGTGTCACGGCTCCACTACTCTACGAAGGCAGAGCAGATCGTAGAGTAGGTATGTACGGATCAAAACCAAATTCACTCTGAGGGTCGAACGGTTGGAGTCCCGCCACAATGTGAATTTTAATTCATTTGTGGCGAGAGTACCGACCGAACATCTGTCGACTTTCATAAAAAAAGAGTTTTGGCCGAAGGGTGTCATGTTCCGGCGGTTCCAAGGCCGGCTACCGGATACCTCGCTGCGTCGCACGTCGGTCGTCACGTGTAACATACTTTTAGTTTTATATATACATTATTGTATGTCTGTAAGGTATCTATAGGAGGAGCTCGATGGCGCAGTGGTTAACGCGCCCGGTCTGCAAGTGCTGAGGTTAAGCAACTTTCGCAAAGGCCGGTCATCGGATGGTTGACCAAAAATGTATCATCTCGAGCTCCTCCGTGCTTCGGAAAGCACGTTAAGCTGTTGGTCCCGGCTGTATTAGCAGTCGTTAACAACCACCACCCGCGCGGTGGTTTATGGCCCGTTCTCCCTATCCATCCATAGGGAAGGCTCGTGCCCCAGCAGTGGGGACATAAAATGAGCTGATGATGATGATGATGATGATGAAGGTATCTATATATGGCCTACTATGTAATTAACCATTCTGTACAATTGATTGTTGCCGGAATTAAATGATTTCTATTTCTATTTTATTATATTCTATGTACATTCGATTAACTGGATAATGTAATTAGTGGATAGATTCTACTGGCCCCATTTTTAACCCATACTAGACATTTAAGAATATTTATACCTATAGAGTAATTATTAACGGGATTCTTAATAAACATGGTAAGAATCCCGTCAATAATTCTCTTTTACAAGTGACCATGATACACTCGTGGACAAATAATACGGGTCAGCGACAAAATCCTATGTATCTTGTAAATTAATAATGTTACATGCATGAAACTATCTTTGTGTTAAAGATAATTTTAATATCGTGTCACATAAAACCTTAAATGCTATAGGTACATATTTTGAAAAAAAATTAACAAAATTTCGAATTTGGTAATAAATTAAAATCACGCGTGATTTACTTTTGCTTGTTTTCTAACTTTTGTTTTCAATCTGTCAAATCAGAATGATAAAAGGCAGTCATCATCGTCTTTCACGGCCATTATTGAATTACCATCATGTCGCTAACGCCAGAAGAATGTACACGTATCGTCACTATGCTAGAAGAAGGCAGAAGTCAGAGAAGTACAGCGAGAGTAACAGGCGTGTCACTTTCTACGGTGCAAAGAGTCGTGCAACGTTTCCGAGAAACTGGGCTCAACATTAGAAGACCAGAAACCGGCAGACCAAAATGTACTGCGGCTTGAGAGTATCGATTTATTGTTACTACCATACTCCGAAATCGGCACCTCACGGCAGTTGAAGTAACTAATCAATTTCGAGAGACACTAAGAGACGAGGTAAGCGGACTGTTAGGCGGCGGCTCCGAGAAGTTAATTTGACACTACATAGACCCGCAAATATCCTAAAACTTGCAAGGAAATATCGAGTAGTCGCTGCTCGCAAACTCGCTTCTAGTTTCTATCTCTACTCGCTACTCGCTCATCGCCGGCGGTGAGACACCTGCCTAAGTTATTTACATCCCTCTTAACCGACTCAAGGGGACTTCCACTCAATTACAGGGGAAAATATAATAAGCTCTACATACGGACAGTTTTAGAGTAGCGTTGCGCATACGCTTATCGAACGCTTGCGCTGGAGAAAACATCAGTAAATTTGACTTTTTATTTTTAAGTGCTAATTGCTGCACTTAAAATAAAATAAAAACTTAAAATTAAATAAAATAGCCTTTATTGCTGTTTCTTTCCTTACAATTAATACATGCCTACTTACTAAAAACTAAATTCATTTAATCAATTCTAACTTGCATTTGAATGATCAGCAACTGGATGTTTGTATTAAACAGCTTGTCTGTCGACAAAGGCCTCGTCTAAAGATTTCCACGTATTCCTCTCTCTTGCTAAACGGGTCCATATCGGACCAGCTATTTTCTTGAAGTCATCTTCCCATCTTTTCGTTTGTCTGCCTCTATTTCTTTTGATATCTCTTGGACACCATTCTGTTACTAACTTAGTCCATTTCTCTTTACTTTCTCTTAAGGGGGTGCAGCGCGGAATTTGAAAATTTACGTGTTTTTAAGTCACTGGTGCTAGGCGCTGGTGTGGTTTGCTTGATCCTTTCACAAGGTCGTGGTTGTCTTGGAATTTGAAACAAATACCCAGAAACTGCATAAACAATACGTAAAATAATGATATCTAAAAACTTATTTCTTCAGAAACTTTGTAAATATAGCACAAATGAAACAAAATGTATGTATTGATATTCCACACTGTTGTCTTATTTTTGAATTAAAAAACATGAATATGAAAATATTAAGACTTTTATTATTTTTTACCCAAACGAATATGATTTTACGAAAGTAAACA
Organism: Eudonia mercurella; assembly: GCA_963082485.1. Lineage (NCBI taxonomy): Eukaryota > Metazoa > Arthropoda > Insecta > Lepidoptera > Crambidae > Eudonia > Eudonia mercurella. Next base: position 12,587,887 of record OY720040.1, on the reverse strand, counting down.
TTGCTCTAATTAAATCACCAGCTTACTCTGTACAGATATTAGTGTGCGTGCGTATTCGTAGTCGTGCGCCATTGTCACACAACTGCCACGCGCCGCTCGCTCGCTATCATAAAGAAACTTGAAACTCGCAGTTTTGCGTCCGCGCTGCACCCCCTTAACATATGGCCCGTCCAACGCCATTTAAGCTGTCTGTAGGCTGTGTGTGCACTTTTAAATATTGTTTTCTTTTTAATTTCGTGTAACTTCACTCTGTCTCTTCTTTTTATACCTAAAATACTCCTTTCTATTGCATTTTGATTTGATGCACTTAAGATGAATTAAATATTTATAAAATACAGTTTTTATAAATATTGAAAACATTAATGTAAAGTTGCTCTAACAAATTTATTGTAGGGTAGAGGCGCCAGTGTTCGACTGGACTGGATCGACATGTTTTCCTTTACTTGTTAAAATTAGGGGTCAGCGACTGATTGAAGTCTTTGGCAACATATAAATACAATCCACCTGTTTCCTAAATGTCATCCCATAAAATTTAAATGAAAATCAATGTTATTAAAATTAAACAACATAAACAAATCTACTCGCGTTTATTTTACACATTACTTTTTAATGTTTAACCTGACGTTGATACGCGAGGCTATTGAAATTAAAAAACATCTTAATTTCAATAGAGAAGATGGTTGGAATCTACCACTAGCCTGTGATCCCATCATACAATATTTTAAATCTCAGCCTCAACACCATACTGCTAGACCAAAAGATACTGTAAGCTCTTTTTGCGTAAAACGGAACGCACCTGATTAAATTTAAATGAGGGTATACAAGCTACTAACTAATTATAAGACGACCAACACCTGTCTCCCGTGTGACCACGGACCCTGCAAAGGGTTTGAAACGTCAGGATAAACATTAAAAAGTAATGTGTAAAATAAACGCGAGTAGATCCGTAAAAGTTGTTTCATTTCAATGTGTAGTGTTCGCGTAAACTTTAGAAAACAATATCAATGTTATTTTTTGCGACGTAAATTCTGTCGAACACTGGTGCAACAACCCTAGGTCCATTACGAAATCATAATTTATTTAATTACTCAACAATTGTGATATAACGAACAACGCAATTTTCTGTATCCAACACCATATAGAGCAGCCTTTCTTCTCTGGCTCTGCTTCTTCTTCTTCCGCTTGCGCTGTGGTCGGGGCCGCTGTCGAGCTCGCTTCTTCTTGCCCCAAAGACAAAATGGCGAACAGCGTCAAAAAGAAGAATACCAAAAAGAGTTTGATTATTGACGCGTTCATTGTTTGCGCTGATCTTCTTTTGTTAGCGACTTTAGTCTGTCTGTTCCTTTTTTAAATAGGTATGTAGAAATTTGATTTTGACAGTTCACAAATATTAAAAACTTATTCAAAATTGCGCGTCTGTCAATTGGACGCCACCAAACAGTTTCATGAACCAACTAGATGTTATCTGAGTGAAGTTTGGACACACAATTTGTTCCGCTAAATGATAATTATTTTTCTGTATGTAAATAATGCCAATGATACTATATAATTCAGTTTAAATTACGCAGTATTTCAATAGCATATCCGATCATGAGAATGTCAATAGGGCAATCTACCAAACGCACCTAACATTAATGTTATATAATATTTGTATGCATTTAGCTCACAATGTCGCATAGTAATATGATATCCAATTCGTCACTATTAGCTTACGTCCCACAGCTGGGCATTCAATTACATATAGACTAAAGCACATAGGGAAATTTGACCATAAGCCACTACACTGGCCCATGCAGACTGGTGGGTTTAAATGACTCCATCTTGCAACATCTTACGGCTTAATGTGCTAAGGCACGAAAAAGCACATATTTTTTTTATTTTCAAAAAAATATGTGATTAATTCCCGACTTGGACTGATCTGCAAGTCGAAAACCCTACAGACCATCATTAAAAATACATTGCAGTTAAATTTATCAAGTCATCAAAAAAAAATCAAAACGAACCGAAAAAGTAAATAACTTAAACGGCAGATCAAAAACCGGATATGAATTAATGAAATTCAAATTAAACAATGTTTTTCAAATGCTTAAGTGGCATAACGAAATTATGACGAACTATTTTCGTATAGGTATTGAGTACGCAAAAGTTGTGGGTTCGATTCTTACTCGAGCCTCCCGAGGCTGGTTGAATATCTCTAGTAAAATTTTATCTTGTAACTATATATAGCATTGTGATTGCAAAATATCAAAATAATAAAAATGTTTAAACAATTTAACGTTATACATAACAACAATATTATATTAAAAAATCTTTCGGGACTCCTCCATATTATAAACTTTTAGTATGCCAAATTTCACACTCCACCGTGCGCGCAACATGCTAAAAGGAGGCATGAAGTTTCATCTTCAGGTATTATTATACATACTAGTGGTCACCCGTAATTTTACTAACGCTGCACGGATTGTATCCTAAGCAATGAAAAATTAAAAAAGATAGAATGTGAGTTTGGATTGGCATTGACAGATTTCGGCCGCTCCTCTTCCAATTTTTGAAAAGAGTATATATGCGTGTGTGTCAAATACATGGTAGTGTGTGTAATGTTTGTTTTATTGATTTAATGTATTTTTTATGCATAATTAAAATATTAACATTCTGAAATCCTTCTCTATATAAACTACTAGCGGCCCGTCCCTGCTTCGCACGGGTGGACATTTTTTTAAATATAGCCTATGTTACTCAGCGCTAATGTAGCATTCTAATGGCAAAAGAATTTTTTAAATCGGTCCAGTAGTTTTTGAGTTTATTCGTTGCAAACAAACATACATACATACATACAAAAATACAAAGGTTTACTCTTTATAATATTAGTATAGATAAGTGTGCGAAATTTCATACTCCTCCGTCCGCGCAATTTTAGTAAAAAGGGGTAAAACATTTTTGCTTTACGTATTAATATATAGATAATAATAATAATAAGCAACAGTTATAAAAAAACGTGCAAATGTTTCAAAATTAATCATTTATTTTTATAAATTGGAATTTTCCCTTACTTTTCATTATCCGCTCAATAACTGCGATATAACAAACATGGCGATCTTTTGTATCCAACACCAGATGGAGCAGCCTTTCTTCTCCGGTTCAGGTTCATCATCCTCTTCCGCCTTAGTTGTTGGCACAGTGGTTGTGGCTGCTTCTTCTTCTTGTCCAAAAGAGAGAGTAGCCATAAGGATGATTATCAAGAAAAACAAAAGAACCTTTAGATTTGACACTTTCATTTTTTACTGTTATTCTTTCGTCAGCAAGAAGGTTTTGTTTTGTTTAGATACTACTCGATTTTGTTTTAATTTTATTATATTGTTCTTTTTTTAAAGATTTTAAAGTTACAATGTAGGTATCAAATGCTGATTTTAAAATACTTGATTGTCGAGTGAAATTGAAATAGTTGAAATCGGAGTACGCATTTTACTTATCATCCTCGTTACATAGATTGGAATCCGTTAATGATCATGATTTTTAAACGTACAGTCCCGAACAGTTTCTCATATGTATTACAGTCATGTACTCATATTTTAACCGCCTCTGTGGTCTGGTGGCTAGGACCAGCTGGAGGTCCCATGTCTGATTCCCAGCGTGGGCTGAATGTTTGTGTGCTCGGTTTGGTTGGTGGTAGGGCTTGTTTGCCCGCTACCACCATCTTATCTAAATATGTCGCCATAACATCCAATGTTTGTAGCATTGTTGTGTTCCGGCAGCTAGAGATAAGATAGCCAGTGCCTCAATAACTACTTGAGGAATCCCTTAAGCTTTATCGTCACTTAACACCGCCACATCATCTACTACCTATTGTGTGTTTTGAATGCAATTGCAATAAAGAATAAAGAATATATATACACAAACTTCAAAGTTCTAATGCTTTCAAACTAATAACCCAATTTAAAGGAAAACATAAAAAAACGGTTGTTCAAATGAATTAATCCAATTGTAAATCCACTTTGGAAAGTTTCAAATTGCATAAAATCAAGTTGACCAAACGATTTTTTTAAAATATACAGTATAATAAAATTGCTTTTTGAAAATTCAAAGGTTTTCGTTACATATATACAAAGTCCCCGGCATCCCTGTGTGGTGCCGGGGATGAAGAATTGCACCACCCCATCTCTTCCCGTGGGTGTCGTAAAAGCCGACTAAGAGACCATTCCAGAGGATGGGCAGCAGCATCTCTCTGAGGTTACCCTCAACCTACTGCGATCGCCAACCCGCCTGCCAAGCGTGGCGATTACGGCAAATACCCCTCATATCCTTGGGAGAGGCCTTTGTCCAGCAGTGGACGTCTTTTGGCTGAGATGATGATGATGATGATATACAAAGGGTGTCGTAAATTACCGACGATTGAGGTATCTAGTTGAAGATTGAGTACTAGTGTGATGAAGTGGTAAGCCAAACATGATAATCTACAACGTTAGTAATTAAAACGGTTTATGTTGTCTTGCTTGCTATTCATATATTTGTTTTACGCGTGAGCTTAGCAAAGTAATTAAACTCCTGGCATCGCGGTATATGGTAAGTAAATTTATATTTATTTGGATAAACAGCCAGATCTTGTTGTAGAACGGTTGGTATTCAGTGAGCGAGCAATGAATGAAAAATGAAAAATAAAAAATACTTATTTTCTCTCACATGTAGGTTACATATGTATATGCTAATTCATGGGTTTAACAAAAATAAACTGGTACCTTGTGTGTGAGAGACTGGAGTCTCAAATAGGTATCCTAAGATACCCGTAATATCGATCTCCAGGGCTCCACCCCCAACTCAGTTTCATCCTATAAGTGGTAACTCATTGGCAAGGTTTAAGGTTAATAACATTAGGTCTTATACAGGATGTTGAGTAAAACAACATACATAACAGAAAAAAAAAATAACATAAAGAACTAAACAATAAGGCTTTAGTAGCGAGGAATTAATGAGCAACGAGCCAGTACAGTGTACCTAAATAAACATGCTTTTTTTTACTTTATTTTTATTTTAATTATATGTATATACCAGCTGACCGGGCGGACTTCGTACCGCTTTGACAGTTTCCATGACAACAAAACAAACAAATCATTCGTCCGCTTAAGAACACCCGTATCCCATGATGGACTCCTATAGCAGCGCCACATACCGAATCTAATTGTAAATCTAAACCATTCTTGAATCCACTTGAACACACACAGAAAATTTCATCCAAATCGGTCCAGCGTTAAGAAGGAGTTCAATAACATACACACGCACAGAAGATTTATATATATATAAAGATATACATATACACATATACATACATATATATCTCATACATTAAATAGGTATTGTATTTATTTTATTTATTTTACTAAGGTAATGTAGCATTATGTATTTAGTATAGTTAGGTTTAGATTAATGGATAAGTAGGATTAGATGTTGAATTATTTTAGATGTAAGTAATTTAAAATTATTCATTTACTTTTTTACTAGTGAGTAAAGGCAATTCATAATTATATCAATGGTGACGAAAATGCATAAGTTTAAATAATTAGATTTTATTATATTAATTGGCTTGAACATCAAACGTGTGATGAAATTTAAATATCTGGGGCATGTCATCACCAGCGCCCTCAAAGATGATGATGATATTGAACGGGAGCGAAGGGTTCTAGCGGTTAGAGGCAATATGTTGGCTCGCAGATTTTCTCGCTGTACGGAAGATGTGAAAGTGACGCTTTTTAAAGCTTACTGTCAAAACATGTACACGGGAAATCTGTGGGTCAAACATGCCAAAATATCTCTGGAGACCCTACGAATCCAGTATAACAATGTCTTTAGGATAATCTTGGGTCTACCGCGTTTGTGCAGTGCGTACGGGATGTTTGCGGAGTATCAAACGGATGGCTTTGAAGCCGTCATTCGCAAAAAAACCGCCTTCCTGATCAGCAGAGTGAGGAACAGTTCCAACAGCATCCTAATGACATTAGCGGATCGCTTCACATCACCGCTCTGGTGGTCCCTTGTGCAAAGAGTGACAATCACGGGGACTTACCCATTCTCGTGATGGTCACTCTTGGCACAATAGAGATTCATACCTATATAAATACTAACAATATTTTTAAGTCTTACTAACAAATATGGATGAATAATCTGAAATAAACGATTTATTATATTATTATTATATTAAAAAATGGTTATAATTTAGTTTATTGAGTTGCAAATTTTGTTTTTTTTAAGTGAATTTTGGCGGATGCAGCAGATTTTTAGTTTCTGAGTACTCGAGAGTTTTTAGCCAGTTCTTAATAGTTACTGGTAGATTTTGTGAGAGGATAAACTGACAGAATACTGTCGATTTTTTATTATAGAGATAAGGGCCCAGAAAACAAAAGAAATGGTGGTAACGTTTGACCAAGACAAACTGTACCTCTCCGTCTTTTTTCTTTGTTTCATTTCGGGTCATATTGAAATTGAGAATAGTTTTTGTGGACAGTTTGCAGGATGAAAGACTCTCTGATAGTGAGTACTGAGTATACCCCATTCCTTATATAGGGAAGTAGTTGGGAATCGATAGGGTATAGAATAGAATATAATATATTTTATTTGCTAAGAATATGGTTGGTATTGGTTATGTATAACTTTCATAGTAAATAAATTAAGTTCAGTTAAATAATAAGGAGCTCGATGGCGCAGTGGTTAACGCGCCAGGTTTGCGAGTGCTGAGGTTAAGCAACTTTCACAAATGTCATGGTCGCGGTCATGGATGGGTGACCAAAAAATTATCAGCTCGAGCTTCTCCGTGCTTCGGAAGGCACGTTAAGCCGTTGATCCCGGCTGCATTAGCAGTCGTTAACAACCACCAATCCGCACTGGGCCCGCGTGGTGGTTTATGGCCCGTTCTATCCATAGGGAAGGCTCGTGCCCCTGCAGTGGGGACATAAAATGAGCTGATGATGATGATGAAATAACAAGCTCCAATGCTGCTGCATAAAGCCCTCATCAGGTCAGGCTAAATTTTCTTCTATACAAATACAATGGTCATATTTATTTGAGTAATCTTTGACATCAAGTCATCGCTACAATTCATACTTTCCTAATGCGGATGATTAAATTGTGACTACTGTTATAGTAATTTATTTAATTTATAATAGCCAATTTTTACCTAGTGCTAATTCTAAAGCTTTTCTTGTAAAGTTTCAACAAAATTATTATTAAATTAAACTAGCCAATAATTTTATCTGCGACTGTACCTCATGTCTATTAATGACAGATATAACCTGGAGCTATCATGTTTTCCAATCATAGTAATTGGAGTAAAGCAGCCTTTTAAACGTTATTTAATATTGTTTGTAACATTTAACAACAAAATTATGATGAGCATTATTATGGTAGGTACTTATAATTCGTTATTAGGTACGGCACAGATTCATAAAAATGGTAGCATGATATGATTTGCTCAAAATCTGATTATGGCATCCACTTTAATTTCTATCAATACCGCCAAGCAACATTGATTGGATCCCATAAAATTGAAAGGATAGATTATATAGATCAAATATCATGTAAATTAACAGGTTCCGTACCCTTCAAACCGGACCATGCTACATAACAAATATAAAAGAGATTCCCTTTGATGTCGTAAGCGTCAATGGGTCGTTTTCCATCAATTCTTCTACACACATACACATATATACATGATATTAAATCACACACCCTCAATCAATCGTATTCACTGTGTCAGTGTACAGAGAATAACGGACTATAAAAAATACGGTGATTACTATACTTAAAACATTATAGTAAACTTTAAAATAGAAGTCAAAGAAATTATTTATAGAATCAGGCTTTACTTTGCAGAAATCCATGGCATACAAAAGTGCGATTATAATAATACTAGCTGACCCGGTGGACTTCGTACCGCTTTGACAGTTTCCATGACAACAAAACAAACAAATCATTTTGTATTAGAAAATTAAATTGTCGTTTTTAGTATTTTATATTATTATTTTTATAAAAAGTATCCTATGTCCTTCCCAATACCTTTGAAAATATGTGTACATAGTTTCATGATGATGGGTTGAGTAGTTTCTACGTGAAAGCGTAACAGACAAACTCGTATTCACATTTATAATATTAGTAAGGATGTATGCATGCTTGCATTTATTGTTCCTTCTGCATGTCCATAATACATACTCATCGTCGTTATTGTCATGCTTAAAAATTGTTTATTTGTCTTAAGTTTCAACAAAATAATAAAAAAATATAAGTTTTAAGTATAAAAAATAAACAAAACAATATTTTAAGTAACGCACGTTGACCAATATAACTTGAAGGTTGACAAAAAGATGTATGACTCAGTGTCTGCGGGGAACCAGCCACCTCTATTATTCATAACCAATAACAATAAAATTTTATCAGTGAGTGTAGCACTTGTTTGTTAAACACGCGAACAGCATCTCTTTAGAAGGGTTCTTTAAAAGTACATAGGTATTTGACAGGATCCAGTGATCGACCCCCGATCCGATCCGAATCCCTCTAAGAAACTAGTAGGGCACGGAGACACGCACTAGTGCGTGATGCCGTTCCATCTAGAAAACCTCTAACGGTGATTCGTTTCACACAGCTTGAGGAACCGTTTAAGTTTCTCCCAAAAAAGCCAGGTGAAGCTGAAAATGCCCAGTGGCAATCAGTAAACTCTCTCAAAAAAAAAACAATAATAAAAGTAAAATTTTAATGAAAATCAAAGCTATTTTTGGCGACAAAAACTGTGTCAAACACCGGGCTTAAAATTTCGAACACTGGTGCCTCTACGAATAATAAAAACACATAAAAATTATCTTTATATTAATACGTGAAGCAAAAACTTTGTACCCCTTTTTACGAAAATTGCGCGGACGGAGGAGTATGAAATTTCGCACACTTATAGTTTATATAGAGAAAGATTGCAGAATGTTAATTTTTTGTTTAAATTATGCATAACTTACTTAACTTAACTTTACTTAACTTACTTACACATACTACCATGTATTTGGCACACACGCATATAAATATACTTATTTCAAAAATTTTAACTAGTTATATTAAATACCTAAAAACTATTGTGACATTAATGAACAATATTTTATTATATTCTATTCTATATATTGCGGACGCAATACGGCGGTGCTTGCGTCCTACATCCGATTGATAAACAAATAAGTATTGTTTTATTTGCAATTTTCAATATGTCAAAAAATATAAAAAGCTACTGTTGTTACGTATCTACTGTGGTCTCAGTCCTAGCGAGCCCGTCCGCGTTGGGGTCATAACGAACAATTTATGGGGGGAAAAGTTTATTTTCTTATTCCCCCCTCTCATCAGTGACTTTCATCGTTCCATTGGACAAGTCGGGACATGGTTTTTTTTTTAATAACTCGATGTGGGGAATAAATTAGAGAGCATGGATCGTAGCGTCGGTCGTAATGAAAAAAGTTTCAGTTCATTGTCGGGTCTTCAACATTTTTCTTTTTCTGAGCGACTTCATACATATTACGATGATGACGGAAGTATAAGTAGTATAAAATAATTTTTATTGCAACACCAGAATTGCGAAAACAATATGTCAAAAAGCGATTTAAGGCAATCAACTTTAGCCACCTTTGTGGTTTAGTGAATAAGACCACCGGGCTCAAAACCAGAGATCCCGAGTTCGATTCCCAGCGATTACGTTTTGCGTACTCGCTTTAGTTGGTAGTAGGGCTTGTTTGTCCGCCTGGCTAGCTACCACCATCTTATCTAAATATGTCACCATAACATCAATGTTTGTAGCATTGTTGTGTTCCGGCAGCTACAGATAAGATAGCCAGTTACACTGGTAACTGACTAGGAAAAGTTAGTTAAATTTATTATTGGCTAGGAAAAGTTAATTAAATTAGCTAGTAAAAGTTGAGGATTCCGGATGAATGAAGTATAGGCTGATGATGTTGATGATGATGATGATGATGAAATGCGCTCCCACCTTTTTTTTCGGCCTTTCATCATCATCATTATCATCTGCTCATTTTATGTCCCCACTGTTGGGGCACGAGCCTTCCCTATGGATGGATAGGGAGAACGGGCCATAAACCACCACGCGGGCCCAGTGCGTATTGGTGGTTGTTAACGACTGCTAATGCAGCCGGGACCAACGGCTTAACGTGTCTTCCGAAGCATGGAGAAGCTCGAAATGATAATTTTTGGTCACCCATCCGATGACCGGCCGTTGCGAAAGTTGCTTAACCTCAGCACTCGCAGACCTGGCGAGTTAACCACTGCGCTATCGAGCTTCTTGGCTTTATCATCACTTAACATCAGAGAAGGTGAAGGCACTGTGCTTACCCGTAAGGCAATTCAAAATATATCTTTTGTTGTCCAACACGACACGGTCAACGCAAACCAAGGTCCTAGCTTTTAGTGGCGCCTCCAAGTTCTGCTACTCTGGATACCTAAGTTACATGCCTTGAAGAATCGTAAGATACTGGGACACGCTCGGTAATGCTAAACCCTCGAAATCCTCCAGATTTCGATTACAACGATTTCAGGTACCAACATGTGTCTCACCGACCGTAAACCCAGTTACGCTTTAAATTAATACACTAAATGTGGACTGAGGAGCTCGATGGCGCAGTGGTTCACGCGCGACGTCTGCGATTACTGACGTTAAGCAACTTTCGCAAAGGCCAGTCATCGTATTGGTGACCAAAAATGTATCATCTTGAGCTTCTCCATGCTTCGGAAGGCACGTAAAGCTGTTGGTCCCGGCTGCATAAGCAACCCGCACCGGACTTGCGTGGTGGCCCTTTCTCTCTATCCATCCAAAGGGAAGGCTCGTGCCCCAGCAGTGGGAACATTATGAGCTGGTAATATTATGCCATGACCTGATGGTATTATATTCGTGTACTTTAATTAAATAAACAAGTAAATGCCATTTCTAACTGAAAAACTATAATATCCTTTCAAAGAGAAGTGAATCCAGAAATAAAGTTCCGATTCCGGTGGACTAATCACCATGCCACAGCTGTTCAGTAACAAAACCATTTGCTCAAATCACCGCGCTCGGAAACTCGTAACAACGTTATATATTCCGCCTGCAAATTATGGTCCTTAACAATGCGTATTGTTTCGTTGTCCTTTTACAATGGATAAGCGTCGATATTCTTTTATAAGTGCAGCTGGTGTACTTGGTTGGAAATGCTTAGTACCTGACAGGTTTACGACGAAGACACACCACCTATGTAAGTCGTTAAATAGTATTTTGTATATCTAAGTTGGATATCAAGCGCAAGACCCTGCACCTGGTAAGCGACTGCCGCACTTTTATTTTTGCTTTCAATCTGTCGTCTGCCGTGAATACAGACGCAATAGAGTTTTAATTGTTTGGTGGCGCTGGTCTGCGCTTGCGCATATCAAAAATGCGAGTGTGAAGCCTCCCCGTTGTCGATGTAACACCTGCTCACTCTGCTGCTGTCCCTTATCTCCTACTTCTTGCATTTTGGACAATTTAATCGAGGGTCTGAGATTCGAGGTCAGAGATCTGACCAGGGGACTGTTAAAGTAGCAGCTTTTTGGTCAGGAAGAATATTATGATATTGATGTGGATGACACGAGGGGAAAAAAAAGACATTTGTTAGAAAAAAGTATAGTACTTTGCAAGTTACCTTGAAATAATTTAAGTTCGAGTTAAAGTGATTGAAAGGTAAAACTGTAATATATTTGTAATGAATGTTAATGAATGATTTTTAATTATTAAGTCATCATCATCATCAGCGCATTTTATGTCGCCACTGCTGGGGCACGAGCCTTTCCTATGGATGGAAAGGGAGAACGGTTCAATAATAAGAGTTGTTCGTTTGTATCAAGGAAATCATCTCAGAAGTTTTAGACGGTGATATAAAGTCAACCTATATACTTTCCTTTATTTTTATAATGATCTAGCAATTTCTCTTTCGTAGAAAAATGTTAATGCTGAGCGCCGTCACTCTGTGCATATTCTCCTGTGCCGTGGCCTTCCAGGCTCATGGCACTTCGGGCACACTGGTAGACTTCACAGATCCTAAGGTGAGTCTTTATTTGTTTGTTTTTATTCTTTTATTTAAATAGAAATACAAATATGCATTTGCTGTATCCTAAATCCTTACAGTTGCTAGCATCTTATACTATATACAATAACTAACAAAATTATTCATAAATGAAATTAAACATAAAGGATCATTTCATAAGGACATAAAAATAAAGATAGAGAGAATGTAAATATAAAGAGGACAATACAAAAAGTAGTAGGAATAGCGTTTTTGTCGCTAAAAAGCATTTTCTAATCAACCACAATTATGATGTGTTTTGTTTGGCAAAAGTCGTGTAAGATTTTTACATATATGTGGTTATAATAATAAAATTACAATGTATTTTCTCAATAAAATATTTAATAGCATGTTTTGCTACAAAAAAAATATTACATTTTTGTATTAAGGAATTTTGGTATTCTAAAAAGAGCAATGAAGTTACAACGTAACTGCGACGTCTTTGTCCTCTAAAGACAAAGACTTTAAAACAGATTATGTGCAACCAAACCACATGCTTGTGAATGCTAACCGTATTGTCATCGTTGCGGAGTAAATATTTCTTGGACAGTCTCTCTCACGTCAGAAAGCTACTTATCGAAAAGAGACAGACCGTTGGGAAAAGCTTGGCTGCATATTTAGTAAACTAGACAGAATACTAAGAGGAAATATCCATCTATGCCTCAGGCGCCAGAATAGTTTGTTCTACCAACTGTGACATATGGAGCTGAAACATGGACTCTTACAAGAGAAAGAGTTCATCGCTTGCAGGTGATCAAGATCTCACACCGGATAAGAAATACCGAGAACCGCAGGCGTACAAGACTAAGACAAAGCACGACATAACAAAAAACGTAAGCATCCTGATATGGAGATGGGCGGAACATGTCTGTAGCTATCTTTAGAAAATTTAAGACATGCGTTAAGGAATCACTTTAAAAAAAGGGTTATTACAAAGGACATTTTTTTAAAGTGATTCCTTAACATATATTACCATACATAACCATGTACATTGTACTAACCCTTTTTTTAAAGTGATTCTTTAACGCATGTCTCTCTCATACAATATAACCATGTTAACGATGCATGGAATCGACATTCCTCCAATTCTTGCACACTGTATTCTCGTAGCTATGCAGCTTCATTCTCGAGTTTTGCAGTTTTAAGCGTTGGTTGTTACCAAATGAGATAATGTAATGTAAAATTAATGTATAGAGGTAAGCATCATTTTTTATTCCGGGCTATTAAAAGTTTTTAATTGTAAATGTATTAAATAATAATATTGAATGATTTGGTAACGTCATTTTTTTTGTAAAAGTCGTTACTTCTATTAAAGTTGTGCAGTTTCTTGCGCCCATTCTTCTCCACATCTAAAAAATAGACGTCCTGAATTAGTAGTACGTAAAAAAGTTTGGACGTTTCAAAAGCATTTATTCTTAAGTTTATTTCAGTATTTTTTTTACTTTGACTTTGACGTACATAACGGACGATGGTCGCACAATATCATAGCAAGGCGATCAAGAGCTGGGCGTAGAAACGAAGGATGGTGACTGGCTCGATGGAGAGGCGATATCGATAGAATCGCTGGAAAGAGCTGGGTTGGATTAACTGCCAACAACTCTCTGTTCAGCAGCTCCTTTGTCATCATTGGTTGGATTGCCAACCAAGTTCTTGGCGTGCAAAGGAAGAGAACTATACTCAGCATTAAGTGATGACATGTTGAAGCAGAACTGTGGCGTCCTCGCTCATCACCAGCTCATTTTATGTGCCCACTGCTGGGGCACGAGCCTTCCCTATGGGTGGATAGTGAGAACGGGCCATAAACCACCACGCGGGCCCAGTGCGGATTAGTGGTTGTTAACGACTGCTAATGCAGCCGGGACCAATGACTTTACGGGCCTTCTGTAGCACCGAGGAGCTCGAGATGATAAAGTTTTGAATTGATTAAATTTTCTTGATCAAGTTCTAGGGCCGGTGCTGTTCAGCAGCAATGTCCAGCATCGGCCAAGTGTTAACTCGTTAAACTAAATAAATAAAAATTACAAATAAATAATCACTTTTTTCTCATAGAGATCAAAATTTTCATTGTATTTCACTATATATTTCATACGCGAGGCTATTGAAATTAAAAAACATCCTAATTTTAATAGAGAAGATGGTTGGAGTCTACCACCAGCCTGGGACCCCATCATACAAAATATTAAATCCCAGCCCCAACACCATACTGCCAGACCAAAAGATACTGTAAGCTCTTTCTGCGTAAAACGGAATGCACCCGATTAAATTAAATAAGGGTATACAAGCTACTAACTAATTATGAGATGACCAACACCTCAGTCTCCCTGTGACCACGGACCCTGCAAAGGATCCGAAACGTCAGGATAAACATTAAATAATGTAAAGTAAAATAAACGCGAGTAGATCCGTAAAAGTTGTTTCATTTAAATGTGTAGTGTTCGCGTAAACTTTAGAAAACAATATATATATTTCATTTTTGATTGTTTGTATGTATTGTCATAATAGCTTCTATTTCCAGGTCCAAGGCCACCTAGACGCTCTCGTCCGTCTAGCCCAGTCGTGCGTGATCAAAGTGCGCGCCACCCCGAAGGACGTGCGAGCCTACTTCACCAACTCCTCACCAGTTTCCAGGTCTGGACAGTGCTTTGCGGCCTGCATGCTGGAGCAGAGTGACATCATTAACCATGGCAAGGTACTAATAAAGGATAGCATCAAAAAATCCGTTGACATTGGGCGACTTTATTTGGAAAACAAATGCTTTAGTTTCCATTTTCCAACCCGTGACTTTTGTGAAGCTATACCACCTGCTTACCGCCCAACTGCGAGAACTTCGACAGGACGCAAGGGGTATCATCATCAGCTCATTTTATGTCCCCACTGCTGGAGCACGAGCTTTCCTTATGGATGGATTGCGAAAATAGGCCATAATTCACCACGTGGGCCCAGTACGGATTGGTGGTTGTTAACGACTGCTAATGCAGCCAGCTGCATCCCAGGCAGGTCCCGGGACCAACGGCTTTATGTGCCTTCCGAAACACGGAGGAGCTCGAGATGATAAATTTTATGGTCACCCATCCGATGACCGGCCTTTGCAAAAATTGCTTATCCTCAGCACTCGCAAAGTGGGCACGTTGACCACTGCACCATTGAGCAAGGGGCATACCCACTAAAAACGCCTCCCAAGACCCGGTCAACCCGAGCCGAGGTCTTTAGAGACGCCCTCGGTGTTCCGCTCCCGATCAGATTTAAAACCTTTGACGGTGCTTCGTTTCACATGGCTCAAGGAACCCTCTCGCCGCCCCCAAAAAGGCCGGTGATGCTGAAAATTCAAATGCAAAACATGTAAACAAACTCTCTTCAAAAAAAACTAGAGACGCACAAACTGCAATAAAATTTCAATCGAGAATAACTGTTATTTTGTACATTATGATTACTTTATTGTTTATCCATGTAGTAAAAACTACACGATTCAAACGAACCATACACAATCGAACGAATATTTAATATACACTAGACTTTAGTTACTAGACGTTTGTGTGTCTGTGTATATAAAAGTGTCTGAAAGTTATATGAATGTGTATGACATATAGTTCGAGCATATAGTTTCGACCTAAGCTGTGACAACTAAAAGTCGACTTCGTAAGGAATTTAAACAAATCAAACCCGCGACCTCTACGTCTGAGACCGACGTTCTGACCACAGAGGTATTCAGAAAACGATTTTAATTACAAGAATGCGATCCGCAATGGATGCCCTTCTGATCCAAAGCGGGTGAGTTCACCCTCAGAGCAATTCCGTCAAACTCCAACCGGGCGTAAACGCCCAGAGCACCACGCGACTTAAAACTTTAAAATTGTTTATTTAGAGCCTACTTTTGTATGAAGAAGTTTAACTATAGACAAACTAGAATAAATTTGCTACACTCTCAACTCCCAACAACTTTATTCTCTGCGCGTTTTCAATTATTTTTTTTTATTTCAAATTTTTTTTTTTGCGAATTACTTCATCGGCGCAGGTGCTGTCATTTGTTATTAGTCCGATAATGTCCAGACGCGAGCGCGTAACGTTGGTGGACCCACAATCCTATACTGTGGTGTGGGCCCAACTCTTTTGATGACGATTTCAGTTTCACACCTCGATAATGGCGGGACGCAATCAAGTTATTGAATGTGGCATGGAGTTCACAAGGAAAAATGGCGCAACTGAGAATTTTTTTTAAAGTTAGTTAAACTTTCGCGTTCTATAGTTAACAAAGAATTAAAACGGGGATTCATCATCATCATCATTATCATCATCCTCAGCTCATTTTTATGTCCCCACTGCTGGCGCACGAGCCTTCCCTATGGATGGATAGGGAGAACAAGCCATAAACCACCACGCGGGCCCGTTGCGGATTGGTGGTTGTTAACGACTGCCAATGCAGCCGGGACCAACGGCTTAACGTTCCCTTCGAAGCACGGAGGAGCTCGAGATGATACATTTTTGGTCACCCATCCGATGACCGGCCTTTAGGAAAGTTGCTTAACGTCAGCAATCGCAGACCGGGCGCGTTAACCACTGCGCCATCGCGCTCCTCACTCACTCAATAGTTAATTATTAGTACTAACTAGTTTTTATTCCCCGTTTTTGATATTTGTCAAATGCGCCCTTTTTCCTTATGACGGTAGAATTTGCCTCCGAGCACAGAGCCGAAACAAACAATGGGATTGGCTTTCAATTCAATTAGAGTGTAACAGGCATCACAATACTTTGATTATTTTCGTTGGCTTCTTTATATGGAACGACTAAGAATGAACATAAGCTGGGTATCGGAATTTTTTTGTCTCTTTCTATCATTTGTACTTGTCAGAGCACAGAATTCTGTATTTGTAGACAAAACTGTGTGAATTCATCAAATTCACTTATACTTATACATACAAAAGTAGGTTTGGAAGAAGACGTTGAGACAAAATACATAATTACATTAATACATAATGAGATCAGGTCAGATGAGAAAGAATTAGTGAGGAGAGATTCACCAAAAAGATATGGGCGACCTAGGCGGATGTATCTTGACCAAAACGAAGACATTTTAACGAAAGGCCAGGTCAAGAGTACCTTAAACCAGCGAGGCGAGCATGTATAAAGAAATTAATAAGAGTGTCTACTCTAAGGGAAAGGAGTATGTAAGAATCGCAGCGAGTGGCAGACAGTGGTCTCTGCGTATGGGAGACAGGCGTGATTGTATGTACGTATCAGTATATATACAGTGTATATCAATAGCTCCTTACCCTAAAGGACTTCCCGAGACGTAGCTGGTGTACTTGAGAAGAGATTGTGAGAGTGAGTGAGAATGAGTGTGAGAGTGATAGTGTGTTGAAGTGAGATTGAGAATGTATGTGAAAGTTTCATATCCCAAACGTGTTGTGCTATTAAACTCGAAAAGAAAACAACATGCTTAATGTTTTTCTAGGTGAACAGAGAACTGCTAGTCCACCAGGCCAGTCTCGTCAACGGCAAGAACTCCCGCGTGGTGCGCAAGCTGAACAGCATCTCCCGCCTCTGCCTGGACAGCATTGAGGGCATGTCGGACCGGTGCCAACTAGCTTCGACCTACAACGACTGCTTAAACGAGAATATGTTGGAGTTCGCCTTCCCACTTGACATTGCTGAGGAGGCAGTGAGGAAGATGCCCTTTCATCTCATACAGCCCAAGTAAGTTTTTTTAAAGCGATTCTTTTGTATCTTTGTTTGCCTGAACATCCATATACCGTGATGGTATTCGCCTTCCTTCTTGATATTGCTGAGGAAGCCGTAAGGAAGATGTCTTTCCATCTCATACAGCCTAAGTAAGTTTTTTTTTGCAGCCTCCAGACCCAAAATATCGTACTTCCATAAACGAAACACAGAAAATGTAGGTAAATATTTGAAAACCTCTATCGAAACAAACAAAGCCGACATAGCAAAAAGTAAGTTAAAAATCGTTCATTACACAAAAATGTTTGGAACACCAGGTAGGCTACTCTTGACGCAAACTCAATCTCAATACAATTCCAATGCGATTAATATGTATCGATATTGGGATAAGTTTCGCAATTTCGGGACGCCCCATCTCGATAATAATTTGTTCACTGAATTTCCACGCAATTTAATTCCAATGTACCGCTATTATCGCTTTTAAGAGTGCCATTTGAATTTTTTAGACTTGGGATTGGAAATTGATTATTGCAATTGTGTTTCAAGAGTAACCCACCATAGTGCGGCGACTCAAACGAGCCACAAAATAGGATACTGCAGAAGGTAAGTTTTTTTTGATAGAGTTTACTGTTTGCCAGTATTGCTTCTAAACATTTTCAGAGTAACCGGACTTTTTTGAAAGCGACTTTTTTGAAACTTAAAGAGTTCCTCAAGCCGTATGAAACACTATCAGAGGTTTTCCAGAAAAAACGGCATCACGCACTAGTGCGTGTTTCCGTACCCTACTAGGTTTTCCGAGGGGATCGGATCGGAGCGGTCAACCCGAGGGCGCCTCTAAAGGCTAGGACCTTGGCTCGGGTTGACTTCTTCATACAAACGCGCTTGAGACACGGAATCTCGCAGCAGCTGATCGGAGAGTTTTAAACTGTTGTGAGATTCTGTGTCTATGTGGTCGTTGCTCGAGCGCGGTATTTATTAAGCTTATTTGTTGTCGAGCTATCAATTTACACAAACTTTGCCAGAGGTAAACAACATCAGTTTTGATTTATAACTTTTTGTAGCCTTCGCGTTTCTACAAGTAACACAAAACAAAAAAAATATAAACTTATAACAAAATATAAAGCTAAAATAATGATAAATCGCTATTTAAAACGTTTATTAAGCATTAAGTTTCTTTTTTTAATAACCTTTATTCTGTCTCACTGCTGAGCAAAGGCTACCCTCTACATCTCCACTCGTCTCTATCCTAAAAAAAGCTTTAAGGGGGTGCAGCGCGGACGCAAAACTGCGAGTTTCAAGTTTCTTTATGATAGCGAGCGAGTGGCGCGTGGCAGTGTTGTGACAACGGCGTACGACTACGAATACGCACGCACACTAATATCTGTACAGAGTAGGCTGGTGATTTAATTAGAGCAGTGTTTACTTTCGTAAAATCATAGGCGTTTGGGTAAAAAATAATAAAAGTCTTAATATTTTCATATTCATATTTTTTATTGAAAAATAAGACAACAGTGGCCTGCAGAATATCTATACAAACATTTTGATGTCGGAACATTGTTTCATTTGTGCTATATTTACAAAGTTTCATAAGAAATAAGTTTTTAGATATCATTACTTTTACGTATTGTTTATGCATGTTTCTGGGTATTTGTTTCAAAGTCCAAGACAACCATTGCCTTGTAAAAGAATCAAGCTAACCTACACTAGTTCTTTTAATGTATATGACCTATTCAGCGCCTAGCACCAGTGACTTAAAAACACGTAAATTTTCGAAATTCCGCGCGGCACCCCTTAATAAAAAAACAAAAAAAAAATATAATTTGATCAAACCTAAAGTCATACGACACGAGCAGTGATGATAATAATATAATTATCTACCATCCGTGCTGTGCCTGCAAATGATTAATATCCTCATCTATCAAGGGATTTCTGAACCCAACAGACGCGCACGTGTGTGGGATAAATAAGTGCCGGATTAGCGCGGGAATTACGGGATCACTGACTGGAGGCTGCGCTTATCTAGGCATACCGGCGCCCCACACGAGATCCAACTTCAAATGAAGGGCACAGACAAAAAACAGGGAATGTAATATTAAATTTAATTTTAAATTACAAGTTTTTACGAAAGAACAGGTGTCGCTAAAATTGCGTTATTATCTAAACCCACAGTAAAAGGAATTACACAATTTATACCCGAGCACATAAAATCTTATTTGTCATAAAATCATAAAAAAGGTTGTTTAATTATTTTATTTTCCTTCAGAAACTAAAAATATATGATATTACCAAAAATATGGTTAATAACAACAAATATTTTATTTTACAATTTTTAATTTCATTAAGAGAAATATAACTTCCATACTTTTAAATGTCGCCATAACATCAATATTGTAGCATTGTTGTGATCCGGCAGATAGAGATAAGATAGCCATAGTCTCACGGCGTTTTTCTCTTATAAATCAATTCAGTAGGGCATACCTTTTCTTTGCCTATACCATTCAAATGTGGTAGATAAGACATTCTATTGATATATTAGCGACCGGCCGCGATTTTCTGCAATAAGTCAGCTCCCTTTATACAGGAAGTCTTGAAAATATATAGGAATATATTATATTACAAAAACACAAATGTTGAAAAAATTTCCACGAGCAGGATTTGAACCTGCACTCTTCTGACATACCGGGTCAGGTGCTCTCCCAATTGAGCTATCGTGCTTAACGACGGTAGTTGTTGTGTATTCCTATACCTACTTAACGTCTAAAGGTATACCATAAAAATATTTCTTGCGCTTTCGCTGACATCGGATTGGCTAGCAGCTCTTGATACATAAGAACATTCTTAGTATTAAGGCCTTTGGATACAAAAAAAAATCCAATCCGGATTCTATCAAAATATGATACAGATCTTATAATTTACCACATATGTCACAGTTAAAGGGAATTGGTCTTACCCACCAAAAAAACAAAATTCAAAACATTAAAAAAACAAAATGAAACATAAATTTATTACGAAGCTGACAACAAATCTTGTTTGCGAAACTCCGCTACGATTCGAAATGTTTTTCTCAATTCCTTTCTCTCTGTTTTCACGTTGCAATGTACATCCACGAGCATTATCATGTTGCTGCTGTTAATTTGCACTTTTGACTAGTTTTGACGCTTTTTCCATTAAGAGTTACATTCATCGTCATCATGATCAGCTCATTTTTATGTCCCCACTGCTGAGGCACGAGCCTTCCCTATGTATGGGTAGGGAGAATACGAGCCCAGTCCGGATTGGTGGTTGTTAACGACTGCTAATGTAGCCGGGACCGGACTTTACGTGCCTTCCGAAGCACGGAGGAGCTCGAGATGATACATTTTTGGTCACCCTTCTCCTTGGCGGGAAAGTGAAGAGTCATGTCTGCGGTTTTGTTTTATTTTCCTAAATTTGTGTTATGTCGAATATTAATGTAAAATAATGGTGGATTATTAACCGTTAAATGTTTGTGAGTGTGCATGAGTGTTGGCAAATGAAACAAAACAGTGCAACGTCACTTTTCAAATTCTCTCAAGAAGTCCGCCCGAGGACTTAGTAAAGCCCCACATCTTTACTGAGATACTCGAGGGATTGAGGGGTTATTTCATTTCTCAGTTCTCATTTCTATTATTATTCAGCATCATCATACAGGAAAGAAATATTGTTTGTTTATGTAGTACTTGTAAAAGAAAGATTACACTTTTTCATTGGCTAAATGCTTGTGCAAAGCCATAAAAAAAGCCGACCCTTTCTAAGGGAAAGAACACGCTCTTTATTGTGTAATGCTCTGGTATTGTCGCATTTAAATTATGGAGATGTAGTGTACACTCCCTGTTTATATAAAAAGACGCAAAAACGCGTTAATAGGTACAAAATGCATGTGTGAGGTTCTGCCATGTAATACCTAGAAGAAGTAGAATTACACCACATTTGGTTCAGAGACGTTTACTCAATATGTCTAACTCTTGCACGCTTAAGTATGCTTGTCTCCTATACAGATTGCTACATGATAAGTGCCCGATCTACTTATTTAACAAATAAGTTGCTAGGAAATGCCTCTCTATGCTTAGGGACAGAGGGCCCAGATTATATATCCCTATGTATAGATTAGCTGACTCGAGAGGTTGCTTTGTACGCATCCGCTAAAATATGGAATGATTTGCCTCCACCCGTTCGTGAAACTCAATTTAATCGTACTCTTTCAACTTTTCGCAAATAATGTCGCGAACTAACTGTCCCTCTGCTGGGCAAAGGCCTCCATCATTGAAATCAAGTCATCGCTACAATTGATGGGTAATGGCAAATGAATGGTAATCATCATCATCATCATCATTATCATCATCATCAATGGCTTAATTACCACGCTTGCCAAATGCTATGCATCTAAAAATCTGAAACACTTTGCCCGGCCTGGGAATTGAAACCGCGACCTTCGGGTCGTCCGAGGCATCGGCATCATACCGTTACCTTATCGTTGTGTAATTAAATAAAAAAGTTTTACAAAAACAAAATTGCAAGATAAAAATTAACTAGAAAATATCTAACAGTCTCAGGAAGCTCAGCGGTCAGAGCATTGCACCGGTAATCCAAGGGTCGTGGGTTCGATTCCCCCTCGAGCTTCCTGAGACTTTTCTATCTTGTTACTACATATGCCATTGTGATTATAAAAATTAAAATAATAAAACTAAATTGTGCAAAAAATACTTTTAAAAAGTAATAATTGTATAAGTCACTATCGCCTCCAGATCTGTCGGCATCCGATTACTTAGTAATAGAAGCCACCGTCATCGGCTTTCAACCCTTCAAGCGGGTGGAAAACTTAATTAAGACCTTAAATCTCTAATTACTATGCAGATTGATCGCGAGATATTCCACTTTGAGCGTGTTTCGTGTCTTAGATGATAATTTTTGCATAAAATTTTATAAAAAAACACCGAATTCTCTTCTGTTTCAGTTTACCGCAGGAAATGAGGCAATCGCACTACTGAAAAATCGTTTAGTATTTTCCACTTTTATATCCACATTTAATACTAATTAATATATTCATTAATCTTTAAATTCAAATTCATTCACCATTTCTGAATGGTAATCGTGTTACTTTAAGTTTAATAATTAAATATATTATTTCTAATTTTGTAATTTTCTATGCACGAAATAAAATATGTTTCTATTCTGTTCGATGTTTTAATTACCATGGTAAAGGTTACCTTTGAATCAATTATATATATTTTTTATATTTAGATGATGCAGGAAGATTAATTATTGCGCTATTTCATAACCAGCTTATTTTATGTCCCCACTGCTGGGGCACGAGCCTTCGAGAGATGGATGGATAGGGAGAACGGGTCATAAACCACCACGCGAGCCCGGTGCGGATTGGTAGTTATTAACGACGAAGCTAATACAGCCGGTACCAACGGCTTTACATGCCTTCCGAAGCATGGAAGAGCTCGAGATGTAAAATTTTTGGTCACCCATACGATAACCGGTCTTTGCGAAAGTTGTCCGGGCTCGTTAACCACTGCGCCATCGAGCTCATGTGCGCTATTTAAATATTAATAACAGTCATGCCCCTGTGGCGGCCTGCGATCGCCACATAACTTCTTATCCTCACGTATGGTTAAAAAGTTTGTAAACGCATTCCAAATCGCGTGTAGATCTGATAAAGATAAGACATGGCATCCTCCCTCCAACATCTACATAGTTTATATTGTATAAATAGCCTTGTAAGGTTTAGATAATAAGTTAGACAATGTAGTCACTGTAAATATACAACATCACATAAAGAGATACAGTCGTTATTTACCATCGCCATGGAACCCTCCATCATCACAACCTCCCATACGTCGACCACGATGACACTGGTGACCCCGCTCAAGCAACAAGCAACTTTCCAACGGAATACCTCAAAAATTAAACACGTGAGTCATTTGGAGTATTTACATCAACCATGGCAGCAACATTCTATTCAGCAACGGACACAACAACATCTTCAAAATAAAATCACTACGCCGAGCCACACCGAGCCGCGACTGCGTCATTGGCTCTCACAACTTTGGCTTCCCTTCCGGCACATCGTATCAAGAACGTTTCATCGACCAAATATAAACAAGAACCGCTCCACTTTGTTCAGAATTCCGAGTTTACGTGAGGCTGTGGTTATGATGCTCTCAATATAGGTCTTCGGGTTGAGGTCGCTGTGTATGTCCTACCTAATAATACCTAAGAGACTGAGACCAGTCTGGATGGGTAGGTTGTTCTGGAAGGAAGGTTGGGGGAGAAATGCGGACTTTTTAGCAGTGACAATTGATTGGAACAACGGATTGCGGAAGACCCAGGTTCGATTCCTGGCTGGGTAGGCATTTAATTGTTTCTCTGTATTTTATAAATATTTAATGCAGCTTCGGTGCAGAAATTAGCACTTAAAAATAAAAAGTAAAATTTACTGTAGCGTTGTGTTACCTTTGTGGTATTTCATCTGTAAAGATGAATCTGCATAGCCATCGGTTGCAATAACCGTTGGATAGATGGCAGTGTCCCGCTAAAAGCACTCAAAAATTAAAAAGCAGTGTAAAAATGCAGTGCTTACGTCAGCCTTCCCGGTAGCATTATGGTCAATGCAGCCGCCCGGATTGCGGAAGACTCAGGTTCGATTCCTGGCTGGGTCGGGTAGGCATTTAATTTTTTCACTGTATTTTATAAATATATAACAATTGATTAAATACCACCTATTGTGCAGACGCCTCTACATCAACTTATCCAAATCTGTCAAATTTCTTCAATACATTTTCAACCGTATACCTTAGCGATAAGGCTCAAAGTCTGTTGAGGAACTTTGACAGTTTGTGGTACTCTGATGTGCAGACGTGTGTACTTCCTAACTGTCACCCCGCAAAATTTCAAAGAATATCTTTGTTATTTATTGGTAAAGAAAATTGTGTCGAAATAGGCTTTGTCGAAAACTAGTGCCTCTACGCTTAATACCCTAACTAAAAAACTTTAAAAAGGTCAATACCGAAAACCATTACATTGAATTCCAATATAAACTATTGCATTCCACATAACTCCGCAGAATTTGCCAATACAATGCGATCGAACGAAACAGTAAATAGTTCATCAGATATTATAATACCAAATGCATACACGCCTCGTACTAGCAAAATTAACTTTGTCGCTATAGTAATAAAAGCTTTGTTTGTAAAATCATGTCCATAATTTATTGGTTTCCTCTGTACACATGCCTCCATAATTAATTCCTCGCGTCCATTGCAAACAAATATTCCATTATTTGCTCAGAAAAAATAGAACCATCAAAAATAATAAGGGAATTCTCTTAACCGCATCGTAGTATTGTTGCGAATACATTTCAGGGGTATTAATTAGTTAATGAAAAGTTTGTGTATTTATCAGTGTTTTTCTAGTATTCGCATGTTTGTCTAAATCAAAACCTGGAAATACTATTACACTAGAAAACTGTGTACCTACAAGCCCTTATGAAACCGTACTGATGTCAAGAATATTATGTCAAAGTCACGGGACGATCTACATAGATGTAATTAAAATGCGTCAGTAGAGGTTGAATATCTTTAATACATACACTGTCAAACACGGTGAAGAAATGCTTATACATAAAATAGGTCATTGAGCAATAACGGAGGTCATTAACGCAGTGTACAAGTTAATAGAAATATTTAAATGGCTTGTACAAACTGCATTTAATAGGCTCAAATCCAATGTTCATATCTCTGCGTAATCACTATACAATTTTCGAAACTTTAACCAATAATTACAAGTACAAAAAAAGGTTCCCACAAACGAGACTGGAATCCGCACCTGCAGGGTCGTAAAATGCGTTATTAATTTTCCAAACTTTATCTAGCAGTTCGAAAAAAGTGTTAAAAAAATCAGGCATGAGGGATTTGTACATGCACATTCTGATATACCGCCAACAATCACACTAAGTGCCTTACACACCCTATTCCCCCCCCCTAACCCAAACCTAAAATAAACACAGAAAAAGCTTCGAATAGTTAGTTTTGACCATTTTTCTGAATCATAATTTTATCGCAATAATATAATTGTAAAAATACTAATCTGATTGTAGTCTACTTGCAAATACTTGTAGATACTTAAACGACTAGTTTCTATACCTACATAGAAGGAGACTCTCGCTTCGCGCCTTACAATTTAAACAGTTTAAATAAATACAATTTAAATTACTAAGCCTAAATGATTTGCATAACAAAATCTATCTTTATTCTATACAAATACTTGTGCCTAATTTAAAAAATGACCACTCTGTCGAAACGGTATTATGATAAATGACGGGACCTTTGTCAGCCGAATCTAATATCGGATGAATGAAATTGAAAGAAACGGTCCGCCCACAGGGTCCCGTTCAAATATCAAATCTTCATCACCCAAAGATTGGGATGGTGTTAAGAAAAGATCAATCAGTAGGTCCTTACTCCCTTACTCTCTTACTTACTCTGGTGACCGGTGATTGCTTACTATGGTTCTGAATAATTTTGCCGGCAAGAAGGGCAAGTAGTAGGTTTTTGTGGGTATACCTTCCTTTCCTCCGGCCTTGCTAAGCCCTTCGACTAAATTGGGCTGAAAATGTTTTTTTGTTTTTAATATGAAGGCGATATCTCGCGAATAATCAGCATTTTTAACATGGAGATAATCATATATGTCGTACTACTGTTGTTCTTGTTTTCAAATATGTTATATAAAGTATTTTAACAAAGCCAAAACATGAATGCAAACAATTTTCTCGATAGAAAATATAATGGTTTTCTCTTTCCATGCACTGAAAAACATATCTCAATCCCTCTGTGTAGCGGCAAGACAGTCGGCGTCGACAAGTTGACGAAGGATCGTCTTAACACTGCTACTGCTGCTGATGGTAAAGCTCATGGTTAGACTCGAAGCCTTTTGGAAAGCTTTTGTTGCCAAGTAATCGACAAAAAAACGATTGTAAGTATCTGAAACCCTACGCTTGACTATGCACTGTTTGCCTACCTACAAAGGTCCAATATTAGAACTATTCTCTCAATAAAGTCTGTGTTTACCTTCGCTGCGGACATTTACTTTGCAACAAATAGCCGTTAGAGTGAACATTTTCTCGTCGTCAGCAAATATGGAGACCCTTAAGGCGCTAGAACGGAATGAGTATAAATAACATGACTTCATGTTTGAACGGACCGAAAACTTTTTTTCTCTTTGCTGTTTATATATTTGTATTATACCTACATACAATCTATATACATATAATGACTTGTCCTAAAAAAGCTGGAGCTAATTAGATAAAATTTGGAAGGTAGGTTAAATTGAGAATGGATTTTACGGAAATCATACCTTAAGGGGGTCAAACAGAGGGTGAAAGTTTCTGCAGCATCCGTAAACTATTGGTTGGGGCAACATTTAACGAAAACCTTAAAAACATGTGGTTTATTGTAATAAGTTGATGTTTTCGCGACTAAGACAAGATACAATTTTACTAAAAAAACATTCACAACTGGGCAACTTTACAGTTACGTAATACCGTAAATCACCAAGGGTGGATTCGACCAAGCGAGAGTAACTTTTATTCTTAGATTTAATCGTCAGTTATTCGAGAGTAAATTTAAATTTCGTTTTACCACGCACTATTCTCGGAGTAGCTTGCCTATTCGGGAATAGTCACTATACCACCGTCCAGCGTGGAATAACAGAGATAATCCGAGAGTATTTTAATGGCGTCCGCGTACCACATGACATTGACATTCGACTTTGACAGCTACAGTTACGCTCTAGACGACAAAATAGAGTAGACAGGACTTTGCCTTTTAAATAGTTCGTTTGTAGAACAATAGCCATTGGCCGGATAATACGTTCATTCACCATTCACATGCGATTCACTCAATAATGAAGAATAACAATTCCAGAAGTAACTTGATTGCGTGGATAAATTACCATTCCCTTACTCGAGAATAAAATCGTGGAATAGATATATTCTTGGTATAGTTATTCTCGTATAAATTTAAGTTTGGTATCTCAATGGAATGTCATGTGGTACGCGGACGCCATTAAAACACTCTCGGATTATCTCTGTTAATCCACGCTGGACGGTGGTATCTTTTATTTATTTATTATTATTATTATTTTTCTGGTTTCCACGGAAGATCAGCGTCGGGGTGCCAACCAGGTATCTCGACATTATGCTGAGTGGAGACCGATTCAACACCATGTCTAGTTCTAAGTCTTTTGTCCATGTTGCTGTTACTAATTTAAGTGGTTATGAATAAAAAATGTCTATTCTATTCTATTCTATAAATTCCGATTTACTCTGGAATAACCGACGATTTAATCTAAGAATAAAAGTTACTCTCGCTTGGTCGAATCCACCCCAAGTACCTACTAGAAGAATTCACGAGTCTTTGGGGTGTCGGTAGCTCAGCGGTCAGAGCATTGGCGGTTCGATTCCCTATTCGAGCTTCCTGAGACTGGTTGACTTTTTTTAGTGAAATTTTTTCCTGTAACTACATATAGCATTATGATTGCAAAAATTTAAATAATAAAAATAAAGTTGCTCTATCTGCGAAGTGCCTTAACGTTTACGAAACGATTTCGATAGAAGAGATGAAACGCTCGAAAAGAAAACGACGAAGTTTGTTCGTAAATTTTTAATATACAACTAAATGCTTTATTTAGTAAAATCTACAGATTTACTAGTACATTATACACTTTTAAACTTTCATTTTCCGTTATAAATAATATAGTTAACGGGATTTAACGTAGACTCCTGAGTATAAGTATCCTAGACATACCTTTTTAAATTAATGATCTTTACATTGGAGTTTACGTTAAACTGTACTAAACATTTTATTTACAAATATATACCTAGAAAGATGGTTCACTACTTAAGAAGAAACTACATGATAATTTTAACTGCATAGAACTAAAATAAAATAAAGGGTTCATCATCATCATCATCTCATTTTATATCCCCACTGCTGGGGCACGAGCCTTCCCTATGGATGGATAGAGTGAACGGGCCATAAGCCACCACGCGGGCCCACTGCGGGTTAGTGGTTGTTAACGACTGCTAATGCAGCCGGGACCAACGGCTTTACGTGCCTTCCGAAGCACGGAGGAGCTCGAGATGATACATTTTTGGTCACCCATCCGATGACCGTCCTTTGCGAAAGTGGCTTAACCTCAGCACCTCAGTTGGTCACTGCGTATAATGAAGATCGTATTCGTGACCCTTAATTAAGATATCTAAATAGATGTATTGTAATTTTACTTCCTCACTAACTAAATTCTTGAGGAGCTCGATGGCGCAGTGGTTAACGCGCCTTCATAAAATTAAAAACTTTAAAAAGAAACATTTATACATATAAAATTAAAAATAATATAAAAAGAAAAGAACTTCTAAAATAAATTATTGAAATTAGCGGCCTTATCGCTTTAAAACAGTATCTTCCAGACAACCAGACGGATTGCGAGAACTAAGACATAATCAAATCAGGGGGCGGACAATTCTAATACATAAGAATAATGTGCAAATGAAAGTAACAATATATATAGTTGGTAATAAGAAATAGGTCTAGAAATTATACTAATTTGCAGGTAAATCCTTTATTCATTACAATAATTTCCCACTTCTTGGAAAAGGTCTCTCCCCTTTCCTCTGGTCGTAAATTGCCGTCTGGTCGTTATTTTTTTTATCTATCACAAATCACCTGAATAAAATATTTCCCATAATACATTATGTATATCTCTAACTCGTAAAGCACTATCTCTTATTGCTTGTTCCTAACTTATTTATATGTGAGGTCTACTTAATCGGATAAAGTTTCTTTAAACATACAACAAAGACATTAGATACATTTTAATCGTGTTGTTACGCAAACATACATTTCTATACATAACAGTATATACACCTTTGTACATATGTACTAATAAGTGAAGTATAATATGTGCATGATCGTTATGTTAAATTAAAACTACATATAAGATCAGGTCAAAGGCAGGAACATAATTATTATGTTATCACATTGGTATACATAGTTATTTATTATAAAACGTAAAGTATTGCCTATATACTGTCCCATTGTTATTTTTATGTCAAGTCATCACTACAATGGATAGGTATTGACACGCTTTCCATATGCGAGTTAGGGCTTTAAACTCTGGCTATGCATTGAACAATACGAAACACACTTTTTCCAACCAGGGAATTGAACCCAGGAATTTCGGATGTCAGGCCAAACGCTTAGTCACAAATTTTTATACAGAATCACCTGTAAGATCACGAATATTAGAGATAGGGTATAAAAAGATTAAAAATAAAAAAAGATTAAAAACCTGCCTGAAAAGCGGCATATGGCCGAGATATTAAGGGGGTGCAGCGCGGACGCAAAACTGCGAGTTTCAAGTTTCTTTATGATAGCAAACGAGTGGCGCGTGGCAGTGGTGTGACAACGGCGCACGACTACGAATACGCACGTACACTAATATTTGTATAGTGTAGGCTGATGATTTAATTAGAGCAATGTTTACTTTCGTAAAATCATAGGCGTTTGGGTAAAAAATAATAAAAGTCTTAATATTTTTATATTCATATTTTTTAATTGAAAACTAAAACAACAGTGA
This sequence comes from Eudonia mercurella, assembly GCA_963082485.1. NCBI lineage: Eukaryota > Metazoa > Arthropoda > Insecta > Lepidoptera > Crambidae > Eudonia > Eudonia mercurella. The sequence continues at coordinate 12,557,459 of OY720040.1, read as the reverse complement.
CCTGCGGAATATCAATACGAACATTTTGATATCGGATCATTGTTTCATTTGTGCTATATTTACAAAGTTTCTAAAGAAATAAGTTTTTAGATATCATTACTTTTACGTATTGTTTATGCAGTTTCTGGGTATTTGTTTCAAATTCCAAACCAACCATGACCTTGTGAAAGGATCAAGCTAACCTACACTAGTCCTTTTAATGTATATGACCTATTCAGCTCCTAGCACCAGTGACTTAAAAACACGTAAATTTTCGAAATTCCGGGTAACCCTAGTTCGAACTGATACGTTCTTGAACTAAACAGGCTAAGTGCGAGTTTCATTCGATCGATTCGATCACGTTAACGAAAACGAGAATTTGTATGGCAAATGTTAATAATAATAATAATAATAATACATTTATTTATTCAAGTAACAAAGACTCATAATGGTTAGTAACAAAGGAACTTAAGAGCTATTGTTAAGTAGTACATATTATCATTGTGTATAATTTAATTTATCATTAATAATTATAATTTAAATTTAAACGACGGTCACAAAATAAATTAATTAATTTGATCACAATATAAAAATTAAAAACAACAATAATAATAATAATAATAATCGCTTTCATAAAATGTTAGTAAGAAACACCTTATTACTTATGTTAGTATTCTATATTTAACATAGATGTAGTCGCCTGACATAAGTGCCACATGATGGGACAAACATTTTGCCTGCTAGCAATAACCTTCAGGATGGTGTTGGTACTACCCCTTACTGTGCGCAACAGAGATACCATTTTTTTGCGCATTACAGATGAGAAACTGTCAGTACGCGCCTCTGCAAACATTGCAGACTTAACATTAACTGTTCTCGTATGCCGCCAGGAGGCGCTGCTTCAATGCCATACTAATTTACGTTTTCGTAAACGTAATCGAATGAATACGGATAGTAAACAAAACTCACACTAGACACCCTGAAGTCAAAATATATTTTTAAAAAAATATTTTTATTATGGTTTATTTTTATTTTAGTTTTTATATGGAAAGTAAATCTACTTGGGATAATGGCAACAGTAGTGATCGTTAATCATTCACAACCCGTAAATTTCAAAGAAAATCTTTGTTATTTTTTGGCGAGGCGAATACTGTGTTGAACTCTGGGGTACTTCCCGTTTGGACAACTTCCCGTTTCGTAATCCTAATAAAATACCTAAACAAAACCTGGTGGCACAATCCTAACGGCAGATTTTTCAATCGTCAGCTAAAGTTTATTCAGTGAACAATTTTGACATAATGACAGATTCTCTTTAGAAAATATGTCGAAATGACAATGCTATTCGCTGGATAAAACTTGTCTGAGACTTTGCTTTTCGAGGTTGAGTGCGTGATACAAGTTTTTTTTTTTCTTTCGGTTCTGTTAAAGTTCTGTTGATCGCTTTTGTGTTTATTTGTGTCTACTTTTTGTTTGTGGTTTCTGTAGTACCTCAACAGAATCAACCAGTAATTACCTGTATCCTCAAAATTGGGTCTCACTTGTGGACATTTTATTTCTTGTACAAGCACAACGCCTATGAAAGTTCTAAGCAGAGTTACGGACAAAGTCAAAACACTAATAACTGGCCCCAAAACTAGACACTGGCTTAATCGTAGCGAGAGCCATCTTACAAGAAATTGATTGATTGAAACTTATCTGAGGATAGAAAAATCGAGCCTTAATGTATATAGATAATAATCACAGTGTTCTTTTTACTTGGTTGCATGGCTATGGTATTCCACGAAGCACTGTAAGGATCGCAGCAAGTGGAAAGAGGTGGTCTCTGCCTACCCCTCCGGAAAAAAGGCGTGATGTATGTATGTATGTATGTATGTATGTATGTATGTATGTATGTATGTATGTATGTATGTATGTATGTATGTATGTATGTATGTATGTATGTATGTATGTATGTATGTATGTATGTATGTACACCCAAATGAAGCACACCCAGACGAAGCACACCTAAAGTATTCCACGAAGCACACCTATAGGTGTGCTTTAAATAAAATTTTAAAATAATTGATTTTCTATTCCACGAAGCACACCTACGAATATCACTCGCATAGTGCGGGGATTAAGAAATAGAAATATCGATAGAAGAAAATATTTATAATTTAATAAGACCAACTTTAATCCGTTTCATTAATGTCCCAACTGCTGGGGCACAGGCCTTCCCTATAGATGAAAACACCATGGGGCGAACAGGCCATAACCATATTCATATTATTACCAAACATCCTGTTTACACCCAAATGATAATCAAATAATTTATCATGGGTTATATTCCACGCGCAACGACGTTAAACCGCAATTCAAATTCAAAGTGACCTTCTATGATAGGAAGGCACTTTTAAATGAAACAACTTTTACGGATCTACTCGCGTTTATTTTGCTTTACACATTATTTAATGTTTATCCTGACGATCCGTAAAAGTTGTTTCATTTAAATGTGTAGGAAGGCACTTTCCAATATTTGACACTGTAAAAGCAATGCCCTCGCTGAGTTACCCTGAATTCAATGAAGTTATATGAAAATATTACATTTGATTTGATTTATTAATATAAACAGGGTTATTAAATATGTTTGCTGTGCTCGATTATCAGATATTTCGGTACAGTTGTATAATACCATTTACAATCACCTAAATCAAGATAAAGATCTCTCACATGAACATAATGACAATTTGCAAAAGTGTATAAAAATAATCTACGAGCAGGATATGTCATGGATTGTGGTTCCGAATCCCGAAATTGTGTTGCATTTGTTTGTAACAAAATTTGCGTAAATTTATATATCACCATAATTATTAACACTTGAGAGCTACTTGAGATAGTTAGAGTAAAGCCACCAAAGAGAACGCACTACCAAAGAGTACGTATTCCTATACGCAATTCTATTTTTCCTATAGACAAACGCACAAGGTATTGATAAATACTAAGGACCATATTGACTCCATGCACACTTTAATATGTCACAGGCAAGCAGTTGCTAACAGTTTTAATATTATTCAAGTAATAGCACTAATATACTCTTTGGTCGTGCGTGCTCTTTGGTGGCTTTACCCTACGTCTAGAGATCAAACAGCATTTTTACTACGACAAACTATCTCTTGTTGTTAGTATTGCTAACAAAGTTTGATGTTAATAATAAAACTGTAAAAAAACATAAAACCTAAAATACCTTCTTTTAAATAAACTGAGTATAAGCTTCGTAGTTACTCCATGTTTTGTTTATTTTACTCTAATTTTAAAATGAACTTTATGTGACGGGAACAGAACACAGAATATCTATTCCAAGCTTATACCATGTTCATTTGTGTCCGTATTGTTTTCTAAAGTTAATGCGAACACTTCATATTATTGTAATTATATACTTTTTACGGATCTACTGCAAATAGTTTTTAAAGTCTGGACAAAACTGTATATAACATCTCACTCTTATTGCATTCGGAAAGTTCTTTACGGACTTAAAGTTTCTAGAGGGCGGTAGCCGTTCGTCCCCAGTGCCGCTGAAACGACTTGGTCAACCACAGTGATCGGAATGGACAATATTTACATAAACTTCATGACAGGACAAAACGTGGTTCTGTTCATACCATCGAATTTGATTCTATTCTTTCCCGAAATTCTGAAAATTTCAAATTTCAATTCAACAATCTCAAAGACGACAAAGTTACAAAACAATTACCGGTACACCAAATATCGGTATCGAGTTCGCTGTCAAAAATATCGAATTACAGCTCCACGTATGTCCCGTCGAAAATTTTAAGTAAATTAGGTCTACCAAAGTCATGGAAGCCCTGCTTCGGGAAACGTGTACACAGGCCAGAAAGCGGTGGAGCCAAGAGTCATTCCAGGTCGCTGAGTCAGAAGAGTAAAGTTAGCACACATCAATCAACTCAGAAACGGGTCATCATCGCCTTAACTCGAGCCGTTTAGTATATTTTTACAACAACGCACACTAATCAGCATCTTAACGTTGCCTCGCCACGGGACAAGCTCGAACATCAAACGTAATTATGTGGTCACCACACTACAACGCACACCTTATCAGCATCGTACCGGCATTGCCTCTCCTCGGGACAAGCTTGAACTTCAAGCAGTAGTTACATGGTCACCACACTAAAACGCACACTAATCATAATCATAACGGTATTGCCTCATCCGGGACAACCTTGAACTTCAAGCAGTAGTTACGTGGTCAACTCGCACTCACTGCGCTTACGACCAGTCGTCACCACGCCTACGTTGTCTCGCCGGCGGCGTCCTAACTTTAAACTTATTAAACACCGCGGTTGACACCGCGGTTGACGAGCCGTAAGGGTGATACTTCATTGAGCGTAGCGGAGCTGAGCAGAGTAGAGCGGAGCAGTTTTATCCGCAATGAAACTTTATAGAGGTGGAGCGGAGAAGAGAGGAGCAGCATTCTTCACAAAACTTAATTGTTTCCGTAGAACTTGACAGTTTTACTTAGAAATAGGACACCACCCTGGTCGGCTTTTCTCACAGGATCTAACACCGTCCATAGGAGCGGAGCGGAGAAGAGCCCTTAACATCACGAGGAATTCGAGATGATACATTTTTGGTTACCCATTCGATGACCGGCCTTTGAGAAAGTTGCTTAACTTCAGCAATCGCAGACTGGCTGCATTAACCACTGCGTTATCTAGCTCCTCGTAACATAAAGGGACTCCATTGGTCCAAATTTCCTCACAGCTCTGCTCTGCTTAGCCTGCTCTCAATGGAGTCTCACCCTAACCGTGGCGTCACCAATCCCTAGCCGAGTCAACGTGCTGGCTGTACCATTCCAGTTACGCTTGCGTTCACTTAACGCGCGGTTTACAGCGAGGTGATAAGCGAGGTGGTGACGATGCCATCCCGAGTTGATATAAGTGCTGTAACCTTAGACACTTAAAGCTCCAACCCTCATCATGCCACCGGGCAGCCCCACATCAGCTTGCACTGCGACCTCTCGGGGTATCTGCGCTTCAACGCCGAAATGATCTTCAAGTACCGTTGGGTGTTGATTCTCTCCGCCCTTGTGTGGTGTACACTTTGCTTAGTGACCGCAGCGTGGCAGAGGAAGCCACCGTCTATCACCACCATGCGATACTCTTGGAGACAAAGCTCCAGCATCTGTGGACAATACACTTTGAAAATAACGACGCAGAGTTGACTAGTGGTAGGATTCTGCCTAATTTTTTTTGTTCCTTACGGGCAAGCCTCGGTGGCCGAGTACCGAAGGTCCCGGGTTCAATTCCCAGGTCGGGCAAAGTGTGTTTCGGATTTCGATGCATAGCCCGGGTTTGTGATCACCAACCCGCATTTGGCAAGCGTGGTGATTAAGCTATTACCCATCAACTGTAGTGATGACTTGATTACAGTGATGGAGGCATGTGCCCAGCAGCCCTATAACCTTTTGTTTGTTTTATATTAAAAAGAGGCAAACGAGCAGGCGGGTCACCTAATTGAAAGTAATCACCGCCGCCCATGGACATCTGCAAAACCAAAGTTATCGCAGATGCGTTGCCGGCCTTGAGGAAGAAGTTGGATCTTGAGGAGAAAGTAGGGATTGGGAGGGGGGAGGGGTGAGAGATGGGCCTCCGGTACTTTCACTCACCAGGCGAAACACAACAGCAATGAGTGCATAGCTAGTGAAATATAATAAATATATTTAAAACCCCTGTCAAAACCAATTGACAAGTCCTATTTTATAAAACAGTAAAAAAGAGAATTGACATAATAAATTATACAAAATAAGGTTTCACCACAGTCAGTCAGCAACAAGTGACATTGTTTTACGCCGATATTCTGTGAGAGGGTGGCATTACGCCGGGCGAGCCGGCCCATTTCGTGCTGCAACGCAGCGTGGCTCTACCACTCAGACAGTGTCACTTATTTAGCACCACCCAGGGGGTGTGTCACGTGTAGGGTCTCAAGGGTAAACCTACGGACGCGAGTAACTTTAACGCCCAAAACCCCCTTTACCTTACTTACTTACCCCCAAAACTTTACTTACTTACGGGTAAGCACTTGGCCTTCTTCCCACTTGATATTAAGTGATGATAAGGCCGAAGGTGGAAGCACACTTCACCCGGAATCTTCAACCACTGAGGAACTGGCTATCTTATATCTGACTATTCTGAACACAACAAAACGCTACGAACATTGTATTGAATCAAACCGGAACGTCTGTCTTTAAAACTGAAGAACCACAAGACCACAAAGGCGGTAAACGAGTCTCAGAAAGAACTAGGAGACCTCAACGTGACAACGCTCTGTACATACCTGATCAAAAGCTTAAAGTTCACAGCAGTAACTCTTATTGTATGGCAGTAAGGCTTTATAATAACCTTCCAGATAATCTTAAAAAACTTAATCTGAACGCATTTAGAAAACATTTGTATAAGTACTTTGTCCAGAAGTGTTATTATTCAGTGTCCGATTTTATTAAGGATAAGTAAATAAATCTAACATAAATATAATTTATTTAATGTATTAATTTATAATGTGATATATTAGAATGTAATTTTAAATAATGAAACTAGGTATATAAATATAATAACTATGTTAGTAATGCTATGGATTAATGAATAATAATGATTTTTATAATAATAGTAACATACCTATGTACACACTCTATTAATACAAATTTGATATTTTTAAATGAATTAATTGTACTTATTATAAACTTTGCATGTCTACATGGCAGAATATGTGAAACTATATAAATATGACCAACTTCTTGTAATACCAACCATATTCTTAGCAAATAAAATATTCTATTCTATTCAGAAAATCACTCTCAAGAAATCTGGAACATTCCTCCAAATACTGCAAATGCAGTCCCGGTACATAGTTGGACGATCGGAATGTGAAATCAAGTTTGAATTGTGGAAAGTTCCTAGCTTTTCCAAAACTAATCTATCTATCCATCCACAATAATACAAACAGCCAAGAACCAAGACGAACAACAACTAAACCGAAAAGGTCGATATCATCCAACCCTCCAAATTAGGTAAAAAGGATACATTTCAATCCTGTTTCGCTCGGGCCAAGTTTAAATTACATAAGGCGCAACTTTACCAATTTCAAGCCAACCGAAAAAAGTCTATTCGATAAATTGGTAACGCCGCCGCTGCAAGACAGTAACTTTTCTACATTATTGAACTTCGAATTCTAATCTTTTTATAGAGTACTAGTAACCCGCTTGCGACTTCGTCCGTTTAAGAACATTACGGGAGTTTTCAAATGATAGATTTAAAAAAACTAGATCCCCTCCTATTACAACGCCAATTACCGGATCCAATTGTAAATCGAAACCATCCAGAGACCTACTTAAACACACACAACTACTAAATTAAATATCGTCGTTTAAGTTCTAACACCGCGCAGGTCAAAATAGGGTAGGACTTTTCAGCAGAGCAAAAAAACCATCCCATTTTACATTTGATTACAGCTAACTTTGCGATAATTGTTTTTTTATAATCTCCTATAACTATCGCACTGCTGGGCAAAAACCTTAATCATTGAAATCAAATATCACTACAATGGATGGCTTGATCATCAAAAAAAAACCGGGTTGGTGATAAAAAAAACCTGGACTATGCATCGCAAAATCCGAAACACACTTTGCACGACCTGGGAATTGACCCCGGGACCTTAGACTTCAGCTCTCATTAATCAAAAAGCTGTTTTGAGTCGTAGACTTGCCTCTTAAGTTCGGTTTGTAATATTATATTAAAATACCCGTGATTTATTCAGAAGATATCAACGTCAAAGAAACGCAGATTTTAGAATAATCTGCAGCGAAGGAAACGCTTTGAAAGTTCCTTGAAATCTCACATTCAATGTAGAATATATGTTAGGAAAATCTGCCGAGAATCCAATCCATCATACGTCTGACTTCGGTGAAATCACGATTCGGAAGCGGAGCACCGGTAATCGGGCTCGCCTGTAAACAGAAATGTAGATGAAAAGGAAGACTCTTATTCTATAGAAAATGAGAATTGAAGAAGTCAGTGAGTTTGAAAAAAAAGTCGTAAATAAAGCTCGCCTAATTCTTAACTGATCTTTAATATTTATAAAAAAATAAAAGCGTATGTCGACATTGAATAGTGCTTCTTTGGCTGACAGAGTAAGAATTGATAGTGTTGATTAATTTCGGCGAGTTGGGTTAAGCCACGATAGCATAGTTGGTAGTGCGTCTGACCCGGAATGTCATGGGGTGCGGCTTTGAATGCCGCTCGTGGAATATTTTCAACACTTTGTCTTTTTTCAAATTGTAATTTGTACTCAACGAAATTGCAAAATGCGTAAAATTATAATCATAAGTCAGTGAGTGTTAGAGATGTCCTCGACTAAACAAAATTTAATAGTACTTTAAATTTTGATTACAATATTTGAGTCGTATTCCCTAAAAAGTTATTTTTTTCTTACCTTTTTGCTTTCTTGTGATTAACTTTTGAAATGGCTATCTTATTGAACGACTGGATATTAAATGATTGTCATTTATTTATGACAGTCTAATTCAGTGACTTCCCTTCACTCACTTCACTCATTGACTTCTTCTAAACATCTGTGCAAAAAAGACGGCTTGTTGCAGGAGCAACAAGCCGTCAAAGCAAGTCAAAAAGGAGAAGGATCTCCTTTTTGACTTTTACTAGAATACTGTACTGTATGACATTGTGGAAATTGAAACTTTTGCCTGATGTAAATTTGTAAACCTAGAATTTTTATTTTAAGTTTTTTTTTTTACATGTTGTGGTTGTCTTCTATAAGTATGTTTTGTGTTTATTTGTAATGGAAAGTGTTCTGCTATGATCGGGCATTTTCCAATATGTTTGACGCTGTAAGGGAGAAAAGAGCTGGACACTTGCTGAGTTTCTTGCCGGTTCTTCTCAGTACAAGATCTCCCGCCCAGAGTAGACTTACGAACCGATGGCATAGTGACATTCACAAGAGCTATTTGTAGCCTAAACTGAATAAAATGATTTTGAATTTGAATTTGAATTTGAATTCCTTTTTTATTCCTGTATGGATGGGTAAGCTTTTTGCAAAACATAACGGTGAAAATGATGTGATGTACGCATACCAACCAATACTGCAACGGTCAGAAACAAGTGGAAGGATGGAGTTAAGCCTTTTCCTTGCAGTGGGATAATGATGATGATGATACATTCCCTTAGATATGGTTGAGTGAAGCGATGGCTGATTCATATGACATACTCGTGAACGGGTGCCGCCAGTGGAAGCTGGTCTGCTCTTGCTTACTTATCTCATTTTTACACGATTGCCAAAAAAGGAGAGTTTTCAGGGTTCATGTATGTATGTATGTGATGTTTTTTTTTATTAATATTGACTATACTTTAACTTTGTTTTTCTTAGACAATTTTTGACTTAGGTATATTAGTACCTACCTGTATAACATTGTGAGTGTGATTTTTGCAAACTTACTAGATAAGTATTATTTTTGTTATATATCTTGTGATTGTCCTCTATATTTAGTGTGTTTATTTGTGATGGAAAGTGTCTGTTACGGCGTATAAATATACTGCTAGCGCCATCTGTTGGCGTGCGGCGAAAATGACCACTGGTGTGAAGCTTGCATCGATCGCGACCAGCGTGAAGCTAGGAGGGGTGGCAGAGCAGTCTTCTGGAAGTCAAATCCTAACCGTCCTATGCGTTAACCTTCTTTAAATTAATTATTGTATTCAGTTTTTGAAATACGTTATATTATGAATTTTAAATAAGACGAATCATTGAAATACTCCTGAAAAGTCACCTCCCTAAAGCAGAATAGACGAAGCACCAACAGTGTCCTTTTATTTATGGCATTTTCCAATATTTTGACGCTTTAGGGGAGAAAAGAAATGCCCTTGCCGAGTTTCTTGCCGGTTCTTCTCAGTACAAGACCTCCCGCCCAGAGTAAACTTACGAACCGATGGCATAGTGACATTCATATGAGTTATTTGTAGCCTAAACTGAGTAAATGATTTTGAATTTGGAATTTAGAATTTTTGTATTTTTATGGGCTGAATAAATATAATCACCTGTGTCATTTTGTCCTGCCTTCCCTCCCACGACAGCATCTCGCTGTACCAAGGATCCTTGTGGGTCCCAAAGTAGAGAGGCTCCCATCGGTTGTAAGGGTATTCTCTTCGAGCGATCAGCATCGGCTGTAAAAATAACTACAGTTATAACTAACTATGACTAGTGCATAACAAATAAATCTTTACATTAAGCATATCATCATCATCATCATCAGCTCATTTTATGTCCCCACTGCTGGGGCACGAGCCTTCCCTATGGATGGATAGGGAGAACGGGCCATAAACCACCACGCCGGCCCAGTGCGGATTGGTGGTTGTTAACGACTGCTAATGCAGCCGGGACCAACGGCTTTACGTGCCTTCCGAAGCACGGAGGAGCTCGAGATGATAAATTTTTGGTCACCCATCCGATGACTGGCCTTTGCGAAAGTTGCTTAACTTCAGCACTCGCAGACCGGGCGCGTTAACCACTGCGCCATCGAGCTCTATCTTTAATTATTTATTTGTTCCGTTTGCGGTGGAAACAATGGCAAAAAAAGGCAAAGCAGCTGGTCAAAGAGTTAAGTGCTCGCCTTATTGAGGCCTCCGGTGACAGGAAGGCTAGCAGCTACCTTGGCCAGCGTATTAGTTTGGCAATCCAAAGGGGCAATGTTGCCAGCATTCTTGGGACCGTTCCCATGAGCCCACAGTTGGAGGACATTTTTTATTTATAGTTCTTTAGTTTTCAATTTCTAATTATTTTTTTTCTGTTTTTTTTTTTCAAGTTAAGTTCTGTATTTAGGCAAAAAATAAATTCGTTAAGTAAGTTAAATGTATACATTTAAGGCTGCTGATAGATGATGAAATAAGTTACGTAGGTTTATGTTTAAGATAACTATAAGTAGGTACAACTGGTTGTTGTGCCTAAGCGAATAAAATAAAAAAATGTAGATCAACAGTCATCAAACTCTTCCATGAATACAATGTTTAACGATTATTAAGGGTGCGCCGACCAAAAAAAGCCAAAAATGCAGTCACGTTTAAGTTGATATAATTGAAGATACTATCGTATTAAATAAACAAAATATATATTTAGTATCAAAGGGAACGAACGTGTTTACAATTAGTCCGATCCACAAATTCATAACACACTATAGTTTTTTCTACAATATCATTTAAATTTGGACAAAAATCATGAATCACCTATGTCTAAACTACAAATCGTCCGTTTCACATTTTTGATTTATAGAGCGGAATATTCAAATGAACACGTTAAATACCCTATATATACGTATAAAATTAGTATGGCCGCGCGACATCAAATAAATATGGACGAAGACGGCGCACCCTTAACCCAAACTGCTTAGAATCCAAAGCAAACATTTCAGAGGAATTGAACTGGCCATGGTCACGGGGAAGGTCGAGTACAGTCAGTAGCGGAAGTCGCTGAGCACATTACTAGCATATCATTGTAGCATTACCAGAAGTTGGTAAACGCCTGTTAGATTATTTAGTTAGTGTTAAAAGTGCTTGTGTTGCACTTTATTCAGCTACTTTTGCTGCTGACTGTACCTATTTACAAAGGTATACCTATACTAAGCAGTTTGCATGAAACTGTAAAGTAATTTACTATTAATGAATGAGGAGCTCGATGGCGCAGTGGTTAACGCGTCCGGTCTGCGAATGCCGAGGTTAAGCAACTTTCGCAAAGGCCGGTCCTCGGATGGGTGACCAAAAATTTATCATCTCGAGCTCCTCCGTCCTTCGGAAGGCACGTGGTCCCGGCTGCATTAGCAGTCGTTAACAACCACCAATCCGCACTTGGCCCGCGTGGTGGTTCATGGCCCGTTCTCCCTATCCATCCATAGGGAAGGCTCGTGCCCCAGCAGTGGGGACATAAATGAGCTGATAATGATGATGATTAATGAAATGCCTGTATAACTGATGAAACCTTAAAAACAGTATATTCTTATCGCACAATATTATCTAGGTCTTGTAGGTTCTTTAATGGGATTGGATTACACGGAATAGGTCTGTTTGTGATGCAGCGTGAAACAGTAGCGAACTGTTGTGCTCAGTGTTGCCAACTTGATGGATTTCCCGTCATATCTAACGGATTGGGATGAGGTTAAACGGATAAATTGGTCGTCTAACGGCTAACGGATTCTTTAATGGAATGACAAAATGTTAAACTGTATCAACTATGTTGTGTACTATTTTTAGGTATCTTATAAGATATTGTCTGAAATTTGTGCAGCGCCATCTATTAGTACTATGAAAAGGGTGACTGTTTAGTTTTCGACGTAAAAGTGGGTAAAGATAACGCTATTTTCTATTTCTTTTTTAGTGTGACCAATTTTTTTTTGACGGAATTCTTAAGGTACTTTTGAATATGTTTAACGGATTTTCAAAATTATAGTTGGCAACACTGGTTGTGCTCGAGCTGAGGAATACAATGGGTCTGGCCAGAACAAAGCGTGCTAATGCACTTTCTGCTTCGATGCTCGTCTTTCTCACCTCAACAGTTTCAGGAGAAGCAATAACTACAAGAGAGATGTCTTAACATTATTAACGGAAATGTATTTCAATCATTTTGTTTTAGTAAATCACAGATTCAATTATAAATACACACATAATTACTATTATTTAACATCACTACGACGCCCTGAAAAGCGGACCACACATTAAATACTTTAACTTCGCTACACTATATACATTTAAATAAATGCCTTATAAAATGAAATAGGAATGATTTCAAATGAGTTTTCCAGCCTTTCTTCGTAATAATATAAAAAGCATTATATGTTTTCAAGTTATAAGTTACAGTTATAAATACACACTGTTGTACTCCATTAAAAATTAGTCAGTCGAAACGTCTGAGATACTTAAGAAAGTATCCCTCGAATACCTTTAATGAGCAGTTGTAAAACTTCACATTTAAATTCAAATAAAACCGTTGCTAATGCCATTATAACAAGCGTTACTACTAAGTGCGCATTTAGAATGATAGTAATTGGTTCTGTAAAATGTCTCGGCAAGAAGGCAGTCATAATTAGAGGGTAATTAGTGTCGCCCCGCCACGGAGCTAAGTGTATTAAGTGTTGCCGTTAGTGGAGGCAAGATGCGGGTGGGATTTCTCATTCTTAATTTATACATCAGTACCTGAGAGTACCTGATACCCTTTTTTAACTAGGTAAAACGCGCAAACACCGTGGCTGGGGGAGACCACGGCCTATGTGGGACTCTCCTACTCTTCTTTCGTCAAGCCCACTAAAAACATAGTACCATCCCTACTCTGCCACGGAAATGGATCGGGATCACGAACGGCAACCACCCAGTACGCCCCATTAGAGTACCTGAGACTCTTGTTTTAACTAGGTAAAATTATCTGCGCAAATATCGAGGTTTAGGGCGACACCGGCTTATGAGATACTTTCCCCTTCTTCCCTCGTCAAGTCACTACAAGCTCGAAGAGAGGCGGGGGTGTACCCACTAAAAACCATTACGATTATACCATCCCTTCTCTGCCTCTCTGGCTCGGGATCACGAATGGCAAGCAGGATTCGGTCGAAAATGTTGACATATCTCAATAGTTACTTATTCCGCACCGCTACACCGCTAGAATGGCAAGATGACATTCTGGCTAGCCAGCTCTGCAGCCAAGGAAACTTCTGGAAGTGCGAACACATCTTCTGGTGGAAGTAGACCTATTGCAATAGTTACATCTACCACAATAGTTAGTTCTACTGCAATAGGTAGTTCTACCACAAGTTACTTCTACTGCAAAAGTTCTACCGCCATAGTTATTTCTACTGCAATAGTACCATGTGATAGTACTACTGCAATAGTTACTTTCACTTACCACAATAGTTAGTTCTACTGCAATTGGTAGTTCTACCACAAGTTACTTCTACTGCAATAGTTCTACCGCCATAGTTATTTCTACAGCAATAGTTCTACTGCAATAGTTACTTATTCCGCAATAGTTCTACCGCCATAGTTATTTCTACTGCAACAATTCTACTACAATGTCTGTAATAGTTACCTCAACACCGGCAGGGGACGGTCTCGCCAGCCATGTCTGCATCCCAGGAAACCGCTGGCAGTGCGAGCACACCTTGTGGTGGAAGTAGTTCGCTCGGTACGTAGACACCATCATTACCAACCTGAAGGATGGTATGTGTGTTAGAATTCCGAAATAAGTTTATAAAAATCGTCTGATGGTGAATCATGTGAAGCGGCTACACAAAACCTGAAAATCGCTTATTTAGTTTTAGCACTTTGGAAAAGACCTCGAAATCGCTGGTGCATTTAGGTAAATTCAAAAATAACAATTTAGAACAATTTCTAGAAAACACCATTTTTTACCAAAAACCATGTTTTCATTTAACTAAAATAACACGGGTTTAGTAAGCAAAAATATTTTGACATTATTGCAGAACAAGCCTTAGCTAGTTTATGGTTCATGCACGAGCATTGCGTTATGAGATTAGACCTGGTTTGGTTACCCACTTAGTCCTACCGGGTGTTATAACACCTCTAAAAGTATTTTAAAGATGTACCCTAATGTGATACTTTTGAAGTTTCATTTACAACCCCACACAAACGCCTGGTCGGTTTAAATGGTGTATCTGTGATTAGAGTATGTGCATTTATATTTATAAATCAACCAACAGATTTAAAGCTTACTCATATTACTAGACGACTTTTTACTTAATGAAGCTTTTTGAGCATTTATTATGATTCGATAAATTTGTTGCCAACTAAGTATTTGCTGTTACGCAATGTTCATTAACCATGCAGTGGTCGCGCGGATTACATATGTAATCCAGAGTGCTAAAAAACTGAATATTTCGCAGAATGTTTAAATTTATTAGCTCAGACTCCATGTACTTTAAGCTCGATAGTCCCCGCCCCCGCTCGGTTGCGCTCGCGCATTGGCGATGGGTGGTTGTTTCGGGAGAGAGTGTGAAAGTGCGCGACGTATTACGTGAGTATTTTTTTCAAACTAATTTTTACATTTGAAGGTAGTTGTATTGTTCGTAGTGCATAATATTGATTGTGTTATTACGTATTGATATTATATCTACTAAAAGTATTGAAAACTATAATTTTTATTGTGATTTTGTAGAAAAAAATGGATTCGATAAAAGGGGCCCGAATCCAGAATGAATGAATAAATTGGCTTTACGAATGTGACCAGCAAACACACTTCTCCGGACCAATAAGTAATACTCATTATTTGATCTCATATTATCATAAGTGATTATTTAAAGACAATTTTCAAGAAGTTTATGTTTTTGTCGATTTTTAGAAGAATTATGTTGATTTTGAGTTTCTTTTCGTACTATTGAGTAGTAGATAAGTTTTCTCGAAATATTATTAAATAAAACGGTATAAAAATGAATTTTATTTTAAAAAAAAACCTGGAACTAAAACGGACTACATATGTAATCCGCGCGACCAGTTGTGTGACTTTTGGGGGCGCGGGGGTTAAATATTATGAAAGCAACATTCATTATCGTTCCGGCGGAGTCAAATAACAACCAGTTTGAAATGCTAATCATTGTTCAATCGACAAGTACTTATTGAGGTACCTACACACTAACTCAAACAACAAACTAGGCAGTTACTAGGGACTGTTATTATTATACAGTTATGATAATTACGAACAATTTATTAACAGAAACTATATCGCAAATCACCTGCAACAAAGGCAATAAGCTATCTCTACATACTTATTTTTCTTATTATTAACTATCATCATTACCATCACCGTCTTATTTTATGTCCCCACTGCTGGGGCACGAGCTTTCCCTATGAATGGATAGGGAGAACGGGCCATAAACTACCATGCGGGCCCAGTGCGTATCGGTGGTTATTAACGACCTGTAATGCAGCCGGGACCAGCGGCCTTCCGAAGCACGAAGGATCTGGAGATGATAATTTTTTGGTAACCCATCCGATGAGCGGCATTTGAGAAAGTAATCACTGTGCCATCAAGCTTCTCATTAACTTTATTTTGCTAAAACAGTTTTTAACTTTCAAAAGTACTGTATGATGACATTGTAGAAATTTATAGCTGATGTTTTGCAAACATTAAAAATTTATTTTTTTACATCATCATCATCATAATCATCAGCTCATTTATGTCCACACTGCTGGGGCACGAGCCTTCCGTATGGATGGATAGGGAGAACAGGCCATGAACCACCACGCGGGCCCAGTGCGGATTGGTGGTTGTTAACGACTGCTAATGCAGCCGGGACCAACGACTTAACGTGCCTTCCGAAGCACGGAGGAGCTCGAGATGATAAATTTTTGGTCACCCATCCGATGACCGGCCTTAGCGAAAGTTGCTTAACCTCAGCACTCGCAGACCGGGCGCGTTAACCACTACGCCATCGAGATCCTCCGAGATTTTTTTATTTATTTTTGTTAAAATGTTCAAATAATTTTTAACGCAAATTTTGTTGCGAACAAATTACAAAAACACAAATGTTGAAAAAATTTCCACGAGCAGGATTTGAACCTGCACCCTTCTGACATACCGGGTCAAGTGCTCGCTTCCAATTGAGCTATCGTGGTTCAAACCAGCCCGCTGAAATTATTCAACACTTTTTACTTTGAAAGCCAAAGGCGCCCATTCAATGTCAACAACTACCGTCACTTTGTTTGGTTTTTTGTTGTCTTTTATATGTTGTGTGTTTATTTGTAATGAAAAGTGTATAAAAAGTGTAAAAAATTTACAATAACATTACTTTGATACAACTGTTTTTAATCTAGCATGCTGTCGACACTATTTAAGGGTAATACCTATCTAGTTCTAAACTGTTTTATTAAAATGTAATGTTCTAATTACCTGTTTGTGTTGCAACTAAATAAATAAATAAATAGGGCATTTTCGAATATTTTATAGCGCTGTATAAGAAAGGGAGGGGCAAGACGAAATAAGTATGGTGACATATTAAGAAGACTATGAGCAAATGGAGTCTTGACGATATCACTATAAACATTTAAAGACTTTATTTATTAGAAGAAGGACGGCATTAAATGTCCTTTTACGATGACAATGAAATAACGCGGTGGGTTTAATGTCCTTTATAAGGTATAATATGCTGGGAGCAAAGTACCTAATTCTATCTCAAAACTTTCATATACCTGGTTTGATAATATCAAGGCTTTTCGTTGATGGTGTCGTTTAAAACAAGATAGCAAATTTTGAACAATTAATGGATACGTGGTGATAGCGTATGCAACTGTGCCGAAATATCAACAAGATCGGATCAAAGGACATTTAGAAATAGAAATTGAACTAGAAATAGAAAACGATCTTAATTTGATTTATTTATTTATTGGACAGTCAATAAAAACATGTACCACCAAACAAACAGTAGGTATAGAGTAAATGTTAGTTAGTTAGTTAGTTACGCCACATTTAAGCAATTGCTTAGCGCTACAATTTAACTAATTAATTATCCATTGATTAACGCTAACCAATTAAGTACTTATATATTTTTATTTGTAAGACCGTTATAGTTTATATAGGGAAGGTTATCCAAATATTAATATTTTTTTTAAATTATGCCTAAAAAATACGTTAAATCAACAAAAACAACATTACTCACACTACCATGTATTTGACACACACGTATTGTTTGTCTTTAATGCGGCCGACATCTGGCAATGCCAATCCAAACTAGCGATGGGCATAATTTAACTGATATTTGGCTGAACAACGATCACAAAAAATATGATTTAAAGTTTCAAAGGGGCTTACGTAACTATTTCTAACTAGTGGTCGCCCAGTGGTTGAAATTCGATCGTAATTTTATTAATGCTGATTGTATCCTTAGCAATGAAAAATTAAAAAAGATAGAATGTGAGTTTGGATTGGAATTAACAGATTTCGGCCGCTCCTCTTCCATTTTTGAAATTTTTGAAAAGAATATAAATGTGTGTGTGTCAAATACATAGTAGTATGTGTAATGTTTGTTTCACTGATTTAATGTATTTTTATGCATAAATAAAAAAATAATTTACATTCTGCAATCATTCTCTATATAAACTATAAGTGTGCGAAATTTCATACTCCTCCGTCCGCGCAATTTTCGTAAAAAGGGGTACAAAGTTTTTGTTTCACGTATTAATATATCAGTCACCTTATATAGATAATCTGTCAGAACGTGCGGGCACTGTCCTGAAAAATATCTAATACTTCCAAATTATTTGGCCGCGACAGGGTGTTACATTGTCTTTGGATCCTATTTTACGTAGAATCGTAACCTAGATTGTTCTTCACTGACTTAGGCACACAAATGTTAAATTGATACAATACATCACTTCTTATCGGCGCCGATACACAGAAAAAGTTATCGAAATTCAAAAGGAATTCCTAAAATAAATAATATGGGAGCGTAATAAGATGATTTTGATAATTAATGCGTAGTTTTAATATTCTTTGCGTGTGCGCTATTATAGTTTAGATTCTCTGAGGCAAGAAAAGATACAATTTTCAGCTTATTTTCACAAGGGAGTAGGCGGTTTGAAAAAACAATTCTGAAACTTTTATTAATGGCATCAGCCGAAAGTATTGGTAACTAATAAGAACTTTATAAATTATATTATCAGTTTTGGCTTTGCCCACGCAGAGACATTTTTTGGTAGTTTCTAAATAATAAAACTTTACAAAAGTTTAATCGTCAAACATTATTTTCTTTAAATATTTATATAAAATACAGTGAAAAAATTAAACGCCCACCCGACCCAGCCTTCCCGGTAGCATAACGGTCAGTGCAGCCGCCCGAATTGCGGGAGACCCAGGTTCGATTCCTGGCTGGGTCGGGTGGGCGTTTAATTTTTTCACTGTATTTTATATAAATATTTAATACACTTTAAAAAAATATATTTTCTTTCATGACATGACATGACAGTTACTGTCATGTCATGTCATGTCCTGTCATTCCTTTTATTTGTACTTTCGTAACTTTGGCTGAGATGATGATGATGATGATGATGATTTGTAACTTTGTTGATTTTAAAAAATGCTGCTGATTATCAAATGTTTAACATAATAGCTTTTCTCAATCTTAATTTACCGACAGGTAATAATTTAAAACGTTTAATTTGATATAAAAAAACAAAGATATCAGAATTTTTCTGCGGGAGTTCATGATCAAACGAACTAGTTAATAATCCTCTGTGAGTGGTATTATGATTCCTAAGCACGTCACATTTATTTACCCGTTGAATTTCACCGATACCCTTTTTTTAAATACTTGTACCAATTATGTAATAAGCAATAGAGTTCTACCACCTACTACTGTACCAGCAGTGGTTAGTCCTTCGTTGGCTAGGCTTCAACTTTAATATAAGAAAAAATAAATTCAAAACATTCTTATTTTGAAATAGTAATAATATGTTATTTTGCAAAAGATTTTTTATCATTGCTTTCAATCTAATTGTCGCATCATGTTTATAAATGACCTATCAATGTGATTGAACCTTCAGGTGACTCGGTAATATTCATAGCTCATTAACTCAATTGCTAGCAAAATAACTAAACTATTTCCCACAAACATCTAACTTACCCTATGAGTTGATATCTAAATAGCTTTCCCAACTATTCGCCACAAACGTCTAACTTGAGCAGACGACTCTCCAAATTTACAAGCAAGTATTCCGCAATAAACAAGACGCGCAAGTCATTTATCTACAAACATCAAATGTTCCATTTATCAACTTACGTGTCTTTGTCGTGGGGGATCTCCTCTCCCCTCTCCACCTCGAACAGGGGTACTACAAAGACCGTCTTAGCGAATATACAGCCTTCGTCGCGTTTCTTATCGCCCATAAGTTTCCTCACCATTGCAAGAAATTTAGGCGCTAAGCCGGCACTTGGCACCATTTCTATGTCTGAAACAATAAAGTAGTTCGTCCTTGAAGCATTTCTTGCGACGTTCCTTCCGACGTTTATAGGGTATATCATATTAAGCTCCTTCCTGAAAGTTGGCATATGGAACGTCTCCAAGCCGGAACAGTCAGCGAATTTCAAATTGGGCGCCACTGTTCGCTTCTTTACCACATGCACCATCATTCTTGCGATCTTGTGCTTCCTCACCCACTGTATGTACTCTGCTCTTGTCTCGTTATTTAAATTCCTGTACTTCTGCACCTTTGCTCTGAATATCTCCTCTACTGAGCTGTTCACTGTAGGTGTAGGTGCAGTTGAACTTGCCACCGTCATTTCTTCAATCGTTCTCATTCTCGGCGGTTGTTTCCTCGGGTAAAAAAGATGGAGGGACACTTTGGACATTCCTGGGTAGCAATGACAGAGCTGACCCATAATTTGCATTGTCAAATCGAGATCATAATCGGGAACAAAAACTGACAGGCTAATTGGGCCATCCCAGTACTTGGCGATTTCGACAACGTGGTAAATGAACTCCGGCGTCGACTGTGTTGCGTATGTGACAGCGTCATATTTACTGTGATTAGCAAACATTCGTCCTCTAACAGCGTTGTAGATGACATTGTAAGGGCTCAAACTTCCAACTTCAGGGGTGGAATGTACATGAATAGTTTTCCATTTGATGGCTTCGGGTAGGCCGTATTGGAAGTCACAATAAGTGTGATTTTCGTTTGGCTGCCTTCCTTTCAGGAAAGCGCCAGGTTTATAATCAAAGTCACCGATCCTGCGTCTCGCATGGTGCTGCTCGTGATGCTTGTACGCGTATAACTGGAGTATAACAGTAATAGTCACTATGAAGGACGCTATAAGGAGCAAAGTCGAATGCCGCCGGGTCAATCTGAATGAATACGCACCGAATATTCGCAGACATCTCGTCATTTTCAAGAGACATTGTTTTTATGTTATAGGTTTGACATGCATCCTCTCTTGGCTCCACGTATTTTTTCTTCATTCATCGCAATTATCAATTCCGTTTCTTTCTTCATTGAAATAATTGGACTAGGGAGTTATTGTTGTTGTTGTTGTTGTTATTGGATGTTGTACATACGCCTACACATCAGACTACCACAAACTGTCAAATTTCCTCAATAGATTTTGAACTTTACGTATATATAATATGGTTGAATATTTATTAAAGAAATTTGACAGGTTTGAATTGGTGGGTGGGTGTACAGACGTTTGTACATTAAACGATTAACTTAAAATAACATTGCTGAGTTAGCTGGAAATGTATTAATCTATACAATGTAACAAATATGGATGAGGTACTTGCACCAAAAACGAGATATTTCAAAATCAAAAGTTTAATCGAATAATCAAAGAGATAATGAGAACTTAATTTGGTTCTTGAACAATTCGATGGATACTAGATACAGATATTTCATTAAAAACTTACACAATAGTCTATATGTATCTTTAATGTTTACTTAAATAACCTCTCAAAGAATTTCTGTTGCCATAGCAATTTGGCGCAATGGGATGGTTTAATGTAAGATTTTTAATACTTTGAGAAAGCTCACTTTAACACACATTACTTTAAGTTAATCAATTTCTATATATTTGCAAAGAAACACTTTATGCCGTTTCTTTGTTTACAAAATGACGATACACAATCTAAGTTCTTCTATTCAATAACACCAAATCCGTCTACAGTGCCTCGACTTGAGATTATGTGTATTTGTTATGACTACAGTTTTATCACCAGCACATTGATTACAATTACAAATCACTTAATTCACTTTGTATTGCCGTGTTTCTTTCCTATTTTTCATTCGACGTAAAGCTCATTTTAACAGAAGATGCGCGCGCTGCCCTGTGGCGCTTTGAGGTAACTAAAAAATCAATATTTCGACGGAGGCCCGTTCTCTCTGGCGGTTTAAGTAGGAGTTGGTAATGGGAAACAAAGTTTGCTACCTCAAGGTGACAGCTTTAAAATTGTACAAAAGAAAATCTCTTTTAGTTCAACATTTTATCAAGTAGATAGAAATGTATGTATGTAGGTATATTATTAGAGTTATAAGCCTTTACTCGATACTTAGCTCGATGGCGCAGTGGTTAACGCGCCCGGTCTGCGAGTGCTGAGGTTAAGCAACTTTCGCAAAGGCCGGTCATCGGATGGGTGACCAAAAAATTAATCATCTCGAGCTCCTCCGTGCTTCGGAAGACACGTAAAGCCGTTGGTCCCGACTGCATTAGCAGTCGTTAACAACCACCAAACCGGATTAGGCCCGCGTGGTGGTTTATGGCCCGTTCTCCCTATCCATCCATAGGGAAGTCTCGTGCCCCAGCAGTGAGGACATAAAATGAGCTGATGATGATGATGATGATGTAAGCCTTTACTATTTTTCTAATAAGTAAATCAATGAATCAAGCCATCACTACAATTGATGGAACCGCCTGAAAATTGATGATCACGCACAAAGAAATTTGGTGACTCGTTTCTTTGTCGCACCTCCAAAAGATGGAACAGCCTACCAGCACACGTTTTCCCTTCTTCCTATGATATAGGGTCCTACAAACGAGGCGTGAAGAGGCACCTTGTAGGTCGGCAGGGTGAGGGTAACTGATGCTGCGTTGTTTTCACGCTGCACCAGTTGTCTTCGGATCTGAACTCCATTTTCACTTAACATTAGGTGAAATAGAGTCATATGCCGTCCTAAGATTTAAAAAAAGCCCGAATTCTGCATCGACAAAATCCTAAACACACTTTGCCCGACCTGGGAATTGAACCCGAGACCTTTGCCACTGGGCCACCGAGGCGTTACACATAATATATCGTCGTTTTAATTTATTCTTTAATTATGTACCTTATCAAAATCCTTTTAACGTTCTTTGTTATGTATCATCGGATCGCAACTTAGAGCATTAATGGTTTAATGCTCTAATGATCGCAATGATAAAAAGGACGGATTTTCTCGCGGAGAAAAGAGATCCGTCGCCGTAGAGCGAAAAGTCACTAAGTCGACATTTGGCCAAAATCGATTTAGAATCATAATCAAATTCTCCAAATCTGTCTGCACAATTGCAACCTTGTTGACATTTCTATACGTGTCATAGTTTTTATTTTACATAGTGCAAAAACACATTAATTTTACATTTGCACTACTCGTTGGAGATCTACGAGAGTTTATTATTAACGTATATTACTTATCTAATTATTATTATATATACATCTATTAGTATGTGCGTCAGTTGGAAACAGAGTGTGTCTATTCAAAGCCGAGCTGACGCTACCAAATAAAAGTATTAGCTTCCTATCTCATCATCATCTCATTTTATGTCCCCACTGCTGGGGCACAAGCCTTCCCTATGGATGGAGAGGGAAGACGGGTCAAAAACCACCACGCGAGCCCAGTGCGGATTGGTGGTTGTTAACGACTGCTAATGCAGCCGGGACCAACGGCTGCATTAGCAACTTTACGTGCGAAACACGGAGGAGCTCGAGATGAAATTTTTTGGTCACCCATCCGATGACCGGCCTTTGCGAAAGTAACTTAACTTCAGCAATCGCAGACCGAGCGCATTAACCTCTGCGCCATGGAGCTCAAAATTCTTCAATACTTATACCGTAATTTAAAGAGTTGTTCGAACACAAAAATTCAAAGTTTAAGCTTCCCATCAAAAGCAGCCAAATAGGTAACAAGCAATATCGGCCATGTTTTTTCAGCGTAAGGAGTTTCCTCCACCCGAATCTCATTAAATCGATACGGGAGTAATTTGCATAGTATTTCTGTGAGAGGCTGACACGGATTTGCTAAGCTACGTACCTATTGGACGAATATAACGGCTGAATTTACCCTTTCCCTTTGTTGACGTAGGAATTAGTGTGCAGAGCTTTTATTTTTCAATGTCTTTCGGTAATCATCGCATTTTCGAACGCAACCGAATATTAATTTCCATGTCCATTAATTATTATTATTAATAAATATATATTATTGTAATTATTAGATTTATCATGTATTAGCTAGCAACATTGTCCGCGACTTTATTTTGTAATTTTTTGCACGAAAATTAACACTTCATTTTTGATCAAAATAAAATATATACTATGTTACCCGCTATGACTGTATCATCTATCAGTGAAAGATTTTTTTGGAATTGTACCAGAAGTTCCAGAGATTACCCTCCTCAAACAAACAAACGAAGTCAAACTTTACCTATTAATAAAGTAATAGTATAGAGGTGTTTAGATATATATTTCAACCGCCTCTGTGGTCTAGTGGTTAAGACCACTGGTTTAGACCCAGAGGCGCCGGGTTCGATTCCCAGCGGGGGGTACATGTTTATGTACTCGGTTTAGTTGGTGGTAAGGCTTGTTTGTCCGCCTGGCTAGCTACCACCATCTTATCTAAATATGTCGCTGTTCCAAATACAATGTAGTTTTGATACGGCATCACAGATGGCGCTGGCCGTCTGTTGACGCCTTATGAAAAAGAGTGCGGCGCCGCCCGGTCTGCGCGCACGCGAGCGATGGCCGCCATCTTAGTGTCTCGGCTTCCTTCGTGTTAGACACACGGAAACCACGCGTTTGGAACGCGCCCTTGTTTTGTAAAATATAACTGGTGAAATCGGTCGTTTCGCGTTTGTTCACGTGCCCTATGGGAGTGCCGCGTTAAACGTGACAAACAAGTATCAAGGAACTGTCTTTATGCGTGCGGAATAACAATTCGCCTACTGGTGACCGTGTAGGCGCGTGCGAGTGCGTGAGTGCGAACCAAGTGCGGAGTGCGTGGTCGTTCAGGGTTTGGAGCTCCAAGGGGGTCGCTTAGGGTTAGTGACATTGCCACCACATCGCACAGGCGGTCGGATCTGACCCAGGGAGGGTCGCCCGCCGCTTCGGCCAGTGAGTACACGGGAGTGCACGTAAGTGTCAGACATTCAATTAGGTTAAGTAGTTTTAGGTATTATGGTAGCAGGAAGAATTGTAAACATTTTCTGGTAGCAAGCGTGGTTAATCTCGCCTCAACATTGTTAAATTCAACACCTTTTTATTTTTTATTAGTTAATGTAGGTAGGTATCTCAACTTGTTGTTAGCTAAGCACTTTATAGTGACGTCGTTAACGTTAACGACTTAACTTTATAGGCCTATCCAAGTTGGTTATTGTATTTTGGTTATTTGATATTGTTATTTTTTGTTGTAACGTTGTAATAACATTTTGTTATAAAGTTTATTCTAGCGGCCTAGTTTAAGTTAATTTTAGGTATTACCTTTTGTTTTGTTTTTACGAGTGTGGCACGTTACTTGTTGTTGCATTGTGCACCTCACAATTTGGGAAATTGTTATCGTAGCCATAACTTGTGTTAGGTACTACCACTGTCGTCTGTGCTATTGTCGGCGGTTTTCCCGCTCCCGCTAATATCAACTAGGTAGTTGTTTATTTATTTTACATCTCCCTCAACGCGATGGCAAAGGCGGTCCTTGCGAAAGAGTTGCGTTGGTTCCTGGCAGTACGGGGGTTATTGACCCGAAAGGATAGGGAAGATGCCGTGTTGGCGCGGGCGGAACAGTTGGGGTCGCGGGTGACCTCGGCGGAATCGGCTATGATGGCGGTGTCAGAGGCCACCCCGCCTCCAAGCGAGGAAGTCTGGGCGTCCTGTGAAGCGGATTTCGCCCAGATCATGGAGATCTGCGACGAGGTCACGCAGGTGGCTTGCGACATCAGACGCCGCAGGGAGGGCGAGCCCGTACCTCCAGCACCATCGCCAGCGGGAGGAGCGGCGATTGTGGGTAGGCTTCCCACGATACAGCTGGGCAGTTTTGACGGCTGCGTGGAGGAGTGGGTCGCCTACCAAAACATGTTTGTGTCGCTGGTGGACAGCCGGGACGACTTGACCCGGGGTCAGAAGATGGCGTACCTGCTGTCCACACTGCAGGGCGAGGCAAGGGCACTCGTCCAGCATCTAAAGGTTGAGGATGCCCAATATGGGACGGCATGGGAGCTCCTCACCAACCGCTACCACAACGTCCGGCTGTTGGCAGATGCACATGCCCGCCAGCTGTTGGCGTTGCCCGGGGTGCACAGTCGGGCGGACATAAGGCTGCAACTGTTGACGCCGGTCACCGTTGCATGCAACGCCTTGAGGATGTTGGGGTTGCCGGTGGACCAGTGGTCCTTCCTACTGGTCCACATCATCCTGACCAAGCTGCCCACGGACGTCCGCTCCCGCTTTGAGCGCGAGGCGGCAGAAAAGGAAGGGAGTGCTTTGCCCACATTGGAGGACCTGATGAGGTTCCTCGAGTACGAGGCAAGGGTCGTGGAGACCTCGCCTCCGGACCTGCCGCCACTAAGAGCGCTCCCGTGTAGGTGCGGCACCACACAGGGGCGCAGGACGCCCCAGGCTGCTCAACAGCAGCGGGCACCAGGACGCACGACGGCGCGGTTGGCGGCGCTGACGACAGCGGCCGGCAGGGAGCCGGCCTGTTTGCAGTGTGGCCAAATGGGCCACCCCCTACTACGGTGTCAGGAATGGCGGGGGATGTCGGTGGCGGATAGGCGGCGAATGGTGAAGCGCAATGGCCTATGTTTTGGTTGCCTGGGCGACCACTTCGCCCGAGACTGTACCAGGGCCCAGAGATGCAGCGCTTGCGACGGGTCGCATCACCTGCTGCTCTGCGCGAACCGGTCGGGCGCAGCCCCACCGACCCCCCAGCAGCGGCGCCCCACGGGCGGGGGTGCTCCAGGGCGGAGCACATCCCCACCCACTCAGAGGCGCAGTCCGGCGCGTGACGCGCCCCCACCGCGGGAGGTGAGCCGTGGACAGGCGCGTGCACCCATGGATGGCCACGCGTCTGCAGGCTACCAGGTGGCCGGCCCAAGTGTGAGCTGGGGCCCTACGGGCGGGGGCCTGACAGCTGACCCGGGATCCCCTCCTGCATGGGCACCTGTGCGCGCTAGCGTGGAGCAGCGCGACCCGCCGGGGCCAAGGTGGTTCTCTCCGCCGCTCCACGAGTACCCCCGGCTGGAGTACCACCCGCCCTATTCCAGATATGGTAGGGCGGCGGACTACGCCCTTCCGAGGATGGCCATGTGCACCCGTCGGCCATACTTTTATGTGGGGGCCCAAGAGGGGAGGGAAGCCCAAGGGGCATAGCTAGCCTGCCCCCCTTCGAGAGCAGACCCGCGGACGGTTCTGCTCCCTACTGCGGCTGTCCGCGTTTGGGGCCCTCAGGGAGACTCGGTCACCCTCAGAGCCTTGTTGGACTCAGGGGCCCAAGGCTGCCTGTTGTCCACTCGAGTGGCACAAAAACTGGGTCTGGGCATGGAGGCCCCCTCGATGCCGCTACTCGGGGTTGGTGGCATGGAGGTTAGAGGTTTGATGGGCCAAACCCAAGTCACCTTCTCCGCGGTACATTCCTCTACTTTGAGGATTTCGGTAGCAGCTACGGTGATGGACACCATTGTGGGCTGGCAGCCTTCTACCGATATGCCCTCTAGTACACGCGCAGTTACAAAGGGCCTAAATCTGGCCGACCCACTCTTTGATCATCCGGCTCCGGTGGATCTCCTCTTAGGGTCGGATGTCCTTGGATGGATCCTGCTAGGATCCCAAAGGGCTTTGGGTCCCTCTTCATTGGTGGCAGTGTCCACGCTTTTTGGATTTTCAATTATGGGACCGGTCGTTGACGACCCGACTCCGGATGAGTCCAAGATCATCTTGTCTGCATCCTTGGCCAAGACGATGCAGAGGTTTTGGGAGATTGAGGAACTCCCCCTGGTCCCTAGGGTGGATCCCGACCATGTGGAGTGTGAGGCCTTCTATCAGGCTAACACGTCACGATCTAGGTCCGGGAGGTTTGTGACCAGGCTTCCTTTTATTGCCTCCCCTCCTGTTCTAGGGCAGTTCAGGGCTTTGGCGGAGAAGAGGCTGCTGGCCATGGAACGGCGCATGCGGCGTGACCCAGTCCTTCGGGACAAATACATTGCGTTTATGCGCGAGTATGAGGCTTTGGGTCACATGTCTCCGGCTCGAGTTGATTGGAGCTCAACTGGGCACTACTTCTTGCCTCACCATGCCGTGGTAAAGGCTTGCTCGGGCAAATTGAGAACCGTGTTTGACGGATCAGCCCCCACGTCTACGGGGGTATCCTTGAACCAGTGTCTCCATTCTGGTCCCAAGTTGCACCGGGACGTTGTCGATATCATCCTGAACTTTAGAAGACATCAGGTGGTGTTGGGAGCTGACATCCGGATGATGTTCAGACAGACGGTCATTCATCCGGATGACAGGCGCTACCAGCTCATCCTCTGGCGTGAACACCCGGAGGACCCGGTGACCGTCTACGAACTCAACACCAACACATATGGGTTGAAGTCCAGTCCATACATCGCAATCCGATCCTTGTTGGAGCTGGCCGAGCGAGAGCGGGCCCGCTTTCCCCGTGCCGCCGCCGTGCTGACACGTGACCTGTACGTCGACGACGTGTGCACCGGGGCCGAGAGTGTCGAGGAGGCCCTCACACTGCGGGATGAACTGATCGCACTTCTTGCAGCCGGGGGATACGAGTTGCGGAAGTGGCTGTCTAACGAGCCGGGTCTGCTAGAGGGGATACCAGAGGAGCACCAGCAGAACCCCACTTTGTTCGCAGATGCGGAGGACCCCAACATGATAGCGGTGCTGGGTATGCAGTATCAACCCGTACACGACATTTTCACTTTCCATGTGGAGCTGGAGTCCCGGAGCATTTGGAGCAAGAGGACGGTGCTGTCCACTATTGCACGCATGTTTGATCCGAACGGGTGGATTAGTCCGGTGATCTTTTCAGCTAAGTGCCTGTTGCAGCAGCTGTGGATGCTAGGCGTCTCATGGGATGAGCCGCTCATCGGGCCGCCATTGAACACCTGGCTCGAGTTAATCTCCACCATGGAGGAAGTCAACCGGGTTGCCTTACCTCGTCGAATTTTGCCTCCGGGCAAATCTCAAGCGAGCCTGCATGGCTTCTGTGATGCTTCCGAGCGAGGGTACGCTGCGGCAGTGTATCTACGCACCGTTGATTCCGAGGGCCGGGTCAACGTCGTACTGCTCTTAGCCAAGAGCAAGGTTGCTCCAATCCGAACCCGTCTGACCATCCCCAAGTTGGAGTTGAGCGGGGCTCATCTTTTAGCCAGGCTGTTAAGCCATGTTCGTCGGGAGTTAGCCGCCACCGTAAACATCCGGGATGTCTTTGCGTGGTCAGATAGTCAGGTCGCGCTGGCATGGTTGCGCGCGTCGCCACATAATTTGGAAATCTTTGTAGGGAACCGGGTTTCCCAAATACAGGAGATCGGAGTTCTAATCACTTGGAGATACGTCCCAGGCGACATAAATCCAGCGGACTGTGCTTCCCGGGGCTGCACTGCTCCAGAGTTGGCAGCTCATCATCTCTGGTGGGGACCAGGGTGGCTGAAGTCGCCCAAGACCTCTTGGCCTGTCCAGCGGCTGGACAGGACGGTCCAGATTCTACCCGGCATGCGTGTGCATACCCTGGCCGTGGAGACAGATATGGACCCCGACTGGCTGCCTGAACGATACAGCAGTCTGGACAAATTGCTGGCGGTGACCAGCTGGATGAAACGGTTCATCCACAACTGCCGACATCCGCGAGATAGACTTTTGTCCCCAGTTGTAAGTGCAGAGGAGCGTCAGAGCTCGCTACTGCACTGGGTCCGGGTACTGCAGGCGGAGCGCTTCAAGGCTGAGCTGCGGGTGCTGCGTGAGGGTCGCGCCAAGCTGAAGGGAGCTGTCGCTCGGTTAAATCCTTTTACAGATTCGGAGGGGCTTTTGCGTGTTGGAGGCCGATTACGGAAAGCCGACCTGCCTTACGGGACTCGACACCCCCTACTCCTGCCGAAGGATGGACCGCTGGTTAAGCTCCTGGTGTCCGATCGCCACATTCGTAATGCGCATGCGGGGTGCGGCGCGTTACTGGCCATCCTGCAGAGGGAATTTCGGATTTTGTCGGCTCGAAGAGCCGTTCGAGGAGTGCTGTTCCGATGTCTGCCGTGTTACCGGCTTCGGGCTTCACTCATGCAGCCGCAGATGGGGGATCTGCCATCGGACCGAGTCACCCAGTCTCGTCCATTTTCGGGGGTAGCCACGGACTTTGCCGGACCGTTTTCTGTGAAGACGACCACTCTTCGCAACGCACGGGTCGTAAAGGCATACTTGTGCGTATTTGTGTGCTTGGCCACGAAGGCCGTCCACCTGGAGGTGGTCTCCGCGTTGTCTTCGGAGGCTTTCGTCGCCGCGTTGGATCGCTTCGTGTCGCGTAGGGGTCTGCCCTCACTTATCCGTTCCGACAATGGCACAAACTATAGGGGTACCGCTAACTATCTAAATGATGTCTACAAATTTTTAGAAAATAACGTAGATAGTTTAAGTCAGACGCTCGCCCGGAAGGGGGTAACTTGGCGGTTCAGTCCACCAAATTGCCCACACTGGGGAGGAATCTTTGAGGCGGCTGTTAAGTCCGCAAAGACCCACCTCCGCCGCGTCATTGGAGAAACGGTTTTAACCTTTGAGGAGCTTGCCACTGTGCTTTGTAAGGTGGAAGCGGTCCTCAACTCTCGTCCTCTCTGTCCCCTGTCCCCTGATCCAAACGATCTGGAGGTCTTGACTCCTGGACATTTTTTGATCGGGCAGCCGCTCACTGCTCTGCCGGAATACCCTTGGAGGGAAGAACGTACCACCCGGTTGTCGCGTTATCAAATGCTGCAGCAGATGGGCCAGAATTTCTGGTACCGCTGGTCCGTTGAATACTTGCATTTGCTGCAGCAAAGGGTGAAGTGGACAGACAGGACTGAGCCCCCTCGGGAAGGGGATTTAGTATTATTGAAGGAGGCCAACTTGCCTTCCTTGGTTTGGCGCCGGGGCCGCATCTTAAAGTTATTAATGGGTCCCGATGGGACTCCACGCGTCGCGGAGGTGTTGGTCGGTGGTTCGATTCTGAGACGAGCCATGGCAACACTCTCTCGTCTCCCGGTTGAATGAGCTAACGGTCTGAGCCTTCAGCCCGGGACGGGGGAATGTTCCAAATACAATGTAGTTTTGATACGGCATCACAGATGGCGCTGGCCGTCTGTTGACGCCTTATGAAAAAGAGTGCGGCGCCGCCCGGTCTGCGCGCACGCGAGCGATGGCCGCCATCTTAGTGTCTCGGCTTCCTTCGTGTTAGACACACGGAAACCACGCGTTTGGAACGCGCCCTTGTTTTGTAAAATATAACTGGTGAAATCGGTCGTTTCGCGTTTGTTCACGTGCCCTATGGGAGTGCCGCGTTAAACGTGACAAACAAGTATCAAGGAACTGTCTTTATGCGTGCGGAATAACAATTCGCCTACTGGTGACCGTGTAGGCGCGTGCAAGTGCGTGAGTGCGAACCAAGTGCGGAGTGCGTGGTCGTTCAGGGTTTGGAGCTCCAAGGGGGTCGCTTAGGGTTAGTGACATTGCCACCACATCGCACAGGCGGTCGGATCTGACCCAGGGAGGGTCGCCCGCCGCTTCGGCCAGTGAGTACACGGGAGTGCACGTAAGTGTCAGACATTCAATTAGGTTAAGTAGTTTTAGGTATTATGGTAGCAGGAAGAATTGTAAACAGTCGCCATAACATCAATGTTTGTAGCATTGTTGTGTTCCGGCAGCTAGAGATAAGATAGCCAATGCCTCACTAGTTGAGGATCCCGGGTGAAGTGCGCTTCCACCATTGGTCTTATCATCATTTAACATCAGGTGAGATCAAGGCACTGTGCATATCCGTAAAATTATTCCGGAAAATCCGGAACATCATACTTTATTTGGCGATGTGCAAACCACACGAAGTCATTTAAAAAAAACATATTTTATTGTTGTTTTGTTTTTATTTTTCGTGTGAACTAATAGAGCTGAAAACTTAACTAGTTAGGTATGACACAATACTAAAATAAATTAATAATAAGTAGTAAAAGGAATAGTAGCAACTCTATATTTTTTAAAGCTGATAGGTATCCGACGACAGCTGAAATACGAAGCTTTCCGAGAGATATTAAGAAAACAGATGCACTCCAGAAATCTTAGAGACACACTACGTGTAATAACGAATTAATTTCCTCCTAACAAGAGCTGTTTTAATGAAAAACAAGAACAAACTTCACAAGAAATTAGTGAGGCCAAGTGGCGGGCAATTAAGATCCATGGCGGTTTTATATTATTTTTTTACGGTTCTATTGTGTTTGTTTACTTTTTAAGGTAGCCGCTGACGATACGTCCAAACGTTCAAACGGACGTACGTCACGGAGCGTTATGAGCTTCGATCAATTATGTACTAGATAAAGGTTCCGGAACAAATATGCATCTTGAAAGTGGACCTGTTTGCTCATACCTATACATTTAAATTTAGAACTAACGAACGAAACTATCTGAAAAACGTTGAATGTTGGATAGCATCAACAACTTCAGCTTACTAAGAACCTTAAAACTAAAAAATAAAGATTAAATTTACTTAGTAGGTATTTACTGTCATCGCGACAAACGTCATTGTGGCTCCGTGGCCCCAAAGTCGCCTACCGTTTTTCAAGCGCTCATCGGGAATCCAGTACATAATTGATCGAAGAAGGAGTGCGTCCACATGAAGTGTGTGCTTCATTTCAATCCATTTGAGAAATCTCTGCCTGGACACCGTTCTTAAAAACAGTATTAATTGGAAACAAACCGAGCAAACCATAGTTTTTTTCTATGATACTGAGGCGGTAAAGTTCAAAAGGCCGCATGAAATACAGCAGTTACCATTGCACATAGACTCTAGCGACGTCAAAGGGACAACGCGCGAGTTTCTAAGTTCTTTCAAAAGTTAAAAAAAAACGACTTAGGCAATCAACAAACTCTCTCTAAAAAAATAACCCTGATGCTTCAGTACTTGTGCTTCTATACCGTTTAATATCACTGGCTCCAATGCACGTGTAACCGGTACACAGCGATCTTTTTGTCTTCATAAATAAGTATTAGGATACAAGGATAGGATATATTAGGATAGGAGGTACTAGGATACTTATTTATGAATACAAAAAGATTGCAATGTACCGGTACCTACAAAAGACACACCAATTGGACGTATCGTCAGTTACCACCTTTATTTTTAACATCGTACGCTCAACCACTTACCGCGCTACTCGTGACATTTACATATTGCTTAACAAACCATATATTCATTTATTACAGCCATTTCTTCTTGTAAACCACTTAAATGCGAGTGAAGAAAAATGTCCTGTGACCCGGCGTTTTCCTCAACCGTAAAGTATATTTCATCATAAGTGAAATGAGAAAAACATGTTAATAAAGGCCCATTTTATATTGTGACGTAATTTATTTTATTGTTATATGCTTTATTAATATTATTTTAAATACCAAAGAGTATATTATGTTTCTCTTGGAGTGCTATTACAGTAAATGATCAGAACATTAAAAGTCTTATTGTGTAAACATTATGGAATGCAAAAAAGTATTGAGTATTGAGTTGTTGCCTTATTGAGCTTATAAGCATAATAAGCTTTTTAACACATTGACTGCCTCAGCTTTTAAATTGAGAAAGTATAAAATGTTCCATAAGAGATATACGTATAAAAATCTAAACTAAAGCTTCCACTATTGTTAAAACCTGAATAGTTTATTGTGTGATGCTGTTATATTGTAGTATAGCTGTAGTGCGTCTTGGATATTAAAATATAAGTTAAGCTGACCCGGTATGTCAGAAGGTTGCAGGTTCCAATCCTGCTCGTGAAAGTTTTTTCAAGGTGGGCGTTTAATTTTTTCACTGTATTTTATAAATATTAGTATAGTAAATTATTTTGATAACACATTTTTATTAAAATTCAAACACAGTTCCGTGAAAACGTTATTTTCTTAAAAGTCTTAAAAGCTTTTAGTGCTTCGGTGCTTTTAGTGTACCTCCTTTAAATACTTTTTTTAACAAAATGAAAAGAGGTCTTCCTATTTTGTACAAATAATTAACAATAATTCTTCATTTAGCTAGCTAGGGTTGCTGCTTGATTCCTCTGCCTACGGTTGCGATTGTTTTGTATGAATATTAATGTATACCTACTAATGGTTGCTGTGGTGGTGTAATGTTGTTTTTGTTGATTTAATGTATTTTTTGGCATATTTTTTTTTAAATATTAACATTCGGATAACCTTCTCTATATAAACTATAAGTGTGCGAAATTTCATACTCCTCCGTCCGCGCAATTTTTGTAAAAACGGGTACAAAGTTTATGCTTCACGTATTAATATATAGATAATATCGACCTTTTTATTATAATATCATTGTTTCAACACCTCTGTGGTCAAGTAGCAAAGCCCCGGCTCGATACCCGAAGCCCCGGGTTCAATTCCCAGGTCGGGCAAATTGTGTTTCGGTTTTATCGATGCATAGCCCGAGTTTGTTATTACCAACCCGCATTTGGCAAGCGTGGTGATTTGGGGTTCCGATATACACTGCGAGCACTGTCCAGTGCTCTTACTGGTGAGAAATTTGTTCCGTTATGGACTGACAGTATACTGCCGCAGTATCCTAGGGAAATATATGACGTATTACATTTTCGAAGTAAGGTGCTCTCAGTGCTTTGATCACGTAATCAACAGCGTCCAGAAATGCCAATGACAGCATGGATGACAATATACTGGACTGCGTTCCGTTTTAAACAGTTACCAGTATAGCTAACTATAAAGGAACGGCTTCGCAGTATACTAAATTGACGTCACACCTTACAGTGCTCGCAGTGCATCGGAACATACCCTAAGGCATTACCCACCAATTGTAGTGATGACTTGATTTCAATGATGGAGGCCTTTGCCCAGCAGTGGGACAGTAATAGGCTATTTACTAATATTTTTTTGATAACTGCTCTAACTAATAATAACCGCTTGTCAACCCTGGCATATCGGTAACACAGTAGAAACCCGTAAAGCTAGTAGAGTCTGAGCGACAGACCACACGACACCAACTCAATTTCAACTTTGTATCTTTCCATGTTGCTTATCTTTATACGAATATACGGATATGCTTTGGTAGTTAATGTTCAACTCAGATTTGTTTAATTGAAGGGTAGAAACAGTTATTTTTTCGGAGAGAGTTTGCTGCTGGCTTCAGGCGGCCTTTACAGCGTTACCGGACTTTTTTGAAGGCGGCGAGAAACGTAAAAAGATAGAAAAGATAATCGAAACACCGCCAGAGAGTTTCTAGAGGTAATGGCATCACATAAGCACATGAGTAAATATATTTCACATGTGACATAAATGTGTCCCCGTTCGCTGCTGAACTCTTTAAGGGCTTCGAATCGAACCAGGAGCGGAACAACCGAGGGCGCCTCTAAGGCCTTGGCTCGAGTTGACTGGGACGTGGGGGGTGGTGGGTAAAACACCCAGATACATATCTACGTATTAAGGTATAAAGCGCGTGTGGGTAGAAGTAGTGCTGCTTTATCGTGTCAACTAACACTAACTGAAGAGATCTAATCTATACTAATATTATAAAGCTGAAGAGTTTGTTTGTTTGTTTGTTTGTTTGAACGCGCTAATCTCAGGAACTACTGGTTGGAATTGAAAAATTCTTTTTGTGTTGAATAGTCCATTTATTGAGGAAGGCTATAGGCTATATTACATCACGCTATGACTAATAGGTGTGGAACAGTCGCTAATTAACGCGGGTGAAACCGTACAAAAATAAGTATTTACGATGTTAATAGGCCTATTTTGCAAACTGTGGGCCTCAAAAGAATAGTTTCTACGGAGTACATTTTTGTACTCGGTTAAGTTGATGATAGGACATTTTTAAGTCCGCCTAGCTAGCTACCGCTATCTTTAAACATATCA
Source organism: Eudonia mercurella (assembly GCA_963082485.1). Taxonomy (NCBI): domain Eukaryota; kingdom Metazoa; phylum Arthropoda; class Insecta; order Lepidoptera; family Crambidae; genus Eudonia; species Eudonia mercurella. Next base: position 12,521,617 of record OY720040.1, on the reverse strand, counting down.
CCATAACGTTATTGTTTGTAATATTATTGTAGCGACAATTAATCACGGGTAATTAATCACACATCAAGGGCTCCGGGACAATTAGCGTTGAGGTTTCTTAAAGCTGCAACTTATGCTGAAAGGAGTCCAGTTCGTCGTAGCATTTTAATTTTAACTTTATGTATTAGTTTGAATGTTAGAGCCTAAGCCTGCTACGCCGAATAAATATTTTGAATTTAAATTTGAATTTGAATATAGCTTCTTCGGTAATATTCATTTACATGTTTTATAATATTCCAGTACAATTAAAGCGAAGATAATGAAGTATGATAGTTTACCTGTCTCGATATCGGATATACGCGTCAAAGCTCGAAATCTGATGGGTAATTACGTTCAGCCCACAAACTTTGTTGCAGCGAGTTTGAACACGCTATTTTAGACCGCCTATTCCTAAGCCTATTCCGTAACCAGTCACCACCCTGTAAAGCTAATGAACACTCGAATATGAAATGTTTGCGCGATAAATTCCATCAAAAAGTAGATTTTGTTAAACCGCTCTACAAAAAAGTTAGAAACGATAATCGTGTTAAGCCTATAAAGAAACTTTTTGTTTCCGTAAACGTCACTAATGATACTAAACTATATGGCGATGGAGTATACGTCAAAAGGAAAATAATTAAAGATAACTTTGAGTGTAAGGACGCGTTTGGCGTAAAAGATTTTAGTGATAGTGCTGATAGAATTTTAACTGGTGTTAATCGCAATCAGCGTAATTTAAACAAACAAAGTGATTTGAAATTCAAACTTAAGAAAAAAGCCTTTAGTGAAACGTTTAAGCATAAAAACAAGAATGTGAAAAGGACAGTTGACAGTAACATGGAAAGAGTTGAAGACAATACAAAATTTATACAGGCAGGAAAGGTTCCACTAGCTGATAAGGTAATTTAGATTTAATTCGTTATTATTCTGATGTGATGATTGAGACAAAGAGCTGAACAGTGTCAGATGTAAATACAAGAGTATTTTAAAGACATAATAAAAAAAGTAAGTCATAAATACATAGCATATTTCTTACCAACAACGCAGTACCTTCTGATAACAAGACCTTTTCGATAGATTTTATTGATATTCCTAAATAGTAATTAAGAAGAATTTAGAAAGTAAAACATAGTTTAAGCAACACAACAAAAAGAAACATTACTCAACTGAACTTAAAAAACAGAGAAAAGAAATTGCAAATTAAAAATTAAATACCTATAAATAAAAGATACCCTCCAACTGTGGGCTGCGGAGGGTCCCAAGAATGCTGGCAACATTCCCCCTTTGGATTGCCAAGCTAATAATAAATAATTGAAATTGAAATTGAAATAAAATAATATACCGGTCGTTGTGGAGATCCTTGGGGTAGGCCTTTGTCCAGCAGTGATGACGATGATGATGATAGAATACAACGTTTGATTGGGAATAGACTACCTACTAATACATTTTGTTTAATCAGGAAAGTTTTTATCTCAATTCCATTTACAAGAGCAGGTACTACACAATGACACATAAACTGCATTTCACAAACAGCAGATATCTGTTCCAATAACAGATAAACAAACAAAATATAACAAATTGTAAAAGTGTCGAAAAAATTTCCACGAGCGGGATTCGAACCCGCACCCCTTGACATACCGAGTCAGGTGCACTACCAACTATGCTCCGTGGCTCTGTCCAACTTTACTTTTGGACTTGTAAGCCTTTGTAAGCCAAAGGAACCTTAATGTTGACGAAAAATTATATATAAACATTATCATATATATAGCTATCTTAATTCTTAACTGATCTTCAATATCTACATATATATCTATATGTACATATCTATATACTATTAATAAAGAGGTAACGTTTGTGACTTTGATTGTTTGTTTGTATGTCGGAGCTAATCTCTGGAACTACTGGTCCAATTCCAAAAAATCTTTCACAAATAGATTGCTACATTCCTTGCGGGTAACATAGGCTATTGTTGAATTAAAAAAAAATATATTTTAACTTCTTAAATTCACGCGGACGAAGACGCGGGTAAAGTGCTAGCCTGGAAATATATTATAATAATATTAATAATATAATAATAATAATAACATCGAAAATGTAATTCCTTTAGGCATATGCAATGCAACTAGAATTCTAACAATTTCAATTTAAGCCATATTGCCACAGAAGTGAGATTATATTGCCATCACCGGCCCGGCCCTGCTCGTTTGCAGACCTTTAATAAAAAAACACAATAGGTACATACCTACTGGGTCTCAAGACCTGTGACTACGCTCTAGGGACTTAATTCCACTAAAAATCTTACGGCCCTTTTAGAAAAAAATGTTTTTCTGTCTCAATTTACTTTTATAAGAAAATCCCCATGGATATGGAATTTTCCTAGAATTTTGTTTATAGTAAGGTTCCGAGAATGGCTGATTGATTACGCCCCTTACAATATACAACCTACATTTCTTTTCGTGCACTGACATTATCGAATTTCATTCTTAATCTGGTCGATACGTTTAATGAAAAATGTTTTTACGTTAAATGTGAATAAAAGTAATTTTATAAACAAATAATAAATAAACTTTCCCACACTCACACCAATTATCTAGCCCAAGAGAAGCTTCGTTATGAAACTCGTTAAATGGTTACTAGACAACAGATAAACATACTTAAATTACAAAAACACAAATGTTGAAAAAATTTCTACAAGCAGAATTTGAACCTGCACCCTTCTGACATTCCGGGTCAGGTGGTCTTCCAATTGAGCTATCGTGGTTCTAACCAGCCCGCCGAAATTATTCAACACTTTTTACTTTGAAAGCCAAAGGCGCCCATTCAATGTCAACAACTACCGTCACTAACATCCGAACTGCTCGTGGAATTTTTTTCAACATTTGTGTTCTTGTAATTTGTTCGCAACGAAATTTGCGTTAAAAATTATTTGAACATTTATACTTAAATTACTTAAATACATACTTATTATAATAGAAAACACGAGACCCGAGACAATTTAGAAAAACAATCATTTCTAAATTGACCCGACCGGGGATCGAACCCGGGACCTCACAGATGGCGACATCATGAAAACCGGTGTACAAACCACTCGACCAAGGAGGTCGTTATGTTATCAAGTAACAAATATTTAAAGTTTAAGTTATTGTTTAAGTTAAAAAATTTCGTAAAATATGTTGGTTATTTATTTGTAGCAACAGCTAACAGGCGGCCGAATTCATATAGATAATATTTGAAAAATGTTAACAATTTTTTGATTTTTTGTTCAGAATATTATCCTAAACAATTTTTCCCAATAAACATATAAACTATGCCAAAATATGTCAAAATATTCGAGTTTTGAATACAAAACGTGCTATTATACGACGTTTTATTGGTAATTCGATATTTTATTTTCTTGGGAAAAGTTATTTAGACTCACGGCCTAAAGGAAACACTAACCCTGGTACTAATAAATATGGACTAAGTTAGACCTGGTTCAATAACTGATGTTGTCTCCATCTGCCTTTATGAACAAAAATGAGACATCATCACCTTTAAACTTTATTGTATGCCTAATAATATACACTGCTTAAATATAATATCTCGGGCTCTTCCGTGCTGTGCTTTAGAAAGCACCTTAAGCTTCAGTCCTGGACTTCCCTGTCGTTGTCGTAAAATAAGTCATTAAAACCTACAAAACCTATAAAACCCAAATTGGCAAGCCCAAGCGTGGTGAGTTTTGGCCTGATCTTATCACTTACTTTTTTGTTCATGTAACAAGGCATGATATTGTAGAAGGACCGTTATAGGGTAAATAATAAATCATTATTTTTTAGAAGAGACGGGATAGCGATATGGTCATCTTTAGCTCGTCCTGCCATGTTTGCGTCTATCGACCTCTGTTTCTAGTACCATTTCTGACTACCAGACTCTCACCTGTTTGCTTCAATATACCTTGTTAAGAACAGCTTCAATATGCTAAACACTCCTCGTTGGAAAATAGTTTAACAGTTCCTCTGTCCCATAGATACGGGACACCTGGCTGCGAGTGTACCCTGCTGCCCAGGCGCATGGTGAATGTGCCCTGTCCGTGATCCTGCGCTGCTTGGTCTGCCAGATTGGACTGGCTTCCTTCCTCGTGCTATGGACTGTTGCTTGGGTCTTCGTCATACACTACTATGAAGGTATAGTTACTTTATAACATATTTGCTCGTAAAGGGTCACTTATTTCACTAATTTCAATATCGTATTGTATCTCATTACGTACTTGTGCGTTATTGTAATGTAAAACGCACGAGTTTTTTTTAATAAGGTAAAACGCACGGTTTATCAAGATGCTCCGTCTAAAACGAACGGTACTTTTTTAAATCTTAGCAAAGAGTTTTTATGTCAGAAAAGTGGTCAACATTTTATGAATAAATTTAACTTTGGGAGATAAATATAATAAATAAACATTTAATTCTTTAATTTTTTTAGATGAAATAACATACGAAACCATAACATGTTAGATGTTCATTAGATGACGTAAAAATGCTAAATTACTTCATTTAAATAGTTTATTGAGCATAATTTGATTTATCTTAATTACTAATTATGTTTTTTTTATTGGCGGCGCTAATGTGCGGCGTAAACGCTCTTAAAAGAAATTCCACTAACTTCATCCCCAGACATTTATTTTCCACCTCTCAGATACATTTTATTTTTACAGAAACAGAAACAGAACAGAAACAGAAACAAACATTTATTGACCACAAGCACCAATTAACATATAACACAGAGGACATATATGAGAAAAAATAAGATTAAAAAAAGGCGAAAACAAATGAAAACAAAAAATTAAAAGTTAAATTACGTGCATGTGGCCAATTAGGTCCCAACCTCAGCTTGTGCTGCAACGACATGCAAGTCGCTGCAGCGCTGGTATTCTGGTGGGACCCAACTTGGCACAAGATACACAGGACAATAACACACTACCTAATATAACATACTTAAATAACATTTAGAATTAACATACTTATAAAAATCTAACTTAATTATGAGTAAAACAGAGCGAAACTAATAATTAACTTAACTTAACTAGACACAATAATTTAAAAAGTAAGCTTACCTACGTTTAAATGAAATTTTACATAAAATAAACCAATTTTGTGAGTGATTTTTTTGTCAAATCAGGTCTCCATTGATTGCAGGGCCCTACGAGACGGCGGTATCAGAACAGTTCGAGAGTGAACAAAACGAACTGGTCATTAACCTGGCCACTGAACTACGACAAGTAAGTGTGAAACATTTAAATAAAAGTGGCCAGTAACAGTTTTTTTTTTTGTTTTTTTTTAGTCCGATAACCGATGGGGTAAACGAGTTCTTGAGTGGAGACCGCGTATCGGCAAACGTAGTGTAGGACGCTCTCAGACTAGGTGGAACGACGATCTTCGCAAGGTGGCTGGCAAGAGCTGGATGAGAGTACCCGTGGATCGTGCTCAGATGGCGTGCACTTGGAGAGACCTATGTCCAACAGTGGACATGTGTGGGCTGGTGATGAGTGCGAGTTTCATTTGTCATTCCTCCATGAAAACAAAAAGGTACCGCTTTATTGAAAAATAAAATAAAGTAGTATATTAAACCCATTATTATTGATTAGGAGTATTATGGCGGAATATCAGAAACTGCATGGTTGTAATCACTAAGTTATAGTAAAGACCTTTCTGTCTCACATGTTTAAAGTTTAAATTATTATAAGCAAACTCTTTCTAAAAAACGGCTAACTAATTACACGACAGGCAAAAAATGAATGTTATGTTTTCAGGGTTCATGTATGTATGTATGTGATGTTTCTTTATTCCACCATAACTTCTAAACGCCTGAACCGATTTAGTTATATGAGGTATCGTTACAATCCTTGCGTCGTTCCGACTAATATAGGCTAGTAAAAATTTGGAAATTCAACCCTTATGTGGGTAAATAAGGGGATGAATTTTGTATGATGAAAATTCGTCATTATTGGAGACTAGAACTTGATGTTTAGCATGATATCTGTAGAGGTTAATTTTTGTTTCTTCTTGTATAAAAATGCTTACAAATTTAATTACCTAGCATGACATATTTTATTAAAATTAAACTTATCACTAAAAGGTACAAAATAAAAATAAATAATAAAAAAAATTAAAAAACACGATTGCCATGACAAAAAAGGTAAAAAAAGAATGAGTGACATTTCGCTTTTATAAATACAGATAAATGAATACATGACATCTTGTTTTTGCCTTTTAGTTCTTTTTTTTACTTTTTTATCATGGCAATCGTGTTTTAAAAACTTTTTAATTATTTTTTTTACTAACATAGTCTGTAAAAAAATATTAACTAACAAAGTTTACATTATTATTATTCACTAAAATGTTTTTGTTTTTTTTATATAATTTTAACGCAAATTTTGTTGCGAAACAAATTACAAAAACACAAATGTTGAAAAAATTTCCACGAGCAGGATTTTAACCTGCACCCTTCTGGCATACCGAGTCAGGTGCTCTCCCAATTATTATTATTTATCATCACCAGCTCATTTCATGTCCCCACTGCTGGGGCATGAGCCTTCCCTATGGATGGATAAGGAGAACGGGCCATAAACCACTACGCGGGCTTAGCGCGGATTGGTGGTTGTTAACGACTGCTAATGCAGCCTGGACCAATGGCTATACGTGCCTTCCAAAGCACGGAGGAGCTCGAGATGATAAACTTTTGGTTACCCATCCGATGACCGGCCTTTGCGAAAGTTGCTTAACCTCAGGTAAGTTCTATGTAAGTAGTCTTAATTATGATATACACCCTAGGCCAATAGTATGGAAACAAACTTATATGACAATAAAAAAACTGTAATTTTCACTTAAATAATGTATTTATTAAAAAGAAACATAATATTAAACATTTTCCTCAATTTGTATTGATATTTCAATTGAAAATTTTATAAGTTTTTATCAAAATACACCTAAACTTTGTTTTCTTCAATGTATCCACCCTTTGACTTTTTCACTGCAGCACACAGTCTCGGCATTCTTTGAATTAATTTATCAATCGTATCTTGTCCAATATTACCCCAAGCTGTTAACAAATGCGTCCACAGTGCTGATCTTGAAGTTGGACAAGTCTTTCTTATCTGCCTGTCCAGCTCATCCCACAACAACCCAATAGGATTGAGGTCGGGAGATTGAGGCGGCCAATCCATTATTTCGAGGACGCGTGATTTTTCTTTTTTCTTTAAATAGTTTGTACATAACTTGGAAGTGTGCTTGGGGTCATTATCCTGTTGGAACACGAACCTTTTTCCAATTAATCTGAGACCGGACGGTATGGCGTGCCGTTGCAATATTGAATGGTAACCTTCTTTTTTTAGAATTCCTTCTACCTGGAACAAATCTCCTACTCCTTGGCCTGAAAAACAGCCCCAGACCATTATAGAACCACCACCGTGCTTTACTGTAGGCACCACGCACGCAGGAATCATTTTTTCTGTTGGTAAACGACGAACAAAAACTTTCCGTTTTGAGCCAAATATTTCAAACTTCGATTCGTCCGTCCACAAAACCTTATTCCACTGTTCTAATGTCCAATCTTGGTGCTTCTTTGCCCATGCTAGACGTTTCTTCTTATTTTGAGGTCGAAGTAAAGGCTTTTTAGTGGCCACACACCCTTTCAAGCCGGCGGCACGAAGTCTTCTTTTAACTGTGGTTAATGAGACTGATTTTACACGGGATTTATTCAACTCCGCACAAATTTCCGGGGCTGTCAGTCGTCTGTTCCGCTTACTTGTAACAACGATATACTGATCCTCTCCAGAAGTAGTCGCTCTGGGCCGACCAGGCCGCTCCAGACTGCTTAATTTACCCGTACGCTTGAATCTGGCAATCGTTGAAAAAACGCCTTTGAGGGAAATTTTTAACTTTGTAGCGATTTCTCTCATTTTTTTACCATCTTGATGTAGTGTGACAATGGCACTACGTACGGCGATACTTAGTTCAGAGGTTTTCACCATTTTTCACTTAAAGTTCGACGATTATGATGCAACTTTCTCGAATGGCTTTATACGTTTGAAAACTTTAATATTTTGTATTGGATTTTATATTATTTTATTGACAATTCAAAAACAAAAGAGTAAAATGACAATAGAACGTTTTAAAAGAAAATAACTTATAATTTTCTTTAGTAAAACTGTAAATTCAACTTTTCATAGAAAGACAATTAAGAAGGTTGATTTGTATGTTCTCTCAAATTTATATTTTATTGCCATATATTAGGATGTTTTAATACTTTGGGTGCTGTTTTAATGTTAAAAAATTGCCTAAAGTAGTTTTTGCGTTACCAATACACAATAATAACAATGGAAATAACAAAAATGAAGAAAAATATCTTTGTTTCCATACTTTTGGCCTAGGGGTACTATAAGTATTACTCATTATTGGTATTGTATGTACATAAGTATGATACCAACACGCAAAATATTTTCCATGAACGTGAAAGTTTTTTACTTGTAAATATAGGTACTTGGAGAGGCCTATGTCCAGCAGTGGACTAGTATGGGCTGATGGTGATGATGATGATGATAGGTACTTACGAGTATATGCTCAATATCGTGATGTAAGTATACAACGTGTAACAGAAAGGTGTGGTCAAAATGAAAAGATCCAATGTGTAACTGATTTAGATCTTGTATGATTGTGTTGTTGCTGAGACATAATTATTAACTTTATTTTTGTCATGCAAAATGCAAATGTCAATTGGAAGAGCACCTGACCCGGAATGTCAGAAGGGTGCAGGTTCAAATCCTGCTCGTGGAAATTTTTTCAACATTTGTGTTTATGTAATTTGTTCGCAACAAAATTTGCGTTAAAAATTATTTGAACATTTGTCATGCAATTTTAAATTAAATATTTATATTAGTGAAGTCATGCGCATCAAGCGCATAAGCAAGGAGCAGCGATTGCAAATGTAAGAACGCAGAGGTTACTAAACCACTTAGGCTGTGACTTGTTTATTTTGATGTGACGTCACAATAGAAATATTGCATTAAAAATTGCATAGCAAGTTAAAGTTAATAATTATGCCTTAGTAACTCTGTATACAAGATGTAGACCGGATACACTTTAGATTTTTTTTATTTTGTCCACACCTTTCTGTTACACGTTGTATATGTAGTGACCGTGGTACTCACAGTCAGACAATGCTACCAAACAGGGGTGCCTAGTGTAAGTTTTGTTTGCTATTCGTATTCATTCGATTACGATTACGAAAACGAAAATTAGTATGGCATTGAAGCAGCGCCTCCTGGTGGGATATGAGCTGAATTAGCATTTTGCCATACAAATTCTCGTGTTCGTTAACGTGATTGAATGGCGAACGAAACTCGCACTTGGCACTCTGATACACCTCAGGATAGGTATACAGGGTGGAAAGTTGAGATGGGGCATTAAGAGCAGCTACCAGATCCCTTGCTGCTACGCGAAAATGATCTTAGATAGACCTTTCCCAACTTTTTGAGTGATGACAATCGACATTCACAGATTTTTGATAAAATTTACAGTCAGCGAGAAAATCGTCAGAATTGAGTTTTTTTTTTAATGTCAACCGATCCCATTCCTATAAAGGATTAAAACACTCTTTGACACCAACTGAGGTTAGAGTACTAGAACACCCACAAATCAAAGAAAACTTTTTCCAAACATTTTAGAAGGGTAAAAGCAAAGTGCAAAATTTGCTTACCCTGTATACCGTTCTGGCACCAGTGTTCAACACTTTAAACCCAGTGTTAGACACAGTTTTCCTCGTCAAAAAATAACAAAGATTTTCATTACAATATTACGGGATGACAGATGCAGGTCGTATTTAATTGTTTCTGAAATGAAAATAGTTGCTGACGCCTATTTTTAATGATTTTAGAATGAAAAAATGTCGATCTGTCGACTTGTTCCTGTTGACCACTGGTGCCAATGATCAAAAATGTTTCATCTCGAGCTCGTTCGTGCTTCGGAAGGCACGTAAAGCCGTTGGTCCTGGCTGCATCAGCAGTCGTTAACAACCTCCAATCCGCACTGTGGCCACGTGATTGTTTATGATCCGTTTTCTCTATCCATTTAGAGTTTCACGCGGAATTTTGAAAATTTACGTGTTTTTAAGTCACTGGTGCTAGGCGCTGAATAGGTCATATACATTAAAAAAACTAGTGTAGGTTAGCTTGATCCTTTGACAAGGTCATGGTTGTCTTGGAATTTGAAACAAATACCCAGAAACTGCATAAACAATACGTAAAAGCAATGATATCTAAAAACTTATTTCTTCAGAAACTTTGTAAATATAGCACAAATGAAACAATGATCCGACATCAAAATGGTTGTATTGATATTTCGCAGGTCACAGTTGTCTTATTTTTCAATTAAAAAACATGAGTATGAAAATATTAAGACTTTTATTATTTTTTATCCAAACGCCTATGATTTTACGAAAGTAAACATTGCTCTAATTAAATCACCAGCCTACTCTGTACAGATATTAGTGTACGTGCGTATTCGTAGTCGTGCGCCGTTGTCATACCACTGCCACGCGCCGCTCGCTCGCTATCAAAAAAAAATTTGAAACTCGCAGTTTTGCGTCCGCGCTGCACCCCCTTAAGGTTTGTGCCCCAGCAGTGGGGACATAAAAGAGATGGTGATGACGATGAGATATCGAAAATTTAATATCTCATTTCTCTGAATATTCTAATCTATTAAGCACGTCTTTTTACCGATTATTTTATTTATTGATTTATAGCACAGTCAACAAAATCATGTACCACCAAACGAGCTGTAAGTATATATTGCCAAATTATGTTACAGATACTAGCCTGATTTTTGGTTGGTTAAAGTACAATAAATATTTAAATAGAAATCAACACCGAGCCTTTGCGTCTCGTGGGCGGCCTATGAGCACCTAGATTTCACAAGAATATTCAAATTTCATTTTGTCGAGAGATGTGCAAATTGGTGCGTAACATATTTTCGCACATCCAGCGAGAGCGTATCGATAAGAATAAAATTTATTATTATAGCTGAATAACTCCATCGAGTTTCGTCCGTAAGATATATTGGGCTCTATTTGAGACGTGTATCATAGCAACAGTTGTTCTTTTCTATTAGTACAAAAGAAAAACGGCCTCAACACGCCGCCACGAGTATAACACGAAAACAGCCAGATATTATGTTTCTTTGACTAGTTATTTATTTTTGGCGAGCCAGGTACGCGTGGAAAAATACATACAAACAATACTCCCACGTCCTTCTACCAAAAGGGGACAGAGCATCGTAATCGCCAATTTGGAGTAAAATCGGCCATAAGCTAAAATTCCCAACGCCATTTAATTTTGCTTTCTTTAAAACTGTAACCTAGACATCTATAATAGATGACCAAACCATCTGTACTGTAGGCTGCTCAATGCTAACAACCGTCCGGTGTCAATATGTGAACAGCTACAATTAGGAAACTTGCTAATGGATTATCAGCTTCCAACCCTCCGAACACCACTACACAATAAAATACACTATACATGCACACTTGCATAGGCTCAAGGCACCGTGTATGAGGAGCTCGATGGCGAGTGCTGAGGTTAAGCAACTTTCGCAAAGGCCGGTCAGCGGATGAGTGACACAAAAATGTATCATCAAAGCTCCTCCGTGCTTCGGAAGTCACATAAAGCTGTTGGTCCCGACTGCATTAGCAGTCGTTAACCACCACTGATCCGCACTGGGCCCGCGTGGTGGTTTATGACCCGTTCTCCCAGCAGTGGGAACATAAAATGAGCTTGTGGGAAATCAAACATATAAATCAGCAACACGGATCGAAGGCACCACATTGATACAATTGACATAGTTCTTTTAAGTATCACGGAACAGTTGGCTCGACGCCATAATGGTTGCGAGTACAATCTAGCTTCTACATTGAACTACGTATTGGAAAATTTGTAGCTGGTGCCCCAGTGAGAGTTAGTGGTTGTAATAGCAACTGCTAATGCTGCCGAGACCAACGGCCGAAGTACGGAGTAGGTCGAGATGAATATACTTTTTGGTCGGTCCAAAGTTGTGTAACATTTGCATACCTACATACATTTTACATAATTTATAGTTTTTTTTTTAATCTACTCGCTTATATAAGATCACTTTTTATCAACTGCAAATATTTTGACAAAACATGTAATTATATCAGAGAAAGAAGGCTCTAGCATTAAAAAAAAATTCAGACCAGTTTTTTTTTTCACTTTTCCTGACACAAACTTTTAATATTTTTAAGAGCGGCCTCTCTGTCGGTTTTTCCGAATGAAACTAGGGGCACGTTTAAGCGGTGAAGGCATTGCGGCCTCTCTGTTTCGGCTCCTTTGAATTGAAACTACCGAAAGTGCTATATTTTTCTTTTTAATCGAAATGTCTTTTGGCGTTTTTCTTGAAAATTAGCGTATAAGGTTTTTTCATAAAAATAGTTTATATATGTTGTTGAATTTATTCTAAAAATATTTGCAGTTGATAAAATGTGACCTTATATATTCTATATTACTTTATCTTGACATTTCGAACCCTTTGCAGGGTCCGTGGTTAAAAGTAGACTGTGATATAGGTCGCCTCAAAACTAATTTGTAACCTGCTATTTTCAACTATTTGTTATCGGGTGCGTTTCGTTTCATGCAGAATAAGTGGACAGTAGACTAAGTGGAATAAATAAATAAGCGAGTATAAATACTGTAGGTATTTGAGTTTTATTTTAAGCAACCTTTTGAAGCTCTCTAGGCGAGCTCTTTCCACTTAGAGAAATGTGGATGAACAGAAACAAACAATTACAATGCCCATCCATCATTCCCCCAAGCGTAATAGGCAAATATTAAATTTTACAAATCAATCAGGATTAACGGATTGCGGGCTTCAGGTATCCGTCAAATGGACAGAGGGTAGCCATTTTGTAATGAAAAAGTGAAGTGTGTTTGATTAATTCAAATGCAATATTAATTATTAACCACCAAGCCGCACTGGGCCCGTGTGGTGGTTTGTGGCCCGTTCTCCCTCTCCATCCACAGGGAAGGCTCGTGCCCCAGCAGTGGAGACATAAAATGAGCTGATGATGATGATGATGATGAATGACGTGTGTAGTATTTTTTTGATTCCTTTACGGGTAAGTCGTTATTTCATTGATATTAGGTATTGATATAATGTTAGGTAGGCATTGATAAATATAACCTTTTAAGCACATACACTGATAAACTGGCTGTCTTATCTCTAACTGTCTTTTTGCACAGGAGATCCCGATGGGTCGAAGTGCTACTCGGAGAGGGAAATCTCAGCAGGCCCCACTAAGATCTCTCTTGGAACACAACTTGGCTTATTGACCATCATCTTACATAAATTTTATATAAGATGATGGTAGCTAGCCAGGCAGTCTCAAGACAAGCCCTACAACAAACATGTTCCCCCCGATGAGAAACGAACCCGGGGCGGTGCGACACAGATCGTCCAATTACACATTACCAATAGTGTTTTTTTTCCATGTAAGCTCATGCTGAAGGTCCGTATTTTGTTTTTTTTTTATAATCTTGTCCTAGCTAACGCTACGTCTATGCCGTTTCTAATTCGGCTTTCCTAGGCTAAGAGTGGCTTTATGCCTACATTTTCTTAGCACGTTTTGTGCCCTATCTATTGCTCTATTATCCTATGCTATACTATATAATGTTACTTAAAAACTTTTTCCATTTTCATCGCACGCCAGGTGCCCTACTCTTTCTTATTTTACTAGTCACTTATTTCTATTATTTTTTTATTGCATTATTCATGCCCTATCCTATTATTTAGAAACTAAAGAGTAGTAGATCTATTATTTTTCCGATTTCTCGGTTCCATTTTTCTTGCATTTTGAAATGCCCTTTCTCTTATTTGCTATGCTTGAAGGGCCGTATTAAATATTACTGAGCTTCAATTCTTACTCTCTCTTACACTCTCTTCCGCTCCCGATCCTATCTTAACCCCTTGGAGAATCTAGTAAAGAGCAAGGACATGCCTGCATGATGCCATTCCTGCTAGAAACCTGATGGTGTTTCGATCACACGGCTTGAGAAACCCTTTAAGTTTCTCGCTGCCCCCAAAAAAGTCCGGTGACATTGAAAAAGCAGTCTGAGGCCATCATAGCAAACGCCTTCCAAAAAATATGTGCATACCACTAAACCCAATTTTTGACTCGGACCTACAGGCTGTTTGGTAATACTTGTATAATCCCGAATATGGCAGATAGGGTACAGTGCATAGTACCCCGGAAAATGATAAATATGCCTGAAAAGCACCTTAAGGCTGAGATATTGAGATTGCTTGTTACTAAGTAAAATTGCGAAGTGACAACCCGAGGTCAGCTGATACATTGTTCTTAGTCGTTAACTTTATGGGCAAAACGAAAAGTCAAAACATGCCAGAGTTAATCGAAAATAATTTATAAAATGTTCAAATAATTTTCAACGCAAATTTTGTTGCGAACAAATTAGAAAAACACAAATGTTGAAAAAATTTCCACGAGCAGGATTCAGAATCAGATTCAGATGTCAGAAGGGAGCAGGTTCAAATCCTGCTCGTGGAAATTTTTTCAACATTTGTGTTTTTGAAAATAATTTAATTTAAAATAAATAAGCTTTTTATGGAAAATAAATCTTTATTAATGTGATTTTGCATATTAGCACAGTGTCCTTTATACTTGATTGCATGAGTGAATTTCAGGATAATACATCTATTACCAAACACTCTGTATAAAGAGAACTTTAAGGTGCTAAAGTTTATCAATACTGTTTATTTCCATCTAAATATGCTTGGATAGTCGTCGTCAACCGCATCCGTGCGAATTAATCGGAAGGACCATCGAAAATCGCTCTGTACTCGACGTCTCTCCCAGAAATAGGGTGCTACTTGAACATGAAGCCGAATATTTTATTCAAATATAACACTAATTTAGCAACCGCAGGTTTTTTACAATCAACGAGTATATATTAATATATGAAAGGGAACTTTCGTGCTCGCGCATTAACGAGTGTGAGATTTGCTATAGATAAAGTTTGTATGGAGAAAGAGTCCTAAAAATTAAGTTGATGTTTTAAAAGTGTTACCACAGATTAGGTAATAGTTACTTCGTAACAGATAAATCACTCCCTACAAAAATTCGTATACCTACCGCGTTAATAGCCTACTTCATTTCGTCGCGACGCGTCGGCGACCGCTGCGTGCTAAATTATGCCTAATAAGCTCGACTATAGAGTTGTTATCGATTGGCAGCCGCGCGGCCTTGCTGCCATCGTAGTAATGATAGGGCTGTTGCTACGATAAAAATATTGTTCACACACAATAACTTGTACCTAAATTAACCTGTGTCTAAATGGCTTGTTTAAGCTTTGTAATCTAAATTAAAATGAATGATAAATTGAAAAGCTCAATTGTTTATGATCAGTATGAATCCGAGTTCCATGAGAGAACATTATAATGTTACCTATGATATTAAATGAATTACCTACTTAGTAATAAATCTTCATCATCATCAGTCCATAATATCCCACTGCTGGAATATAGATTTTCCTTCGTATGAAAGTGTTATGATATGAAAGAGAACTGAGTAGGTATAGAGATGGATTATATTCCTTATAACTCGAGTATAAACACCCATAACTCGAGTATAAAATAGGTATCCACATTCATCATACAAACATTTGCCCCTAACGGGATTCGAACCCACGACCGCTGACGTGGCAGGCTGGGTCACTAACCACCACACCAAACGTGTTGTCACAACTTAAATGCAGACATAGTCACAGGTCATTTATATTTGTCTGACGTGTCGTGTCGCGACGCGAGTCGGAACGTAATCGATTTCATACATACATTGTTTCATACATTTTTAGATTTATATTTTTATGTTGTGACTCAAAATCCGCCTTTAATGTTGAAAGTAAGTAATTAAAACCAACCTATTTTATTCTATAAATTCATCCAAATAAGTAGGTATCTATAATGTATATACTTAAAAGAGTTTCATTAGGTAGGTACTTACCTTTCATCATCAACAGGCAAACTAAATAATGACAGGTTTTAATTTACAGGTTTTAATATTAGATTTACAATCATCAACTTCACAAAAATTTCCAGGCGCGGGCGGCATTGGTTTATATTATTGAAACGAGATTTTAAATCACCTAATTACTATTTACAATAATCTAAACCACACAAATGTCGATCAACATTTATATTAAACTTATTCACTATTTACAATACTTATTTAATAATAACTACAGAATACCTACAAATGATCGATGTTTTATGAATGACGCAACGTGCACAGCGAACGAGCGTACGACAACGAGCGCTTGCGACAGTCCACTGGCTTTTATACCGCCGGCGGTAAGCCGCTCGGTAGGTATCTAATGCGCGCAAGTACATAGAGTGACGTAGGCCTGGTGTTACGTTGCATTACATACATATATACGAGTATATATTGATAAATATTGTATGATGTATATATTTTGTAAATTTCGGCGGAATTTAGACCACTGGGCGTCCACTAGTATCTGGGGGCACGGCAGTGCCCCCGCCAAGTCGAGCAAAAAAGCGGCACGGCCGTACCATCCTTTTCTCGAAACAGTTCAGGCCATTTTCGACACCTTCGTTGTGGATAAAACTAGAAGCCTGAATTTTCAGTAACCAAGCAGGCATTGTGTTAACACGGTACATTTAAAATTTCATTCAATTTGAATCAGTAGTTTAAGAATTTTAACTAGTCAAAGTTTCTAAATTTTGTCACTCACTGACTCACTGACCGATCATCAAAACTCTAAGGCACTTCTAGGGGCTAAAAGCTTCAAATTTAGAATACAATTAGTGTTTAGTGTATAAATCAAGGAAAAACTAAAATATTTTGCAATTTCGGTCCAGTTTTCTAGATACACCAACTGCATAAATAACTTTGTAATCCTATATAAATGTATAGGATTACAAAGTTACATTTTCAGTTAATGAATCAGTGTACCTGTTTATGAATAATATAATGGAATAATAGGTGTATATAGGTACCTAGATGGTACCGGAAAAGAAAAAAGTAGGACTATCTACAAAAAGAAATGAGATACCATCAAAAACAAACTTGTAAAAAAAACCAAGTCTTGCAACTCAGTTCTTCTACGGTAAAAAGTTGTGAGATCCATGTAAAACCAAATCGGTTAATTTATTCAGTCCTTACTTAAGGGACCTTCTGTCTTAAGTTATTACGCAATTAGCTAACCTAACAACACCTTATAGTGATCATAATATCAATATTAAAAAAAAAATTGTTTTAAATAAATAGATTGACTTGGCCATCGGATTGAATGGATTTGGATGAAATTCGGTATACAGATAGTTCATAATCTGGATTAACACATAGGATAAATTTTATCCCGATATTCTCACGGGAATGAATGGAAACTATCAAAGCGGTACCAAGTCCGCCGGGTCCACTAGTAGATAATATACTCGTCTCAACAATATAAAAAGTTACGTACTTAGATAGTTACTTTACTGCCTTGCATTAAATGGTGCTCGTTTACAAGTCCCTAACAAACCTGGGATATCGAATTCTTGTTTCCAATTACCCTGTCGAACTAGCCGTAATCTTTGTATAGACCACGTCGAATACCTTTCGAACTAGAATCTGTCCAATTTTGGATACTGTTTCAGTCACGGAATGCTGGCTACTGGCTACAGGACTGTGGTTTGATTGTTATTCCTTGGTTGTATTGGTATTCTGATGACAAGCCTCGCAATATAGGCATCCTGTTGTTTCACCGCAATCTTTTACATCGAATTTAATTTGGCAGACGAAGATTTAGACGTATTATTATTTGTTAACGTTTTCCATAATGGTATAGGATACAAAGTTTTTTTGGGAGATGAACACTTCTGGTGATAAATGCTCATCGTCGGACTTATCGTTACTTACCATCATGCGGGATGAGGGTCAAACGCTTTCTAAGTAATGAAATTCACAAAATATGAAAACGTCATTCAAATACATTGAAGCCAATTTAATTTGGTTTAAATAGCTGCGGGATTCCACTCTAGCGGTACATTTGTGATTTGCCAGTATATAAAAACAATCTCACCAAGAATGCAGATAAGAATTGTAGAAATAAGCTTTACCGCATAGTACTGAAATTTACAGAATATTATCATCATCATCATCATCTCAGTCAAAAGACGTCCACTGCTGGACAAAGGCCTCCCCCGAGGATCTCCACAACGACTGGTTTTGTGCTGTGCGCATCCAGTGGCCCACCGCGACCTTCACCAGATCGTCGATCCACCTTCTTGGAGGCCTACCCACACTGCGCTTTCAGAAACACAAATCGAACAATTCAAAATAGACTTCAAAGCATATTTTATAACTTCGTTGATCATTCGAATAGTCCGATCTTCTACCCTTCATTGCCTCTATCTTTCCTGTGTCCGGCGCAATAAATCTGTTATAACGGAATCAACCCCTATAAATTACTTTGTTCAATGTTTCCCATGGGATCTATGTGCCCCGTTCCCGGATCATAGCAACTAATAAAACAAGTATAGAATGGAATCAAAACCCAAAAACCTCCATCATAAATCAAATCAAACCGCCTCTGTGGTCTATGGTGGTTAAGACCGCTGGTTTCAGACTCAGAGGTCCCGGGTTCGATACCCAGCGGGAGTTAATATCTGTGTACTCGTTTTGTTTGGTGGAAAGGCTTGTTTTGATTGATCGAATAGGTGACTAACGGTTTCTCCGAATTGCCGAGTGGGCACTATTTTCTTTTACTTCTTTTTTTGTACTTATATCGACCGGCAATGAAAATCTGAGATACCTTTGTACAGTCAACTACAAACTACAAGAAGTTTTTTGTATAATTTGCCTAACCTGACTGATAGTTTTTAAATCCGATGAACGCCGGATAGTAGTTAGAGGTAGATTTATATCCTAACTTTGTTTTTCATTTCATGAACGCGTCTGAAGTAAGTTTCGTTTCTAAAACCTGAAAAAAAATAAGCAATAAAATTTGAGCAGCCTACATGTTTGGTGATAAATAACTGTTTTTTTTTTCACAAGTAAAAGGTAGGTGAGAAATTTATATTTTTCGGGCGCGGGCAGTCTTGGCACGTGTCAAAGATCACTCATCCGGCACTACGCTTGCGCTTGTCAGTCAATAACAAAATAGGGTTGTACAAAATGTTAACATTAAACTTAAGTTAAAAAAATATATGAATTTTTTTTACCACATTTAATGGTGATATTTAAGCAGTGAAGTCTTTACGGGGTATATGTACGCACCCTTAAATATTTTTTTTTATAGATTGTATACCGTTTTATTTGTTATCCTTATTACCAGGGGTAGGGACCGTAATACCAATTAATCAACCGCAACTAGAGCAGTCGCGTTGCAATTGTACAATTAACAACTGGTTGCTTTATTCGGTAATAAGGCTGCAGGGTCGCAACAGCCTGTCAAGTTCAATGTATCGTTTCGGATCGACTTATTTAAGTCTAAGAGCTCGAGCGCGCGAATACCAGACATAATAGAATTGTAATTGTTATCGGCCACCTGGTGGTCGATCGACGCTGAAGGAGTTATCAACTGTCCGTGATTTGGCAACCGTGAACTAGGACCTGAAATAAGAGAAATTGTCTGCGACCGGGGTACACGGGGTAACCTATATTACTCAAGGATTGTATAGCTTTCCACTGCATTGTGTAGGTTTTTACTTCTTTAGTCGCAAACGTCAAGTAAAATGTATCGAATTTAATTATCGAAAACGTTTTTGATCTATAACTATTTAAACTATCTAAAATAAACTAGGTCGCTTGCATGGGAGTAATTAATAACGGGATACCTTACCATGTTTATTATAATGTGAGTATCCGATATTTCAGCTCAGTTGCATGCGCCATGATCACGGAATTACTGACTTTTATGGTTTTTACTCTATTTTGTCGATTTTATAACTTACTTAAAAATTTAGATTTTTTTTTGCATTATAGAAGAAATAAGTAATATCAGTTGGATTGGTACCAGAATGTTTGTCAAAACAAGTATTTAAAGTAGCAAAAAAAACGTGTCCCGAAAAGCAAAGTAGCAAAACATTGTATAATGGAAATAATAATAAATAATAAAAAATCAATAAAACATATAGTAAGAAAATTTTTTCAACATTTGTGTTTTTGTGATTTGTTTCGCAACAAAATTTGCGTTAAAAATTATTTAAAACATTTTATAATAGCTTGCCTACTTCTTAACTGATCTTTAGTATTTGTAAAAATACTATGATCGGATGTTAATGACGGTAGTTGTTGACATTGAATGGGCGCCTTTGGCTTTCAAAGTAAAAAGTAAATAGTGTTGAATAATTTCGGCGGGCTGGTTAGAACCACGATAGCTCAATTGGAAGAGCACCTGACCCGGTATGTCAGAAGGGTGCAGGTTCAAATCCTGCTCGTGGAAATTTTTTCAACATTTGTGTTTTTGTGATTTGTTTCGCAACAAAATTTGCGTTAAAAATTATTTAAAACAAAACATATAGTCTCACTCAGAATCATTTTCTAGTATGAACAGCAAACCAAAGATTTTATTAAAATTTAGTGATTTAAGTAAGGAAAAAATAGATGCAAGGTTTCCCTTCTCAAAGCTATATTATAAATAGGATTTGCGAAGCTATGGTTTAGATTTTGAAATTTGAAAAATACTTTGTAAAAAGTTCATTTTTACTAAAAAGAGATAGAACAGAATGGAAATAGAATACGAGTGAAACACTTTATTATAAATGAAAAACAAAAATACGCAAGTTAAAATAAAATTTCGGTCAAAACATAGGCTAAGAAATTTAATTTTGCTTACACAAGTAAAATGTTGATTACAGAAAACCGCTAAGAGCAAGATGGCTACTCTTTATTTAGAAACAGCGTAAAAAAAAACCTTGAAATTCATGTATCCTAACCACAGTGCGCCGAGCCCTCATTCCCGGCATACCCTCATAATACCGACCTCTGATTTTAGGTTAAGAATTTAGCGGTAACATTTTGGGGCATCGTCGACGCGTGCCGTTTCCTCGAAATTAGGCTTACACGTTTTCTTTGGTAATTTAAAGATTGTTACTTTGTTATTATTATACCTATTTTATTCCACGACATGGGGAGGTGCTTCATAGAACCTAGTCGTTAAAGACGATAAGGCCTGAAGGTGGAAGCGCACTTCAGCCTTAATCTTCAAATACTAAGAGACTGCCTATCTTAGATTTTGTTGTTATGGCGTCACCGTAAGCGTAAGCTTAGATGGAAGTAGCTAGCCAGGACTTAAACTAAAGCAATCATCATCATCATCATCAAATAAAGCCCCACTAACAACTAAACGGATGACAATGATATGTGCTCGTAGGTGGGATCCCATCTGGGAATTGAACCTTGAACTAAGTCTGATAATCAAGCGGTTAAAATTTGCACCTTTTTCGTGTGCAATGTACCTATTAAAGATTTTTTATTTCACTTGTTGGCATCCTGGTTCCGAGTAAAAAAAAAGAAAAGGTGACGTTCGAAAATCCGAAACAAAATTCATGTTTGAAAAGTCATCGGCCAAATTGGAAATTGACTTTCTGGTATCCCTGTGGAATTCGCGGCTGAATTTACAGTTAGCCAACAGTGTTGTTTCACCAATGTTTTTTAGGTCATCATTGAACATCAGAAAGATTCATTTCATAGCGAACAAATAATAAATTAAGCGGAAGTATTAGCTATGTATGTGGTGTGCGTAAGCTACTACCTTTAGAAAATGCTAGTACTTCAATGAATAAACTTTAAACAAAAATAATTACATCGGGCAGCTTAGGAGTGGAATTCCCTTACTGCGGATCTGGTTCGTACGTACAACCTGGACATTTTCAAGGTAAGGGTGAACAGGCATTTAGGCAAGTATGCTACATCACATACCATCAGGCGAGATTGCGGTCAAAAGCTGAACAAAAGCCTCCCTCCCCCAAGGATCTCCACAACGACCGGTTTTGTGCTGCTCGCATCCAGCTGCTTGCCTATATACCTAGTATATAGAATTTAAAAAAGTTTTGAGTTCAACTCTTTTCTTTATTGTTCTCTTTAATTTTACTTTACATACATATACATACACATAAATGTCCCGAACGAAAAAATTACAAAAATAAGGAACCTTGGACTATGGTGCGCGCGCCTGACGCTCCCGGCATCGGCTTGCACGCGGCCATTGTCCATATAACACAAGATTGCAGTTAACCGCTACTCGGTCCATTTTTTATTATTAGACTTTCGTGGTTATTTATGTTGTACGATTAAAACAAATCATTAAAACTTATATTGTTTTCTGAAGTTTTCGAACACTACACATTGAAATGAAACTAATTTACGGATCTACTCGCGTTTTTTTTTACACATTTAATTGATTTAATGTTTATCCTGACGTTTTGAACCCTCTGCAAGGTCCGTCACAGAGAGACTGACCACGGACTTTATGTTTCTGCGTAGCTTAAGCGATTGAGGACCCATTGCGCCATCGAACTCCTCTGTTACTTATGATTTTTTTTTTATTATAGCGTGAAGACCATACACGCTAATAATAAATGTTTCTCTATTTCAAAAGAAAACCAGCGCTGCATAAAACTATATTTTTGTAAAAGAAATAATGTTGTCGTAGTATTTTATCTAAAATTTGATTGTAATAAAAAGCGTCCACTAGTCATTTAAATTTCCTGAAGAGGTTTTTCACGGCTGGCAACACTAAGAGGCTTAACGACTCCCACGTTAAGCCTTCTAATTCGAAGTGCACTCCCCGTCGACCCGCCCAATTAAGTGTTGAGACAAACCCAATTTGAATTGAGCCTCCCGGGAGTATTAAAACACCGTAATCTAGGTTTACTAACGTTGGACGGCTATTAGAACTTAGCCCTTATCCAGGCTGAGCAGCTTGTACTTTTTCATTGGTTTTCAATCTTATCATGAGTGAATAAGGTTTAATTTTATGCGGTCGCTTTGTGATCACACGGTTTGTGTCGCTGTTAGGTCAATAAAAAGTAACGTCTTTTAAGAACATCATCATCATCAGTTTATAAATTATGCAGTTGATAACGAGGAGCTGAATAGCGTAAAATAGCTGTTATAACGTCAGAATTAGATAAGATGGTGGTAGCTAGCGAGGGAACCGGACTGTCTGCGACCAGTAGTCTAATCGTAGACCAAAGAATTTCGGTCTGTGTGATTTTCTTAGATGAAAATTATTTCAGAGTTGATCCCATAGAAAAAGTTTTCTAAAATTATGGGCAGAGACTACCCTTAAATTTCTTCTGGTTGATATAAACTAACGATGTATAGAGTCAATGTTAGAATTCCTTTCAATGTTTTGTCTCCATTCGGCACTGTATCTGTTTCACCCCGTCTCCGTTTACGGTAAATAGAACACCTATCCCATTTCAGTTAGTATTGTAATGTTCACGTATTGTGTATTTATGTATGTACAAATCTATTGTGATCGAGGGTAGAGTGGCTTCTATAACAGCAAGGTCAAGTCGAGCTTCCACGACTGCATCTGACGGCGAGGGTTATGATCAATACCTTATTAGTATTACACTGGTACACTTTAGGACATCCGGACTTCAGGATGGTTTGATATGACGAATAATACTTTGTTATATGTGTAGTAGAGGGTATTTTTTATTATTATTATTATAATACATATATTAAGCCATATTTGTCCTACTCCTGGGCAAAGACCTCCTCACACTTTTCCACACCTTCTGATCCCCTGCAACATCACGCCATATCTTTATGAATCCATCAAGGTCGTCCCGCCGTGTTCGTCTTGGTCTACATCGCCTTTTCGCATTATGTGGGTCATTCATATGAGCGATTTTATACTTCTGTTAAATTAAAGGAAAGGGCCGATTTTAACTTTTTAGCTAGTAGCGCCCCAGTACCAACTCCTCCCATTTAACCGCATTCAACGCAGAGCTGCTCGAGTTGTCGACGACGTGGTAATCTCTGGTCGGCTCGATCCGTTGGCCCTTCGGAGAGACATTGCGTCTCTCTGTATATTTTATCGCCTTTATCATAGAGAGTGCTCTGAGGAATTGTTCGGTTTGATCCCTGCCGCTGATTTCCTTCACCGCACTACACGTAATCCACTGTCTTTCCATCCACACTATCTTGATGGATGGCGGTCTACTACTGTGCGTTTCTCACGTAATTTTTTACCACGAACTACAGTGCCGTGGAACTAGCTCTTAGCGGCGGTATTTCCGGGCCATTACGACTTAGGGATATTCAAGAAACGAGTCTATTTCTTCTTTAAAGGCCGGCAACGCATCTGCGATTCCTCTGGTCTTGCAGGTTTCCATGGGCGGCGATGATTGCTTCCCATCAGGTTACGCGCCTGCTCGTTTGCCTCCTTCTAATATTTAAAAAAAACATCTTCTTTTCGCATTATGTGGGTCATTCATACGAATAATGTTTTATAAACTGCTGTCAAACTAAAGGAAAGGGCCAAGGGAAACTTTTTAGCTAGTGAAATCAGTTATTTACTCAGAAAACTCAGAAAGCTCATATCTCCGAAAGGTTACGGTTTCGAGCTAGTCCCGGGACGGGGGTACCGAGACGGTCCCGCTTGTTCTGCTCGAAAGTCCCCTTCGTTCCAACGACAAGAATTTTGAAAAAGGCAATATTGCCCATTGTCTTTTCTAATGTAACACAAAATAGATCGTCCAGGTTTTTTTTAATGTACGTAAAATGGTTTTTAATCCTGATAGTGTATACCATAAGTGGAGTCATGTGTTACTAAGCTACGCACCTGTTCTTATATATATTAACTATATATTTTTTTTATAAACTTTCATCGATATGATATACTCCACACTAAACATATTTACAAACACACACTAAATACTTAATATATAACATTTATTTATATTGATGTAACCTAACCTAACTACTTAACCTTACATAGAAACGTCAACTACCGCCAACAGAAATTAAAAAATATACAGAAAACCGCATGCAGAAAATATATAGCTCACTCTTTCTATCAAACGTTAATTATTGTACTTTACACAAACGATCACAATTACCGTTCGGGTTGAAGCACTGGCTTAAGGAGAAGAGGGTTAATTAGTCACCCTTGACGTCAACAAGCGGGTCAATACGGCCCGATGCAATTCAGCGCCCCGTCTAATGACCCGACCACATCACACATGGATACACTGGCTAACAAAATAATGGCGCACCATATTTTTTCATCATTTTGCCGAACGCAATTAGTTTATGGTACCCGGATTACTAGATAATGTGGATTCGAGTCCCACTTGTGGAACTTGTAGGCTTTTAAAACTTTTACGTTACCATTTTACGTAAGGCAATAGTTTTGAATACTGTGTAAATTAATTTATACATTGCTTAGATTAATGTTTTAACCTAAGATACATTGTGATATAAAAACCGAAATTTAAAATCCATCAATAAATGGCAACTATAATGTTATTTTTATTGTTTGCTTGATTTGCTTAATAATATTGTTACGAAGTGCTTAATTACAAAAAGTGATAATAAAGAGTCAACTAAAAGGGAAGAGACATGTACCTAAATCTTCTTATGAATATGAATAATAAATTATAACATTACAAATTAATTATTTACTTAGCATTTAAAAGTTACCATCCTTGATATCCATTATCCATCCATCTCTTTTCGCACTCACGACGGACTGCAAAACGGAGGGACATAAATCTAATTTGAAGTTAATTAAAACTTTGTCGTTATGTTCGTCATCCGTGCTCGCATGTTCAGTGTGCGCTCTCCTAGAAAATTGTGCTCGCTTCCCTGATAACGCAAAGCGTCCGGCTGGACAGTGATTCAGGAAACAGTTCGTACTTAGTTCTGTTTAAATGTCCGCTTTTTAGTATTCCCCAGTTGGCGTAAAGCACTCTCGTTATATTAACCAACTAATTAAGTTAAAAGCATATTTTAAATCTCTTAAACTGGTTATCTAAGTAATGACTTACTTTTTTTTTAATAATTTATTGTTACAAAGGTGGCATTGAATCAGGTTCGGATGTTTCAAATACAGTGGAATACAGTTGCACCTGAAAAAAATGTCCAACAATAAAGATATTTTTACCAAGAATAAATGTTTGGCAGTAGATAATAACTAAACATTATTTAATAAGTTTACTGTCAGCAAACAATGCGTGCTTAATAGTGCTGTTCTTACAATAAGGTGACTATTAAACATTACAGTAAAAGTAAAAGAAAACTTTGGTAACATTGTTTTTTGCTTTAAGATTAGTTTGGCAGCCAGCGAGACGACAGCTAATATATCAACTAAATCACTTCAACATTAATTAAAACATGGCCTTTGTACTATTAACCTGCTCGTGAGTGTAACGTGTGCAGTCACGTAGAAAATAATAAGTAGTAGCGTTAATAGGGCAAGTAGGCAAGTGACTTGTAGAGTAGACCAGACAACATTTCTTTTAATTGAATTACAAACGTCACTGCTGCATGAGTGAAGCGAAAACTTCGTGTCCCTTTTTAAGCAAATGGAGGAGTGTGAGACCTAAGTCTAGCTGCTACGCCGAATAAATATTTTAAATTTGAATTTGAATTCATAACTAATTAAAGTTAATGGAGAAAGAGTTACAAAACGTAAAATATACAGGTTGACTTTTTTATCACCGTCCAAACCTTCTGAGATGACTCCCGTGATACAAACGAACAACCATTACTGTTAGAGCAACTCCCTAACTCGCAAATAAAATTCAGCTGTTCCATACATTTTGGTCGAATGAATATTGAGGTTTTGTATGGAACAGCTGAATATTATTTTCGAGTTAGGGAGTTGGTCCAAAAGTATTTTTTCTTTCAAGTAATACATAAGTAAACATTATTTCTTTCCTGTATGATGATGATGAATGATAATAGAAATGAGAAGTGAAACACCCCCCAACCCCTCGAGTATCGTAAAGATGTGGGGCTTTACTAAGTCAAGAAATACAAATTAAAAGTTATTTTATTACATTTTGAAAACCAATTTGGTGTAACTATAAAATTTATCATTTTACTGTCTGACCTTTGCTATACTCATAATAACAGGTCATATTTTAAAGCTTGTATGTAATAAAATAATAACAAATGCAATAACAAATTAAATGAATAACATGAAATGCAATAACAAATAACAAGTAAAAAGCTCCAACGTCTCCTAATCCTGGGTTTCTGGTTTTCCACCATTCCTCTTTGAAGATATATCGAAACCATCCTGCACTGCACCCTCCGCTCTCAGACAACGTGGAGTAAGCCCGCTTCTCAGCTGGCATTGGATTTGGATATTTTTTTAATAAATATGACTTTTAAACGACTTACTACTTTCTGCAACTTCGACGACATCTCTTTCAGCTGACATAGTAACGATTCTCTTTTGTTTTCAGATAACTCCTTTGTCACCCAAATGGAAGTATGCCATCGAGAAACGGATAGAAGATGAGAGAAAGTTAACCATGGAAGCGGTGGAGCGGGGCGCCAAGCTGCAATCCGGCCAGTTCTGGAACCTCTCGGGCACGTTCCTGTTCACCGTGTATGTTATGACGGCGTTAGGTTAGTAACATCAGCGTCATGATCATCATCAGCTCGTTTTATGTACCCACTGCTGGGGCAATAGCATTGCCTATGAATGGAAACACCACAGGCAGATAATATTAGGTCCTTACCTATGAAATTGCTGTTTTGTATGAAGATTTTTTCAAAATTATATTTTTCATACTAACGTTTTTTTCAACTTTCTTAGCATCTACATAAGTTAATGCTATAAAAACTGTAGGGCAGTGTGTTTGTTTCACTAGCTACATAAAACTAGCGTTGCCATTTCTAAGAATCAAATAGCCGAACTTACCCGTCAAAACGCCGGACTTTTTGGTCCCAAAGCCGGACATTAAGAAAAATTAAGGATTTCTGACAAAAATATCGAATAAAACACATATTTAAAAGCTGGACTTTTGAATTTCTAAGCCGGACGCTAAAAAAAGGAACCTTTGACAAAAAAAATTAATAAAACACATACTTTATAACAAAATTTTAATAAACGCCTTCATTTACATACTTTTGTTTAGAAGATACACGATTTAGGAGATCAGTTTCTTTCATAATTTTTTCATAATTTTTTTTTTTTTATACTTTTTTTTTTGAACAAAAAAGGGAGTTTGTTCATAAAATTGTTTTCTTGTCTCACTCGCTACTGACTGAAGTGATTGAATGATTGAATTGAACGATACAACGATAGTATAAAAAGCCTATCAAAAGCCGGACGCAGTCAAATTTGGCCGGACAAGAGGTCAAAAAGCCTAACACTGTCCGGCTTCATCCGGACGGAAGGCAACGCTACATATAGCAGACCCTAAAAAGAAGAAAAATCACAGATTTCGCAGTCCCCGCAAGAATCGGAACATTGAAAATGAATACAACAATTTACGAAAAAAAAAACATTTTATTTTGAATAATACAATTCCAACTTGAATGCACTTCTCGCCTGCATCCGCATCTTTTAACACCATTACCATGACGATCGGTCAATAATCAAAGATGCTACACCCGTTTTTCTACAAAACCAAATCAAAAGGGACCACCTTTAACCGATTTAAAAAAAAATTTCGCCCTTTTTGTAGCTAAACTAATACCCTAGGACCCTTTTTTTTAATTTTTTCTTAAGTCGGTATTTGTTTTTTAAATTTACAATTTATTATACAAACACCCCCCAAAAAACCCGAATTCCATTTCCAATATCAAAATTCCAAAAAAAGTTTCCAGCCGATTTTTAAAATTCAAACGCTCACACGTGTCTCGATAAATTCCTCAACTCTTGGTACTATTTCCATCTCGATTCTCCCAAAATCCTCGGAGCTATGGCCAAAAATACGTCTCAGGCGATTTGCATCTGATAACCATTTTCAATGGTAAAACAAGTACCTTCAAAGCTACAATGAAACAAAAGGTCAATTCTGCTAACAAAAAAATAAGTCAATTTAAAAAAAAATTTGGGCAATAAAGACACAAAATCACTTTTCTATTAACTTTTTATAATATTAGTATAGAATTGGAATTCATCATCTCAGCCAAAAAGACATCCACTGCTGGACAAAGGCCTCCCTCAAGGATAAATAATTTTGAGAGGAATTTGCCATAATCGCCACGCTTGGCATGCGGGTTGGCGATCGCAGTAAGGTGAGAATAATCACAGAGAGGCGCTGCTGCCCATCCTCTGGAATGGTCCCATAGTCGCCTTCTACGACACCCACGGGAAGAGATTGGGTGGTGCAATTCTTTACCCCCGGCACCACACGGGGGAATAGAATTGGAATTATTGACACCTATATATAGGCCCATTAGAGCCAAAAAATATTTTTGGCCAGCTTTTAGGTTCAAATACCCGTATGTTCAGTCGTTTAACAGAGCAGCAGCTATGGATATACTCGTAGAACAGATTTCTCGCTTTCAACGCGAGCATCTACTTATCCGTTCGGCTTTTAAATATTCCGTGTCTCGTCTTCACAATTTAGTACTTAATGAAATTGCTAAAATTGATGTCATAAAATGTTTAAATAATTTTTAACACAAATTTTGTTGCGAAACAAATTACAAAAACACAAATGTTGAAAAAATTTCCACGAGCAGGATATGAACCTGCACCCTTCTGACATACCGGGTCAGGTGCTCTCCCAATTGAGCTATCGTGGTTCTAACCAGCCCGCCAAAATTATTCAACACTAATTACTTTTTACTTTGAAAGCCAAAGGCTATGGCTAAAAATTCAATGTCAACAACTACCGTCATTAACATCCGATCATAATATTTTTACAAATACTAAAGATCAGTTAAGAAGTATGCAAGCTATTATAAAATGTTTAAATTATTTTTAACGCAAATTTTGTTGCGAAACAAAATCCTCAAATCCTTCAAATCCTGCTTGTGGAAATTTTTTCAACATTTGTGTTTTTGTAATTAATGTCATATTCAAATTCTTTAGGTTTTGGAGCTCCCGTGCCCATGACGGTATTGGGGAGGACAAGCGGTTTGATCTATGCAGGCTTGTCTGTTCCGACGCATATTTATCTGAGTAAGTGTACTTTTTTAGCTGAAATTCTTTGCACGTACAGCGGGGTTAGGGGTGACTTATCCAGGACTATCTATACTAATATTATAAAGCTGAAGAGTTTGTTTGTTTGTTTGTTTGAACGCGCTAATCTCAGGAACTACTGGTTCGAATTGAAAAATTCTTTTTGTGTTGAATAGTCCATTTATTGAGGAAGGCTATAAGCTATATTACATCACGCTATGACTAATAGGAGTGGAACAGTCGCTAATTAACGCGGGTGAAACCGCAGGGCACAGCTAGTGTAGGAATATGTAGGACTCTAGCCTCCTTTAGTCACTTTTAGTGGCTAGTGGAGGTCTAAAAACTAAAAAACTCTACAAGATGGCTCGGGATCACGATTGGCAAGCACCAAGTAAGTGTTTGTGTTGTATCTCTTTACTATAAATTTGCACATTTATCCTACATTACAACACTTAGGCCCTGTTTCACAATGTCTGATTAGGAAATACTTGACAGTTAAAGTGAAAGTTTTGTATGGACTATCTGTCAAGTAAACGCTAATGGGAACTCCTCTTTACTTTCGAGGCTATTATTTACTTATTTTTTATGTAAGCTAGGTATACCACTATGAAGTCTTAAATGCTTCGATTTTGTCCCCAGTGGTAAACGCCAGCACATGCGTGGTGGTTTACTTGGAGGCGAACCTGGATAAGTTCAAGAGTTGTTTTCGAAGAAAAAAATACCATATCAAGTCTACTGATGAAACAGGTACTTCGCAGTCAAGTAACATTTACGTAGGTACAGTCACGAGCATCAGTTTTCGTCGTCATTAGAAGTGGTCTGTTTAAATGGTTGCTAACATACTCTACTCTATTTTATTTATTTAATGGATTTTAATTATAATCATCATCATCATCATCATCTCAGCCAAAAGACGTCCACTGCTGGACAAAGGCTTCCCCCTAGGATCTCCACAACGACCGGTTTTGTGCTGCTCGCATCCAGCGGCTTCCCGCGACCTTCACCAGATCGTCGGTCCACCTTATAATAATATGATTTAATTTAATTTAATAATTTAATGTAATAATTCTTATGTAATTTTATTGTATTTGAATTGGTAATTGTGAACATGGACCATGGTGTGAAATAGAAGTATTTTTTTTTTATTAACATGTATACACTTTTGACCAGTTTTGACCCTTATTCCATTGTGTTAAGAGTTAGATTATTTACATTTTAATGATCGTATACATGTAGCATGTAGCTAGTTTATTTAAAATTATATGTAGGGCAGTGAAAATGAACCGGTAATCGTAATTTTTTTTTTCTAGCATCAATTTAAACAGACCACCTTCCATTCCATGCTTCCTATTGACGACGAAAACTGATTACCGTACCGTAGCAGTACTTTATAATAGGCTCCACAAAGTAAACAATTCATTTAGAGGCCTGTTTACGTTTTTACAATAAAGTTCAAAGTTAAATTTAAAATCACCATTAAAGAAAAGCTTTGTAAAAAAGCTTATTATAAAGTGTCTGATTACATTGAAGACAAAACAGCATGGGTTTAAAATGCTCCAATCAATCCAACAGGTATTTCTAATTTAAAATGTTGTTTAGTAATTTTAAACTTGTACCTATAACTTGGTAACGGCATATAATTTTGTAAATGTCGTTACTATTAAAACTGTGGAGTTTCTTGCGCCCATTCTTCTCCACAGCTAAAAAATAGACGTCCTGAATGGTTAGTAGGTAAAAAATTTAGAGATTTTGCAGTCCCCGCAAGAATCGGAGCATTGAAAATGAATACAACAATTTACGAAAAAAAAAACATTTTATTTCAAATAACACAATTCCAACTTGAATGCACTTTTCGCCTGTATCCGCATCTTTTAATACCATTACCATGACGATCGGTCAATAATCAAAGAAGCTACATCACTTTTTATATACGGAAATACCTGTTTTTCTACAATACCAAATTTAAAGGGACCACCTACAGGTCACTATTATTAACCGATTTTCAAAAAGTTTTCGCCATTTTGTAGCTAAACTAATTAATACCCTAGTACCCTTTTTTCATTTTCTCTTAAGCCGTTTTATTTTTTTAATTATGTATAATTTAGTATACAAACACCCCCCAAAAACCCCTTTTTTTACATTTTCCAAAATTCTAAAAAAAAGATTCCAGCCGATTTTCAAAATTCAAACGCTCACACGTGTCTCGATAAGTTCTCAACTCTTGGTACTATTTCCATCTCGATTTTCCCAAAATCCTCGGAGCTATGGCCAAAAATACGTCTCAGGCGATTTGCATCTGATAACCATTTGCAATGGTAAAAATGTTTGAATAATTCAAAAGCACTTTTCTAAAGTTTATTTGAATAAAAAATATTTGAGTTTGACTTTGATGCCAAAGACTGGGCATACTTTGTTGAACACTGGTGCAAGTACAATATCCACAGTTATAAAAATAGAACTTGTTGGTCACTAAAGGTGATTAAGTCACACCGCAAAAAAATATATTTTCTAATTGTTACGTTTATGCTACAGCTCAAGCATTAATGCGCTATAACCGTTGCAAATGATCCCATATTTCACGTCCAGCTTGTGCAGAGCTTTGTCCGTTGGCTACGAAAAGCTTAGCTTAATCGTTTGTAGTCTGAATGTGTTCTAGTGTTATCGGATCTTGGTGAAATGTACAAAAAACAAAGCACTTTTGCAAGAAAAACAAAAGAACTGAACTGTATTATGGAGAACGACTTATTTACCGGTGAAAATAGTTATGAGATTATGGTATTAATTTAAAAAAATAAAGTTATTTATTAAGTTTAGGCTACATAAAAAACCTAGCGTAAGTCGACAGGGCGGGCAAACGGCATTGAAGAGTGCTTCCTCTTGTATTCGAAGTCACCTGTGACTATTTTGACATTGAATATTCTCGAACGACAAATAAATTATGCCAAACATCGAGCCCGATCGGCTACAGATGCCTTCGGAAGCACGACGGAGCTCGATCGCGCAACGCTAGTAGGTGGTACTAAAATAAATTATCATCATCATCATCATCATCAGCCTATAAACGTCCCACTGCTGGGCACAGGCCTCCCACATGATCAGTAGCACGTGGCGGTATTGGGCCATAACCCACCACGCTGGCTCAATGCGGGTTGGTGGGTTTTAACGACTGCCATCTTACGACAACAACCGGGACCAACGGCTTAACGTGCCTTCCGAAGCACGGAGGAGCTCGAGGTGTTGCGAAAGTTGCTTAGCGGGCAAGATCGCAAGCCGAACGCGCTAGCCGCTGCG
This sequence comes from Eudonia mercurella, assembly GCA_963082485.1. NCBI lineage: Eukaryota > Metazoa > Arthropoda > Insecta > Lepidoptera > Crambidae > Eudonia > Eudonia mercurella. The sequence continues at coordinate 12,488,142 of OY720040.1, read as the reverse complement.
CCATCGAGCTCCTCACTAAAATAAATGTTTATTTTAATTATTATTGGATCATATTTATAGGAAACATTTCATAAAAAACCACAACAGTAATTCCGTTTCGTTGACATCGACCACCGGGCCTCCCGACCGGACTACGACGGTCGTAGCTGCTACGAATTCCGCGTTACACATTCCGTAGTAACTTGCACATGCTACGGACGCTACAAATGTTTTCGTCAAAGCAATTTGTGCGTGCCTTTGCTTTTTAGGCAATTCTTTAATTATGAATCATCATGAATCAATTATGAATACCTTAATGTTGGGTACATTAAGGTATTCAAACTGAAATAGAGAAGCATAGATAGGAACACCTAAAACGTCTTAAAGCCTTCCTTAATTGTAAAGAGACTAAAAAGGAAGAATATTCTGTAATAGGACTGATAAGGCGCTGGCCCTTCACCTTTAAGACAGCTGTCACTCAACACATCAGCTTAGCTTGTCTTGTCTTGCGACTGTTTGCCGATGCAAATGGAAAAATCCGGCCAAGTGCGAGTCGGACTCGCGCACGAAGGGTTCCGTACTATCTATAATATATATATACATATATATATATGTCGGAGTTATTTCATAGACTGGTAACGGCATCTATCGATATTAGGCTGAATAGCTTGGCAGAATAGCTTGGCATTATGAAATTATCCCTGAGTCAGTAGTTCGAGCGAGTAGTGGGAGCATAGTGAGTCTATGACATCTGTCACTGTCACTTGTCAGTGAGGTAACGTTAGTTTGTGAAACTCACTCTCGCACTCACTTTACTTCTGGAGCTCGACTGTGCCGGACGTGTGCGCACTGACTCTATTCTACGCACAAAATGGCGGACGGAGACGACGTTTTCAAACAAAATCCGTTTCCATCTCCGACATCAGAAGTGGGATGTAACCTTTGCTCTAAGGATGTAATCGACGCGAACAACTAAAAGAAAACGATGCCAAGTTTTATCGTAAATGACAACGGATGTTGGAACAGCAAAATCAGAATTGGATGGCGTTACTTGATGTTCAGAAAGCACATGAGGAGATTCATTACCGGAGTTTATACGCGTGCGTAGCTACAGTCGACGTATGGATTGCTACATTCTCCATATTTAGAGGCACGGATCCTTTTGCAAACATGTGCCCAAGCGCTCATACCATCACTGCGGGGCACGGGGAAGGGCGCTACTAGCAACTGCGGTGCAACCGGCAGCAGCGACACCGACACCGGCAGCATGGCGAGCAACGTGAACCAGCGTCATCGGGTAAACAGACCTGTGCTGCATCGGCAACTCTGCTGGACGCTGAATGTTTCTGGTGATGTTTTCATGATTCAGTATGATTATTTTATAATGCTTAGAAATTTCTATGATAAAAAAAAGTCAAATAGCCAGAGGAAAACGTTTACTTACCGAAGTGACAATGAGTTACTGGACAATCTAATGTTATTAGTACTGTACTGTTGGTTATTACAGTTAGACAAGTTTATTACAGGTGATTTTGTCTTGGTTAAAAATAGTGAACAAAACAAAACCAAGTTAGATAATAAATTTAGAGACTCGTTTTTATAACTGCGGCATTAGAAGTAGACTCACTAGAACTTACGTTTAGTACCCCATAGACATGAGGGTTTGTTAGAGAGAGCCAGTAGTTTATTAAATGATGAGCTGTGTGCGGGTACCTGATGGAGGTAGCTCATGATTATGATACGTTGAAAGCATTAAATTCTAAGCGAACTTACAAATACACACACTATAGATTAACAGGGATGCCAGAAGGTCATGTACCAGTCGAAGTTGAGGTGGAGGTACATTGTGACCCGATTGATAATGAGTAAAGTTGTTGTGTGAACTCGAGTTAGTGCTCTAATGGCCGTAACAAGTGTCGACCATACCAGTAGCTATTACATAGTCGTAGCCCGGTAGAAATCGGTGTCTATTGAGGAAACTCAAGTAGTCCGTGGGTGCGCGGTGCGTGTTTAGCTCTCGCGGAGGTCGTGGTCTATCAGGACAGTAGTGTGTAGTCAGAGGGTGATGCAACCGTGCGCAGGGTTCCACTGAGATGGACACGCGTAAGCGACTGGGATCGCTGTTCGGCTGTGAGAGCCGTGGCATTGGAGGGGTAACTCGAGGTGATTTTAAAGCTTACATAGTTACCTGGTTATCTAGTTTGGATTTGGATTTTCTAGTTACCTTTTCTTTTGTTATGTTACATTTGATTTGTTATCTTTCTAAATCGAAAAGGTTTAGTTTTCAGTTTTAAATAAGATAGTCTTATGTAGAGTCTTATGTAGAGTCTTATGTAGAGTCTTATGTAGAGTCTTATGTAGAGTCTTATGTAGAGTCTTATGTAAAGTCTTATGTAGAGTCTTATGTAGAGTCTTATGTAGAGTCTTATGTAGTCTTATGTAGAGACTTATGTAGAGACTTATGTAGAGACTTATGTAGAGGCTTATGTGGAGACTTATGTGGAGACTTATGTGGGGACTTATGTGGAGACTTATGTGGAGACTTATGTAGAGGCTTATGTAGAGGCTTATGTAGAGGCTTATGTAGAGACTTATGTAGAGCTTTATGTAGGGCCTACTGTGAGGCTTACTGCAGAGTCTACTGTAGAGCCTATTATAGTGCCTACTGTGGAGCTAAATGAAAGAGTCAATTAATGTTTGGTCAGGATAGACCGAACGGGAAATACTGTGCTTGGCTATCTTTTGTTAAAGAGAAAAACACGAGGACATGTTTCAATCAGGATGGCCGTGATCATACAATACTTTTATTGCCTGTAATATCTGCTGTCTTACGCATTGGAAGCTCCGCGCTTCGTGCTTCAACGCTTACGCATTGGAAGCTCCGCGCTTCGTGCTTCAACGCTTTCGTATTGGAAGCTCCGCGCTTCGTGCTTCAACGCTTACGCATTGGAAGCTCCGCGCTTCGTGCTTCAACGCTTTCGCATTGGAAGCTCCGCGCTTCATGCAGTCACGCTTTCGTATTGGAAGCTCCGCGCTTCATGCTTCAACGCTTTCGCATTGGAAGCTCCGCGCTTCATGCAGTCGCGCTTTCGTATTGGAAGCTCCGCGCTTCATGCTTCAACGCTTTCGCATTGGAAGCTCCGCGCTTCATGCAGTCGCGCTTTCGTATTGGAAGCTCCGCGCTTCATGCTTCAACGCTTTCGCATTGGAAGCTCCGCGCTTCATGCAGTCGCGCTTTCGTATTGGAAGCTCCGCGCTTCATGCTTCAACGCTTTCGCATTGGAAGCTCCGCGCTTCATGCAGTCGCGCTTTCGTATTGGAAGCTCCGCGCTTCATGTTTCAACGCTTTCGCATTGGAAGCTCCGCGCTTCATGCAGTCGCGCTTTCGTATTGAAAGCTCCGCGCTTCATGTTTCAACGCTTTCGCATTGGAAGCTCCGCGCTTCATGCAGTCGCGCTTTCGTATTGGAAGCTCCGCGCTTCATGCTTCAACGCTTTCGCATTGGAAGCTCCGCGCTTCATGCAGTCACGCTTTCGCATTGGAAGCTCCGTGCTTCGTGCTTCAACGATTAAGCATTAGAAGCTCCGCGCTTTGTGATTCAACGTTTACGCATTGAAAGCTCCACGTTTTGTGCTTCAACGCTTACGCATTGGAAGCTCCGCGCTTCGTGCCTCAACGCTTACGCATTGGAAGCTCCGCACTTCGTGCTTTAATGTTTTCGCATTTGAATCTAGTTGCTCTTAAAAGAAGAGCTCCGGAACTGCTGCGCTCGAGAACGCGCGCAGTGTCAGAATGGCCGTGTCGGAGTTATTTCATAGACTGGTAACGGCATCTATCGATATTAGGCTGAATAGCTTGGCAGAATAGCTTGGCATTATGAAATTATCCCTGAGTCAGTAGTTCGAGCGAGTAGTGGGAGCATAGTGAGTCTATGACATCTGTCACTGTCACTTGTCAGTGAGGTAACGTTAGTTTGTGAAACTCACTCTCGCACTCACTTTACTTCTGGAGCTCGACTGTGCCGGACGTGTGCGCACTGACTCTATTCTACGCACAAAATGGCGGACGGAGACGACGTTTTCAAACAAAATCCGTTTCCATCTCCGACATATATATATATATATATATATATATATTCAAGTTTCTACCTGTTATCGTTCTAACACCGAGAAAAAAATTGGAAAAAAATCACGTTTGTTGTATAGGAGCCCTCTTAAATATTTATTTTATTCTGTTTATTAGTAAGTATTTGTTGTTATAGCGGCAACAAAAATACATTTGTGAAAATTTAAACTGTCTAACTACCACGGTTCATGAGATACCGCCTGGTGATAAACAGACAGACAGATAGACGACAGATAGACAGGTTCCGTAGCCAAATGGCAAAAAGCGGAACCCATAAGGATTCATCATGTCTTTCTGTCTGTCTGTCTGTCACAGTCACTTTTTTTCCGAAACTATAAGAACTATACTGTTGAAATTTGGTAAGTAGATGTATTCTGTGAACCGCATTAATATTTTCACACAAAAAAAAGCAATAAATTTTGGGGGTTCCCCATACTTAGAACTGAAACTCAAAAATTTTTTTTTCATCAAACTCATACATGTGGGACATCTATGGATAGGTCTTCAAAAATAATACTTTAGCTTAGCTCTTAATAGCTTACCCTCTGCAGCCTCCTTACTTTTTGGACTATACGGAAATGTTTGTCATAAGACGCGCCAAGATGCTAAAATCAAAACCGAAACAGAAAGCAGTTCAGAGTTTGGGCTGGTTTTACAAAAAAAAAAAGAAAAATTGTTATAATTTTTTTTTCCTTTAGTTGATGGCTTCGTGCGAGATGTGGGGCTTTACTATTATTATTTATTATTATTTCTGTTGGGGACGTCGCCGGCCGAACGGACGATCCGCCCGCGTTGTCTGCGGGCCATTTCGTCCTTTTCCCCGTTCTCCCCTTCGAGGGGGTTAAGGTTTATCCAGCCCTCACGGCGCCCCGTCAAATCTTTTTGTCTTTTTGGTGAATCTTGCTATCTGCTCCACCTTCAGATCCTTCAGGTCCTCTATGTCTAGTGTATCCGACCCCCATAGCTCCCGTCTTATCCGTGAGTATATAGGGCACTCAGCGAGTAGGTGGAGGCTGGTCTCTTCGCTTTCCGTGCACTCCGGGCATATGGGATCGGTTTTCACTCCTATCACTGTTAGATGTCTGTTCAATCGGCAGTGTCCTGTTATGATCTCTATGACTAGCCTCATGTTCTCTCTGGAGAGTCCCATCAGTTTGCTAGTCTTTTTCTTGTCCATTCCTTTGATGAAGACTTTCGACTGTCTCATGCCCGTCGAGGATCTCCATCTTCGGTTGGTTTCTGCTATAATACTATAACTGATTACTCCCTTGGTGATGTTGTGCGCTATTGGCAACCGGGGTTCCGGTCCCACCAAGCTTTCCTCTGCTCCCTTTCTAGCTAGTTCGTCGGCCTGTTCGTTTCCCGTGTTTCCCTCATGTCCTGGGACCCACGCTATCGTCAGGTCCGCTCTTTCGGTCAGCCTTTTCAGTGATTCCTTGCATTCTTTGACGATTGCTGATGTCGTCTCTTCTCTACCTAGTGCCTTCAGCGCCGCTTGGCTGTCGCTGTAGATGACAATCTTTCCTGTGATATTAAGGTGTTCGGCCATCTCAGCGCTTGCGATTATTGCATATATTTCCGCTTGAAAAACACTGGCGAATCTGCCTAATGGTATAGACTTGTTCACCTCCGTCCCGTCTGCGCATTTAATATGCACACCGGATCCAGAGAGCTTTGTTAATTCCTTTCTGGAGCCGTCTGTATAGCAAGTGGTCTTCAGTATCTACGCTCCAGTTTTCTCTTGTTCCTATGTGTATTCTGTATTTTTTGTCAAAGATCCTTTCCTTCCGTATTAGATCGTTATTGGAGAAGACCATTGACAGCTTATCTTCGTAGTTTTTGCTTATACTGGCATGACCCTCGTCCATGAAGTTCCCGGTCCATATGCCAGTGCTTTTTAGCTTGAACCATTGTTCAGTGGCTCTTTTCTTTATTTCTAAGTCCAGGGGATTTAGCCCCAGTAGGATCTCGAGCGCGGCTGTGGGCGATGTTCTCATCGCGCCCGTGGTCACTAAGGCCGCTAGCCTTTGGACTTTGTCTAGTTCTGCTTTGTTTTTCCCTACTGCGGCTCTGTGCCACCATACGATGGCTCCGTGCAGGATCCTTGGTAGGGTTATTGCCTTGTATATCCATAGTGCCATCGCTGGTTTCATGCCCCAGGTTCTGCCTATTATACTTTTGCACTGCATCATGGCCATCTTGGCCTTTAAGCATGTGTTACTTATATGGGTATTGAAGGTGAGCTTGCTGTCCAGTGTCACACCTAGATACTTGACTTCCTTGACTGTTTCCAGCTCTTGGTTGTCCAGTTTCACTGGTTCAGCATGTCCTTTCTTTCTTTTCTTTGTGAATAGAACTAGCTTGGTCTTATCAGGGTTTAGGTTCAGACCTTTGCTCCTGCACCACTCTAGGGCTACTTTTAGGCCTTTGTTCATGATTTCACACATGACACTGAGAACTTTGCCTGTCACTAGGAGCACGCCATCATCGGAATACACCTGTGTTTATATGTGCATCCTGTTTATCTTGATTACTAGTTCGTCTATTAGCAGACACCACAGTAGTGGCGACAGACATCCTCCCTGGGGGAATCCTCTTTTCGCCACCACCGCATGTGTTATCCCTGCTAGCTCTGTTCGTATCTGCCGGTGTCTTAGCATGTTTTTCACCCAGTCTGATACGTCGCTGTCTATTCCTTCACGGCTTAGGGTGGCCTCTATTGAATCGGGGGTCGCCCTATCGAATGCGCCCTCCACGTCGAAGAAGCAGCCCATTGCGTACTCTGTATTGCTTAGTGATCTCTGCACTCTCGTTACCAAGCTATGGAGGGCCGTTTCGGTGGATTTGCCCTCCATGTATGCGTGTTGGTTTTGGTGAAGTGGGAGTCCGCTTTTCTCTATTTGTTCTCTAATTAGTCTGTCTAGGATTTTCTCCAGTGTCTTTAATAGGAATGAAGTGAGGCTGATGCATCTAAAGGCTTTGGCTTCTTGGTAGGATGCCCTGCCTGGCTTTGGGATGAATACTGCCCTCACTTCTCTCCATTTCTTCGGTATGTGCTTGGTTCTGATGCTGCCGTTGTACAGTGCCAGCAAATCCCTGCTTATGTACTTGATAGCTATCTGTAGCATTTTTGGGAAGATCTCATCCGGTCCCGCTGCCTTATAGGGCTGGAAGGATCGGACGCTCCACAATAAATGTTCCTCGGTGATGATTGTCTTTGGCTCCCTGTCCACTGTGGGACCTGGGAGGATTGATGTATCATCCTCTCTGTATTCCTCGCTTTCTGGAAAGTGTGTTTTCAACATAACTTCCATTATCTTTTCCGGGTCGGTTATTAGTTCTTCCCCGTTCTTGATGCTTTCTAGCTTACGCGTATTGGCTTTGGAGAACGTTTTAACTAGTCGCGCCGCTTCAGGGTATTTTTCGACTCCTGCGCAGAATGCCTTCCAGTTGTTCCTGTTCTCCCTCCTACATTCTTTCTTATATGTGTTTCTTTCTTCTCTATATATATATATTTCCTCTGTGGTTTGACATAGAGTCTCTTTCGTCTACTTTCCAGTCCCTTATGTGTTGGCCTATTCTATCTGTTGCAATAGTGATGTCCAACACTTCTCGTCTTGCCTTGGTGACGAATGTGGGTGTGTTGCCTACATTCTGTATTTCCAAGCCTGTTTCACTTATAAATTCTAGAAGTAAGTCACCTTTTTTATTACAATTTGTGCTGCCCCACACCATATGGTGTGCGTTGGCGTCACACCCTATAATAATAGGAGTATTCTTACCTTGATATTTTCTTACAATTTCTTCCATTTCTCGGGATGGCGGCTCGAAGTTCCCCTCGCTAGGCAGGTATGCGGAGACTAGAGTACCCTTTCTTCTGTTTCTGCGCCTATCTGTATTGTTACTACAACGCTGGCTAGGTCGCTGTAACAATCTGCTTTTATTAGTCCTAATGTTCTTGCTCTGCTGCTGGCGTATACGCATGCTCTTGGGATTGACTCACCATCTTCGTGGTATATGATGTCTCTACCCATAGAGCCGAGCCCTGTCACACGTCCATTCAAGACGTATGGCTCTTGCAGCAGAGCGATGTCTATTGTCTCTTCCATCACGTATCTGTGAAGCTCTGTCATGGCTTCTATACAGTGATGAAGATTCACTTGAACTATCTTTATTTTTTGTGTGTGTTTTTGTGGTGTGTTGCTGTGTGTGTTCATTTGTTAGTGTGTGTGTGTGTGCGTGTGTGTGTGTGTGTGTGTGTGTGTGTGTGTGTGTGTGTGTGTTTGTGTCTGTGTTCCCTCCCTATTTGGACTCCGCTCCAGGCTTCGACCCCCCACACCAGTGCGGCTGTAGTTGTGCTACACTTGGTGGTGGTGTGCGGTCCTTCCGCGTCGTCGTCGTAGGGAGAGGGTGTGGTGTGCAGTGCTGTTCGGGAGAGTCCAGTAGGCAGGGCCTCCGAGTCTCAGCGGCGCCCACCTTCGGGGTACCTGGCTGTTTGTCGCCTCCCCCGCCTATGGTCTGCTCCCTTGTGTTCCGTGCCTGTTGTGTGCTGCTGGGGTTTGAGCTTCCTTGGACCGTCTTACTCCCTTCCGCCTGTGCACCCTTATAGGCCTCAGGCAGGTTGGTGGACTGGTTTCCGGCATGCTCCTTACCCCGTGTCTTTGGGTCGTGTTTGGGGCACACATAGCATGCGCACTTCTCTTCAGTCTGGGCTGGGTTTTTCCCGATGGTACGGGCGTATGCTCTGGTAGCTTGATAGTGGAGTGCCACCCCTCCTTCCGCGGCTACCTCCTTGGGGACTCCCACTATGAGTCTCACTCCAAGTGGTAGTACCTCCCTTCGGATTAGGGTCCACTCAGGCATTCTCAGTTCCTCCCTATACTCGTTTTGGACCTTGATGAATTCTAGGGGGTCCACTGGTAGGTCTGCTGTGCTGCCCGGAAGCCAAACTGCCATGCGGTATTTGTCTAATTTTTTAACTTTTAAGGGAATACCCTCCCGGTCGCCTAGGCCACAGTTCAGCAACCATGTCATCGCCTCCTCGGTGGTTGCTGTTACAACGAAGTATCCTTCAGCAACCAAACCCGAGGCGTCGAATGCCAGGTTGCGGCCCCGTACGCCGCTCTTGATGGCGTTCCCTATTTCTGTTGTGAGCCTTTTTCTGATCTCGGCAGCCGCAGCCTCGTCCACCGCTACCCCATCCACCCGTTCTATGACGACCGCGTAATCTGGGTTCTGGTTTGTAGCCAGCTTCCACTCGTTACGCTCGTTGCGTTGGGGCTTTACTAAGTCCTCGGGCGGACTTCTTGAAAGAATTTGAAAAGTGACGTTGCACAGTTTTGTTTCATTTGCCAACACTCATGCACACTCACGAACACTTAACGGTTAATAATCCACCACCATTAACACTCGACATAACCACCATTAATATTCGATATAACACAAATTTTAGAAAATAAAACAAAACCGCAGACATGAATCTTCACTTTCCCACCAAGAAGTCACCAAAGAGTACCATAGAGTACGTATAGGATTGGCATTCATGAAATAAATAAGTCCTAGGTTCGTAATTAATTCCTTGCGGGTTGGAAGGTAGGTGCGTAATTTTCTAATAAAACATCATCATCATCATCTCAGCTAAAGGACGTCCACTGTGGAACCAAGGCCTCCCCCTGGTGGAGATCCACAATTACCGGTTTTGTGCTGCTCGCATCCAGCGGCTTTCCGCGACCTTCAACAGATCGCCGGTCTACCTTAAAAATAAATATAGTTACGATTAACTGTAGTCTGTGTTATATTTCAGGAAACTCCAGTCGAAATTATCAATTTATAAAGAAACCTAGTCAAAGCATATTACGCAGAAAAATAACTGTAAGTATGCAGACATCATCTATTTATTTACGATTTTTTATTGAAATTATTTTATACGATTTGTAAGAACTGACTACGGACCCTGCAAAGGTTGGTATTATTAAACACAAAATAAGGAGACCCCAGATGGTACGCTAAAGGTGCAGCGCAGACGACACACTTTTTGTGCGACCCAGTCTGCGGCGCACAGTGTTACTGCATAAAATAACGCACAGAAAACTATGGCGCCGCAAACTTGATCGCACAAAAAGTGTGTCGTCTGCGCTGCACCTAATACATACCGCGCTGCTCAAGCGCACACAAAAGCTCGACATTCACGGTCAGTTAAACTGATCAGTTGTATTCAGCGGTTAACTGATCAGTTAAAACGGATGTAAGCCAAAAAAAAATTCGACACTCAGGGTCAGTTAAACTGATCAGTTAAAACGCTACAAACCGGCCTTCATTTCTCGATCGAAGGGACCGTTCGCAGACGTGCGTTACTACATATCTGGTTAGGCAATGTCTGACCGCGTCAGTTGAAAAAATGAATTCGGATCATAAAAATGTAGAAAGACCATACATTCTAACTTTGGTTACCTAATTAAAAAACAAAATTAAAATAAAAAAAAGAAAACATGTAACTACTATTATTATTGCAATGGCCATCATTTACTTAGTCGGAATCAGTAGGTCCTGATCACCGATAAAAAGTCTTCGTGTATATATATTTCAATGTAAAGCTCCGACCGACTGATGGCAAGCAAACGGATGTAAGCACGCGCACTCACGGTCAGTTTAGCGTAATGCAAACGAACTGACGTTATCGGATTACGGTTCGCCCGGAAATATCTGTGGTTGTCGTCAGTTAAAAATTTCAACTTTAGATTTCACACTCACGGTCAGATTTTGGATGTACGTCAGTTCAACTGATCAGTTTAACTGACCGTGAATGTCGAGCTATAGACCCTATCACGGACACGGAATCTTGAACCATCTCAATTCTCGAACCAGTCCGAGCGCAGCTGTTGCGAGATTCCGTGTCTGTGATAAGTGTCTGTGTGCGTTGCTCGACGCGTTTGTATGAAGCTTAACTTCTGCAGTCTTTTTTATTTGTGAGATAAACGCGAATCGATTTGTGTAATTTTTTTTTAATTTAGTTATCTATGCAGGGTTCGAAATTATCAAGATAATAAAAAATCTTTAACTGATAAGGTAATTATCAACTTTTTTAGTCTTATTATTTGGTGTACTTTTTATTTTATTTATTTATTTACAAGTTTATATACACACATAAAAGGGTAACAACATAAGCTCTACGGGATATCTTCCAGCAGGCCCGCAAAAGGATACATTATAAATAATTGTTGAGTTTATATGTGCAGGAGGTCCTGCAAAAACTAAAATAAACTTACTTAAATGTTTTATAATACACATACATATGTACAATATTAATAATATTATACTTTTTTATAACAAACCAACTGAGTAAAAAATTTGGCTATTGTAACAAACAAAACGAAAACTATATTTTGTTTTTTGTTTCGAAAGTAAATAAGTATTATAAAATGCACTGTTACGTTTTGTCACAAGTGTTTTTAATAGAAATTTGTAGTTACAAGTGAGTAAAATTACAATTATCCGGGAGTGAAGAAACGTTCGTCTTCACTATGTAGCGCGGGAAAAATTCTGCTGTCAGTAAGGTTTAGTGTCTTTAACACTGAATGTGGAGGGAGCGCGGGCGACCAATCAGCGACGAGGAACGAGGAGTGTCGATTTTGGATGACGTTTTGTGCTATAGACAACGTTATTTTAATAGGGCGCGCGTTACAGTATGTATATAATATTCTTTCACAGTCGATAGAATATATGATAGATAGAAGCGCAGAGACACGCACTTGCGTATGAGTGCGGTTAAAAACGTTCGTTATTTGGATACAGCTAACATTGGCACCAGTGCTCGACACTTTAAGCCAAATTTTCGAAGCTATCGTCACCAAAAAAAAAAATTGGTTGTCTGTAAAGTCGGTTTACTGACGATAGTTGAACGTGACAACGTCTTAAGAAGGTGTCGGGAGGTGTTGGGGGTGTCGGGGGGTGTTGGGGGTACGTACCGCGGTGGCGATGCCGGCCACGGGCTTGCACAGCAGTCTGCAGCAGCCCGTCGAACAGGTAGGCGGGAGGAGTTGGGGGTGTCGGGAGGTGTTGGGGGTGTCGGGAGGTGTTGGGGGTGTCGGGAGGTGTGGGGGGTACGTACCGCGGTGGCGATGCTGGCCACGGGCTTGCACAGCAGCCTGCAGCAGCCCGTCGAACAGGTAGGCGGGAGGAGTTGGGGGTGTCGGGAGGTGTTGAGGGTGTCGGGGGGTGTTGGGGGTACGTACCGCGGTGGCGATGCCGGCCACGGGCTTGCACAGCAGCCTGCAGCAGCCCGTCGAACAGGTAGGCGGGAGGAGTTGGGGGTGTTGGGAGGTGTTGGGGGTGTCGGGGGGTGTTGGGGGTACGTACCGCGGTGGCGATGCCGGCCACCAAGCCTGCAGCAGCCCGTCGAACAGGTAGGCGGGAGGAGTTGGGGGTGTCGGGAGGTGTTGGGGGTGTCGGGGGGTGTTGGGGGTACGTACCGCGGTGGCGATGCCGGCCACGGGCTTGCACAGCAGCAGCAGCCCGTCGAACAGGTAGGCGGGAGGAGTTGGTGGTGTCGGGAGGTGTTGGGGGTGTCGGGGGGTGTTGGGGGTAAGTACCGCGGTGGCGATGCCGGACACGGGCTTGCACAGCAGCACGGCTAAATTTCTACTCAGCCGATTGTGCTTCTTTGTCGCTCGTTCCGCGCTCTCGCTTGCACTTCAAGCCTTACATGGAACGCCTCAGAGCGAGGTAACGCCGAACTTTTTCGTGCGTGCAGCCGGTTCTATCGAATTATAAGACGTTGTCACGTCAATAACATAGATTTTCATTATAATTTTATGGGACGACAGCTAGGAAGGGTGGTCTGTATTCAACTGTTGCTAAAGAGTAAAATCAATTGCTGATCAGTATTGTTGATCATAAAAGAAAAAAATGTTGATCATTGGTTTTTGTCGAATACCAACCGATGCCATTACCCTAAGCAAGGCCAATGATTTGTAATTATAAATTGATACTTACGAGTATCCAAGTGTTTTATTATATTAATAAGTAATTATTAATTTTTATAATCGACCCAGAGGTCCCGGGTTCGACTTCCAGCGGGGGGTACATGTTTGTGTACTCGGTTTGGTTGGTGGTAGGGCTTGTTTGTCCGCCTGGCTAACTGCCACCGACTTATCTAAATATTTCGCCATAACATCAATGTTTGTAGCATTGTTGTGTTCCGGCAGCTAGAGATAAGATAGCCAGTGCCTCAGTAGTTGAGGATTGGGGCTGAAGTGCGCTTCCACCTTCGGCCTTATCATCACTTCACTCTTATCATCACTTCACTCTTATCAACATCACTTATCAACATCAGGTGAGATGAAAGCAAAGCGCTTTACCGTAAGATGTAAAAAAAAAAAATTATTTATTTTTATTATATATTAATAATTATCCTTTTGAACCTGACTCTATGTTACTTTATAGTGTTTAGTGAACGTGCTGTCGTGCGGCCGGTGCGTGCCACTTGCGACCGTACTGTACTACACTGTAGGTGCAATATGCTTTGGCCTGGGGCGCGGACGAAAGCCACTCGAGGTTATTCTGTTTCCTTTGGAGTTTACCACTACCGGTGGTTTGGAGCATGTGAGTGAATATTTTTTAATTTAAAAATATAATATAATCAATTTGTAAATGAAGAAATATATTTTTTTTGTTCACTAGTAAGATTTGAACTAAACTCCTTATCGTATCATCATTAATGATTTTTTATTTCATAATAACTTCTTGGATTATGCGATAAACCTAACTTTACGTACTGGCTTACATATAAAACCATCGAACTGCCTGGTTGTTTGGGAAGCATCTTTAAATAGTTGCCTACGTAACAAATACAAAACATAGCTTTTATACTATAACGTAAGTGTAGGTACTTACAATTTTAGACCCTTTTCCCTGTCAGAGCCACTACCTACCCAATGTTCGTAGTAGCCAAATGTTGTTACCTGATGTAGTGTACTCACGTAAAAAAACAGCCTTTATAAAGTGACGTAAGTCGGGCGTTCAAGGGATCTTACAAGTAACTTTAGCAAAGGCCATCGGATGGGTGACTAAAAAGCTATCATCTCTATCTCCGAGCTTCGGAATGCACCTAAAGCCGATGGTCCTGGCTGCATTAACCACCGCACCGCACAGGCCCGCGTGGTGGTTTATGGCAGTCTACCTGTGCTGTTTCTATCCATAGGAAAAATGCCCAAGCAATTGGGACATAAAAATGAGCTGGCAATAAATCACTCGGGATACTCAGTATTAAAGATCCCGGGTGAAGTGCGCCTTCACCATTGGCCTCATCATCACTTAACATCAGGTGAGACGAAGGCATTGTGCTTACCTGTAACCCGCCTCTGTGGTCTAATGGTTAAGACCACCGGTTTAGACCCAGAGGTCACGGGTTCTATTCCCAGCGGGGGGTACATGTTTGTGTACTCGGTTTGGTTGGTGGTAGGACTCGTTTGTCCGCCTGGCTTGCCTCCACCATCTTACCTAAATATGTCGCTATAACATCAATGTTTGTTGCATTTTTGTTTCGGCAGCTAAGATAAGATAAGATAGCCAGTGCATCAGTAGTTGAGGATTCCGGGTGAAGTGCGCTTCCACCATTGGCCTTATCATCACTTAACATCAGGCGAGACGAAGGCACTGCGCTAAAAAAATTTGCTTGTCACGTTGCTGACTTAAACCTTATTTTGAATTTCAGGTGGAATCTCATGTGCGCATTTTTTACGGTGTGTACGTAGAGGGCGCGATGATCCTGCTCGCGTGCGCTCTAGCGACGCTGCGTAGACACAGCAGCGCTACTATCAATGCCATGTCTGAGAAATACAGGCTATTCTCTATAGAACCAATATCTTAGAGCAAAACGCAATCCTCTATACAGATCTTGCCAGTTATAGTGGCCTATAAGTCGTTATATATGAATGACGTTGATCGGAATAGGTCAGCTATATTTAGTGGCACACCAGTGTTTGTCAGGTGCCAGTCACCGACACTTTTTCCCTTATTTTTTAAACACTTTCAATCGTACAATTAGAAATATGGTTATATACAATTTTCGCAAATTTTGTTGCGAACAAATTACAATTTAAATAAGAGTGTTGAATAAATTTCCACGAGCGGGTTTCAAACCCGCACTCCATGCATGACATACTGGGTCAGGTGTGCACTACCAACTATGCTACCGCCGCTCTGTCCAACCTGCCCGAGGTAAAGTTTTAATAAATATTAGTCTAATTATTCCATTCACAATTCAAAAATTCAAAATTCAAAATCATTTATTCAGTTTAGGCTACAAATAGCTCTTATGAACGTCATTATGCCATCTACAGGGTCAAAAATATTGGAAAATGCCCTATCATAAAAGGACACTTTCCATCACAAAAAAACACACAAAAAAAAAACAATCACAACACCCAAAAATAAAACAAAATAAAAAAAATTCTGAGTTTGCAAAAATTACATCAGGTACCTACCAATTTCAATTTTCACAATGTCATACAGTACTAATAAAAGTCAAAAATTATCTAAGAAAAACAAAGTTAAAGTGTACGAGTATAATTACATTACATTGCATACATACTTATCTTATTTAAGTATTATTCACTATAGTTTGACTTTGTTTTTCTAAAAACTGTAGTGGTACTGTATGACATTGTGGAAATTGAAACTTTTACCTGATGTAAATTTGTTAACCTAGATTTGTTATTTTTTGGTTTTTTTTTACATGTTGTGGTTGTCTTCTATAAGTGTGTTTTGTGTTTATTTGTAATAGAAAGTGTCCTGCTATGATAGGGCATTTTCCAATATTTTTGACGCTATAAGGGAGAAAAGAGCTGGACACTAGCTGAGTTTCTTGCCAGTTCTTCTTAGTAAAAGATCTCCCGCCCAGTGTAGACTTACGAACCGATGGCATAGTGACATTCACAACACAGATACTTGTAACCTAAACCGAATAAATGATTTTGAATTTTTGAATTTGAATTCACTAATGTTATGGACATTTTTGATTGACAGTGTATTCTTCAGAAAATTAGAAAACACTAAACACATTTAGTCTGGGGTTTTCATTGTTACTGAGCCGGCAAACGGGCATGACATAAAGCGGCCACCGCGACCCATGGAGGCTTGCGCCGCCCTTCCTTCCTTGTGGGCAAACTAAGTAGTCAACAGCTATCAGCCGCGCTTATATTCTGGCTATTCCCCATTTTCAGTATACAGTAAAATCTCTTTATTCGCGGGGTATATGTTCCATAAATATGCCGCGAATACAGAAACCGTGAATACATAATGGTAATTTATATGGGTTTATAGAGGATACGTTCCTAGGTGCCAAAATCACTACTCTACACATCATTACTCGATCACAATTTTTGTAACGAATGTGAAAGATAAAACAATAAAATAGGCAAAGCGGCTTTTACCAAAGAACGGAACAGCAACATTTAAAAATATACTTTATTCCTTCAGAAATAAGGTTGCTTTCTTCTGTTTGTTTACATTTTCAAAAACGCCGACCGCGGTGTTTGCGGCAAATGCGACAAAGGCGCCTTAGGTCAAAGTGTTCGGCGGTACCATTTGACGGCACTTGCAAAAGATATTGCGTTAAACACCTATTGGAATTTTGTATGAAATTTTAGATCCGCGAATAAAGAAATTTTTTGCCGCGAATAAAGAAATTGGGTTGCATTTTTTTAATCCGCGAATAGTGAAAACGCGAATGACGGAAGCGCGAATAGGGAGCTTTTACTGTACTCGACATTCTGGGTTCTAATTAGTGGTCATTGCTGGGGCCCTTTACCCATAACCAGTCCTTACTAGGTCCTGACTAGGTATTACGTCACTGTGAAGTTACTACCCAGTACACAGTCGAAAAAACACTTTTGCAAGTATTTAACTAAGAGTATTGGAGCGGTTAAAACTATGCTAGTTAAACGCAAAATAGTGCATGTTAGTTAGGTAATTTATTAGATTTAATTTGTATACGTTTTATATGCCATTAACAGATATATTGCAAATACATATCTATTTTATATCACTACATAAATATGAGTGTCCATGCAGAAACTTTGTATTGTAATAAAACATTTAAGTAATGTAATAATTTGTCGTTTAATTTCCTACAAACTAGTCAACGGCTATTTACAGCATTCTTTGATTATTTTTCAGTAGCAATACTAACAATTTTGCAAATTAAGAAAATAATAAATCTAGTGTTTAGAAAAATCCATCAAGATTTAGTTTATTACTTAGATATTAAAAAAAAATATTAATGACCCAAGGAATATTAGAAATAGTCCAAACTAAAAAATATTCGCATTGGCTACCTATCACAGTAATGTATCTAAATCCGATACTTATAAGACTATTCATTTTAGTCATATTGAATTGTGTTACTAAAATAAAAAAAATACCCAAAACGAAAATCAAAATAGCAATATTAAATCATTGAGACAACAGCGCATCGCTGCTAATTAAGAGCTACGAAATTGGAATATTATCAAATTCAATAGTGAACCCTATCCCATAGGGATTATGACTCATATTGGCTTGTGTTGCGTTTATCCCTTGCTCCTTTTGGATTCCTTCAAGACGTCGTCTTCAGGCGTGCTCTCAGTGGTACCGTCGACGGTTTTCTTCTCCTTAAGAGCTTCTTTGACTGCATCCACCATTTCTTGGGGCTCCGATATTGATATTTTCTTACCTGTGAATATTGTATAGTCTTCAAAACAAAAAAGTCACTGTATTTTTAAAGTATGTGTTATTGTAATCTACTTTGTAAATAACATGTAGCAATAAATAATACAGGGGGTGACCGATTTTTTAATCTCACCGTTGCGTTGTTGATCTCGAAATTAACGGTGACATGAAATACACTATGAGAATTTCGAGTGTCAAAAATTTGTCACCAACTACTTTGAATAAGAGTAAAACAAGCACACGTTATTGATATCATAGCGTGAGTTTAGTCACTGGTTCAAACATCGCCCCCTGGTAATCGAGTACGAAAATAATTAATCCGATGATTTCTTTTATTGTTACATTATGTTATGTAATATGCAAACTTCAAATGAGTAAATTAGATATGTAATAACTAATAATAATTAAAGTTTGAATCTCTTTTATAGATCTAGGTTAAAGGGAGACTGAGACTTTAACTTTGACTTTTTCTTTATGAAATCTACTACGAATATCTTTAACGGCTGCTTAAAATTAAAATGAGCTCATCAAAATAAAATCAAACACGCAAAAATAACATGTAAAACAAACGTGAGTACATAATGTATAATTTGTGTTACTGTTAGCGCTAATTTACAAATACATCTAACAATGTATAAAATAAATATAATATCGTTTCTCATAACTACATGGTATAAAACAAAGTCGCTTCTCGCTGTCTGTCTCTCCCTATGTATGTATGCTTAGATCTTTAAAACTACGCAACGGATTTTGATGCGGCTTTTTTTAATAGATAGTGATTCAAGAGGAAGGTTTATATGTATAAGTACATGCTTTTAGTATCAGCATTGCACCCGTGTGAAGCTGGGGCGGGTCGCTAGTGGGCAAAGGTCTTTCCGTATGAACAGAAGATCGGCCTAGCACTAATAGTTGTAATAACTAGTGGTCGGAATGAAGGGGGGTAGTTTACCAAAAGTTGCCGACGGGACAAGACTAGGAGTGGTTAACCACCAAAATGACGTTATTCTTTTTTTTGTAAATATTTATTGTTTCACAACTTGTTAATATTTAATTGTAATTGGCTGGTTCTCTAACTATCTCGTTAGTTTTACTACTGCTAAAATCACTTTTTTGATGGCAAAATAGTAATGCCACTATTTAAAAAAAGCGTTTCCAAGTTATACGCTTTTAGGGGAGCATACGGGGGGGTGGCCCTGCCCCTCTCCTCCCCCTGCCCACAAAGTTAGATGTCAACTAATAGAACTCAGAACCTTTGGCTTTCAGAGTAAAAGTAGATAGTGTTGATTAATTTGGGCTAGTTGGATTGAGCCACGATAGTTGGTAGTGCACCTGACCCGGCATGTCATGGGGTGCGAGTTCGAATCCCGCTTGTGGAATTTTTTCAACACTTGTCTTTTTTCAAATCAGAACCAAAATAAATTAACAACAGTTTGGTGATTTTTACGTCTCCCTAGTCTTGTCCCGTCGGCAAATTTAGATAAATTTCCTCCCTTCTTCATTCTGATCACTGGTACTGAATAACTGTAGCCTCGAATATCTTCAAAACTAATATTTTGTATTTTTAAAAAGCATATCAATCTAATTTAGAGTTTTCACTTAGTGTAAGTAACATTGATTAGACTAAAGAATACTCATGTTTTTAGGAAGCTAATAATAATTATATGCTACTTCCATGTATCTACTTTTTTAACTACATTATTTGAAGGAAGCTAACTCACAAGAGAACCGTTTAAATTTTTCATTAAATCTCTTCACCTAAAATGCAAAATTTTATGTTATCATATCATAAAGTAGGTACTAAATAAAAAATGAGAAAATTTTGGTCAAAACTGTGTGAAAACGTATTTTCGTCGGCTGCGGTCTATAGCATGATGGCAAAAACTCAAAAGGGATACCACAAGGATACAAATGAAACAACAAACGTTATTATAACTTCGTATATTCATTTGACATAATTCACTTTTTCGGACAATATGACTTTAACCATCATACTATATCCCTTTCTAAGCTACACATACATATAGGTCTCACTTTCAAGGCATATACAGTATACTTTCATATCCTCTGAACACTACCAATTACTTTACATAACAATATTTACATTAAAAACAAGAAAAAGATTTTCTATGAAACTTCAACATAATTTAGATTTCGCCATTAATTATACATTTAAATTATAATGCGCTTTGGTATAGTAAAATATATTTATTACACTGTTCCAACAATATTACGCACGCAACTATTTCTTTTAATATATTTGTAAACAATTACATTGAACAAATAGTCAAAGGAAAGTATATTAAATATATTGAGCGAAAAGTCCTGTTTATTTATACATATACTAACGTATACTGCATTCGATAATTTAAACACAATCATACCGCCGTCCACAGATCTTACGATTAACTTGCGCAATATCATACTTACGCAAATCAGTGCAGTTACGTCAAAAGAAAGAAATGCGCGCAAACTCTTCATTACACACTTTACTATAAATTTGCGCAAATCTTGGCGTAACCTCTGTGACCGGCGTAACTGTCTCTCAAGCCTCATACAGCTTCGGATTCTCTTCCCTCTGTTTCTTAATAGCCCTTTCATAGCCAAGAGGCATGTCAGGCTCCCTAATCTCCCTATTCTCCCATTCCCTAGTATAACCTCTTATTCGCTCATTCGGCTCATTCATTATAACCATCACACATATAACCACAGACGTGAAGAAACCTACAAGAAAGGCGGATCTGTTATTTCTATATGTGTCCGCGACACTTTCTAGAAACGTCCACGCTTTGCTGCCGTTCCTATTGGCATCCTCGCTATCTCGATTCAAACGATGTATATTCTCAGATTCAGCCGTATTGTTTGAGCTACCGGTATCTTTCGACTTGTCTGCAAAACAAATTGACCTTTTACCTTGACGGATATATGACAGCGATATGTTTAAGCAAAGCATTTTAGAATAAAAAATAACCTACATTAAAGAAAAAGAATATGTATGTATCGAACAGGTTACGAGCGTTGGCTAATATCACATTATTATGACAATGATATGCGTTTACAAAAAATAACCATGATATGAAAAAATGGGTCTACAATGATTATTTAACAGCAAATATAAGTTAATTGTCCAAATTAAGAGCTTTTTGTAATTGAAATTTGTAAGCAGAAGGAACCCATTTTCAAGCTATGTCATAAAATTTACATTTTACAGCAAATAATAATGTATCTAAATTAGGAGCCTTTCGTAGCTTAATATGAAAGTAGAAAACAAAATACAGTCCCTAACATTTATGCACTTTTCGATTATTAATCTAGACTTTATTCGTTTGTCCACGATTCATTTTACTCATGTACACATGCCTGCACAGTAGAATACCACAAACTGTCTTTCCCTAATAGACTGTGAACTTTATATCTATGGCATATGGTTGAATATTTATTGAAGAAATTTGACATAGTCTAATGCGTCTGTCTGTACGCCAAAACTCCAAAATGTTCAATGTGTGCGTACCTTTGGCTTATCATAACATACAACTCATGTCATAACAAAGAGCAAGACGAATCAATCATCATTTTATTTCAATTCTAATTACACAACTTCAGCTGATACATTATTCAATATATTTTTCAAGAAAATCAATTTTCCCGTATCTTTTCTGAATCATTTACACTGGCTTGTTTAAGTTTTATTCATTATTAGACAGAGAAAGCATAAGCAAGAATTCGTAAAGCGTCGCAGCAGCTGCAAGTTGTTTACACAAGTTTGTCGCTAGATGTCGCTGCTTCGATTTCATACAAAGTTCACTCTACTTGTACGAATGGTAAAATAACTCTCACTAAGTAAGGATCGCGCCAAACTTCTAGTCCCCTCTGAAGTTGGCGCGATTCGCATCGCAGTAGTAAAAAATAGGAACGAGGAGGAGCGGCAGGGCCTGACTGTGTAGAGCTGCGCGAAGCAGCTTCAGGGGAGTAGAAGTTTGGGGCGATCAGTACCCTGGTCACTAATTTACAACTTTCCTATTAAAAATAAACAAGCGCGAACCGACTTCCTAAAGAATTTGATCGAAATAATAAGTTTTCGTAAATTGAATTAATATGTGAGAACGAAAAATCTAATCAATAACTTTTTGACCGTCATTGCATAAATGCGACTCCCTGTATGCCAAGCAGTCAATTCAGAGTAAAAACTTGCAAAGAATATAGCCGTCGCTGGCATACAGGGCCTGTTAACGCTTGTCGGTTATAGCCGACCGTGGCGTATCTCGTGTCAGTTATAGCCGACTGTGGTGGTCAAAAGGTTAACTAGAAGCTCGTACCCTACCGTGCCTTACCATCGCGGTCGTACGAGACGCCGTGTATCTGTCCCGGCGTGTCTTCCTCCAGCTCTGCGTACGCGCATATCAGCGCTTTCTGTTTGACGCTGAGCGATTTTGGAACCTGTGACGAGAGCATAAAGAGCATTTTTAAATAAAATATTTTTTTAAGGTTGATCACTCTTAAAAAGTGATCTTTGAGTAATCCTATATTTCGGCACAGTTGCATACGCCATGCGTATTAAAAATCTCTCAACAGAAATGCACAAAATGTCCTTGCTAAAAATCTTAAATTTATTATAAGATTCAATTGAAAAAGTTATCGAAACGTCTCAGGGGGTCGACCGCCTAACTCTTTCGCTTTCGATCGCTTTGAAGGCGAGGCTAGGAGGAGGCGTCATCTTGTCATTTCGAAAGCAATATGAAAGCAATATCGAAAGCTACAGGCTATAGCTTTCGATATTATTCGATATTATATTTCGATATTATATTAGGAAGCGAGGCGAGGGCCTCGTCTTCAAAGCGATCGAAAGCGAGAGTTAGGCGGTCGGGGGGCAGGTTGTTTGTACATTAAAAAGTAATGTGTAAAATAAACGCGAGTAGATCTGTAAAAGTTGTTTCATTTTAATGTGTAGTGTTCGCGTAAACTTTAGAAAACAATGTTATAATAATAATTTAGTTAGAATAGTTCTGCAAATATAACCTTGGGCTTTAATGAATATAAAAACTAATTCAGTTCTCATCTAAGGAAATAGTCTTTTTAATAGTTCATTGAGCTTAACAAAGTTAAAACAACTCTTCATGCTCTGTACAGTTAAGTCTCAATAGTAAATGATAGTACAAACCTGTATTTTGACGTGTATGTAGTGATCTCCGTAGCCATGATATTATATTTCGATATTATATTAGGAAGCGAGGCGAGGGCCTCGTCTTCAAAGCGATCGAAAGCGAGAGTTAGGCGGTCGGGGGGCAGGTTGTTTGTACATTAAAAAGTAATGTGTAAAATAAACGCGAGTAGATCTGTAAAAGTTGTTTCATTTTAATGTGTAGTGTTCGCGTAAACTTTAGAAAACAATGTTATAATAATAATTTAGTTAGAATAGTTCTGCAAATATAACCTTGGGCTTTAATGAATATAAAAACTAATTCAGTTCTCATCTAAGGAAATAGTCTTTTTAATAGTTCATTGAGCTTAACAAAGTTAAAACAACTCTTCATGCTCTGTACAGTTAAGTCTCAATAGTAAATGATAGTACAAACCTGTATTTTGACGTGTATGTAGTGATCTCCGTAGCCATGATGGCTGACTCTCTTCATGCCTTTCCGGGACAAACGTATGGTGCTGTGAGACGATGTGCCGGGCATTATCTATAAAAAACAAAGTCATAGACATTTTTTTATCAAATAATATTAACTGTTGGTAGGTACTTTTGTCACCTAGTTTAAAAATATTGTTTTTAAGTACTTCTAAAGAACTTTGTTCTTATTTATAGGAAAATACAAAAATAACACATTCTTAATCATACATGACATGACAACAGTGCGTACTCAGTTGTTTGTATCAAAACTTAAATATTAATAAACGTACAAACACAGACAGCGCGTGATATAATATGTAGACAAAATACAGAAAATTAATTTATTTTTTTATAGCATGCTCTTCCTGAGTTAAGCAAAAGCAGCGTCAAGATGCGAGGACAGCTGTCCTAATGCTATTATTATTATTAGCTAATGAATTTTCACTTGAATGCAAATTTTGCCTATTTTCTCAAAGTTTACTCCGACAAACAAAACAAAACTAACTTACACAAACCCTAATAACCAGCCCCCCAACCGCCTAACTCTCTCGCTTTCGATCGCTTTGAAGGCGAGGCCCTCGCCTCGCCTTCTAATATAATATCGAAATATAATATCGAATAATATCGAAAGCTATAGCCTATAGCTTTCGATATTGCTTTCATATTCCTTTCGAAATGACAAGATGACGCCTCCTCTTCGCCTCGCCCTCAAAGCGATCGAAAGCGAGAGAGTTAGGCGGTCGGCCCCCTGATCTTGTATGCAGAGTTACCAAGTCATGATTTTTAACTTTAACGCGTGATGCAATTTTTTGTTGAATATTTCTGTTGTGAAGTCACATCAAAATAAACAAGTCTCAGCCCTAGTGGTTTAGTAACTTCTGTGTACTAACATTTGTGATCACTGCTGGTTGCTTATGCGCGCCTGACGCGCATCACTTCACAAATATAAATATTTCATTAACCATTGCATGACAAATTAAAGTTAGTAATTATGTCCTTATAACAACACATACAAGTTCTAGATGAGATACACTTTGGATCTTTTCATTTTGACCACACCTTTTTATTACACGTTGTATATGCAAATAAATAAAGTAAGACAAATATTCAAAGCACAGCATTTTTTTCTGACTCACCTGAAGAGTGTGGTCTTCATAGAGGCCTTGTACCCTAACAGTGCCACCTAGCAAAGCTTGAGACACAGAAATCTGAAAGAAAAGTCACAAGCTGTATGAAAAAAGGGATAATTATTTCAAATACACATGATGTTAAGGCGAAGGGTAAGGCACACTAGCGCCACCAATTGATAATTTGACAATTACTAACGGACCGGATCTTTTTTTAAACATTGCGTACCGTGCGATAACAGGAAAGCATCCATAGTATTTATTTAATAATTGTGCACTACTTTTTGTTGCGTGGTTTATTCACAAAACGGGCTATCGCATTTATTCACAAACAATGGCCACTTTCGGTGTTAACGAATGAATACAAAGACAAACCTAAAAGTAGTGCACAATTATTAAATAATAGATGTTTGCCTAGTGTCGGAAGGTCCGCAATGTTTGAAAAAATCTAGTTTAGCAGTTATCAAATTAAATCCATTAGCGGCGCTAGTGTGCCTTACCCTTCGCCTTAATATCGTCGCTTAAATAACAATAGCGCGCCAAAAATGGCCACGTGCCGTTTTATACATCATATGCGTTTTTACTCTCTTACTTAACTAAGTTTAAGGTGATTTTGAGTCAGTGTTTTTACTTGCAGGCGTCTATATTTCGACTTGCGCGGTATTGTTATATATAAGCGACGTTATTGTAGAATGGCAAGAAAATAGTTTTTTTAAACATTGTTTACAGTTCCACCTTTTTAACAGAAAACCTTTTGGCCAGAAATGTGTAAATATTTTATATTTTAGAAACTGTTGGAAGATAACATTTCTGCTGTCACTATTTAAGATGACACACTTAAACTGATAAGTAAGTGATAGTCAGCCAGGGAAGACTTAAAACTAGTCTTACAACAGCCTACATGTATCTCGCAGTGGGAATCATACTATGAACCTTTTTTACAGACCGCAGACCAGCCCCCCAACCGCGTAACACTCTCGCTTTCGATCGCTTTGAAGGCGAGGCCCTCGCCTCGCTTTCTAATATAATATCGAAATATAATATCGAATAATATCGAAAGCTATAGCCTATAGCTTTCGATATTGCTTTCATATTGCTTTCGAAATGACAAGATGACGCCTCCTCCTCGCCTTGCCTTCAAAGCGATCGAAAGCGAGAGAGTTAGACGGTCGACCCCCAGGTTAAAAAGAATACTTACAGAGCAATCAGTGTGCACGTCCGGACCGTCTCTCTTGAAGTAGGTAGAGCTCTCAACCTTGAACGTGATGAATATCTCATTGTTGCCGACAGCCATGCGCACTGTCTGGCCATCCTCCACCCCGGCTGGCACGGGCACTGTCACCTTTTTGCGTTGAACCTACAAAGGTAAGAATCATAATTGTAGAGATGGTCTGATGGTAATCTCCAGTTAACTGTCATAATCATATCTTCTCAGCCTATAGACGTTTACTGCTGGACAAAGGCTTCCCCAAGGATCTTAACTATGACCGCATCCAGCGGCTACCTGCGACCTATAACAGATCGTCAGTCTACCTTGTTGGACATTGCATTTTATGGTACACAAACAGTTAACTGTGATTGTCTGTGATACTAAGATAATATGACAATATGAGTATGTAGTAAGTATAAGATAAAAGATATAGATGATAAAATAGATATTTCAATGCCGAGTTTCTTGTAGCTCTTTCTCGGCAAGGTCGGACAAGGTCTCCATTAAGTTTACGAAGCCATGGCTTAAAACTATGTTCAAAAAATACTTTGAACAAAAATCATTTTGAATAAACAAATTTTTGATTCAGTCAGTCACTTGCGCAATTATCATAAATATGCGGCTGGCTTAATAAATTATTATATAAAAAACGACGGATATAGACCTTAAGATGATAAAACTGGATAACCAATTGTCTAAACCGCCTTTCTGTTGAACTCATGATAATTTGCTTTGAAAAAATTAAAAGCAATCGTTCAGCAAGCAAACCTGTACTTGCCTACCTGTAGTTCAATTAAAACCTAGGGCAATAAGATAAATACTTACAGATTGTCCTTTCCCCTCGCAATCCACACAGGGGAACTTAATCAACATCCTGGTTCCATGACAGTGTCGGCAGGTGGAGCGCATTACAAATGGACCTGTTATGCAAAAGTTAATTAATGAGATGACTGGATCTTCTTAATTAAGAAATACCAGAAACATATTTGAGTTTACATGGTATTTTTATAACAGAAACTTAACTATATTTATTTTTAAAAGTAATTTTATTACTTTTATTCTTTATATCTTATTCATGCACTTTGTTACAGTTACATCGTTATAAGAGTCTAGAGAGATCTACTTTTTATAAGAGTCACAGGAGGAGCTACTTGTAGCATGGGTTTTCCCAGGTTTAGTTTTCCCAAGTATTAGCTGCACGTATTAATGTTCATTCTTCATATATCCTAGAATAATTAATTATGTGTATGTAATTATGTGTTTTAAATAAATTTATTATAACTGCTACATCTACACTAATAATGAGCACGAATACCAGACACAATAGAATTTTAATTGTTATCAGCCACCTGGTAGGTTACTCTTGACGCAAACTCAATCTCAATACAATTCCAATGCGATTAATATGTATCGATATTGGGATAAGTTTCGCAATTTCGGAACGCCCCATCTCGATAATTATTTGTTCACTCAATTTCCACGCAATTTAATTGCAATGTAGCGCTATTATCGCTTTTAAGAGTGCCATTTGAATTTTTTAGATTTGGAATTGGAATTGTATTGAGATTGAGTTTGCGTCAAGAGTAGCCTACCTGGTAGTCGATCGACGCTCAAGGGGATATTATAAAGAGAAAACCTTAGTATTTTTGTATGTATGTTTGCAATGAATAAAATCAAAAAATACTGGACCGATTTAAAAAATTCTTTCACCATTACAATGCTACATTAGCGGGGAGTAATAAGCTATTTTTTTTTTAAATGTCCACCAGTGCGAAGCAAGGACGGGCCGCTAGTATGTAATAAATGAATGATTTGTTGTTTAAAACATATATAAAATTATGTAGGTACATGCATACATTATAACCTCACATGCATAGAAAAACTATGAAGCAACATTACTGACCTCTGGAGAAAGTCTCCATACCGGTGCCGTTACAGTAAGTGCACTTGATAGATTTAGTGCCAGGCTCGCATCGAGAACCTTGACACTTCTGGCATGTGTCCACCACATTCACATTGATGTCCTTATTGACACCTCGAGCCGCCTCAGTAAACCGGAGATTGACGATCACCTACAATAACAGTAAGTTACTCATTGAAACTCTCATATATGAAGAAAAAAATTCATATTGTACATACAACTGCAGAACAAAATTTATTAATTAATTGTATGAGTATAAAGACACTCACAACACAGAGTCGCAAAGTCCTAGGTTTAGTAACTTGTGAATGATGTGTACACACTTATAGGTTAATACATGATCAAACATACATATATATCTCGAAATCATACCCTGTTTATAACTGATACAAGTACTTATTAAACATGCATACATACTTCTTGTGCTGCTCCAAATCCAAATTGACTTTCAGCAAAATCATTGAAAGCTTCACTTTTGAATCCGGCATCACCAAATATTTTACGGAACAGCTCTTCAGGGTCTATGGTGGACTTGTACTGCCATTGATGGGTAAATCCATCAGTGCCGCTGGGGCCACCACCCATGCCCATCTGCTCTGATGTGGTGCCATATGTGTCATATTGTTTACGTTTAGAATCATCAGAGAGGATCTGTAATATTAGTTTAACAATTAATTAGGTAGGTATTTTTAATCTAACAATCCACCGCCTTTACCGCCTCTGTGGTCTAGTGGCTAAGACCACCGGTTTAGACCCAGAGGTCCCAGGTTCGATTCCCAGTGGGAGGTACATGTTTGTGTACTCGGTTTGGTTGGTGGTAGGGTTTGTTTGTCCGCCTGGCTAGCTACCACCATCTTATCTAAATATGTCGCCATAACATCAATGTTTGTAGCATTGTTGTGTTCTGGCAGCTAGAGATAAGATAGCCAGTGCCTCACTAGTTGAGGATTCCGGGTGAAGTGTGCTTCCATCATTGGCCTTATCATCACTTAACATCAGGTGAGATCAAGGCACTGTGCTTACCCATTAATAATAAAAAAAATAAAAAAAATCAGCAACAAAAGTCACTGACTGCTCTAGCACCATATTATTTAGCTGCTTAGACAAAGTATTAGTGTTCAGACTATAAAACAAAATAAATATATCAAATATAGAATTTGGCATATCATAGTTTTATATTACAGTGAGATATAGGTAGATATTTGAGTAATATGCATAACTGGTGATCAGGTTGGTTACTCTTGAAACATAATTGCAATAATCAATTTCCAATCCCAAATCTAAATAATTCAAATGGCACTCTTAAAAGCGAAACTTATCCAAATATTGATACATATTAATCGCATTGGAATTGTATTGAGATTGAGTGTGAGTCGAGAGTAGCCTACCAGTGAGAACTAAATGACTTACTATCGAATTAGCTAATGAATAATCTTCACGGGTTAATCAGTATATACTAACTACTGCACACTCTTACCTCATAAGCTTCGGAAACTTCCTGAAATTTCTTTGAGGCTTCTGGGTCTGATTTATTGGCGTCCGGGTGATATTTCTTAGCAAGTTGATAATATGCTTTCTTAATATCTTTGACGGACGCATTCTTAGACACACCGAGCACCTTATAGTAATCATTTCTAGCGTTCAAATTATTTGTAGTGTGAATATATCGGTAGCTGTGAGTAGAGAAATCTAGAAAATGACGTTTAGAGGTTATGTTTCACAAAAACTTAACTGACAGAAATAAATGTGAAGCAATGCATTAAAACAGTAGATGTGTCTTTTATTTATCAAAAGTTAATTTCTATAATATTAAATTAATAATTACAACGCAAATGAAGTAGTGAAAAGCATGTAAAACTTACACTTTATATTTTTATGGCCTAGGCCGGCACCAGAAAGAGTGGCAGCCCCTAAGTTAAGATCACAATTATTACTACACTTGTGTATAAATCTACAGGAAGTTTTTGATATGTTACTAGAAATGACTGCGCTAATAGTTTTTGGATTCAAAAATCCAAGGATACTCCGGGTCGGAGCCATCTTGAAAGAAATGACATAATAAAAATTGACAGATAGATGGATGTCCGGACAACGTTTGTTTTAATCGATTAAGTTTTAATAATTGAACAAAAATCATTTCAATTTCTCTTGTGTGTTGAATTCCGTAATCTTTTATTTTTTAAAGTAAATGTAATAATACAAACATGAAACAATAGTTTGGTCAGTATTTAGAAATAATTATAAAATTAAAATAGTAATTCCTTTATTCGGATTAAAATACAATTTATAAAATAAGGACGCGCGTACGAGCTGAAAACAGATTGATAGACAGACGTCATTGTCCGGCAGTCGCCGGTGTCGTTGGTGTCACTGCGTCGTCCTTGCTCCCTTTTCCATTGCCGTCAGTATGCTTAACATCCTCCTCCCTTGGAAGCTGAGGATCAAAGGAGGTCATGCTGCATGATCTAAGGAGGTTGTGAGGAGCGAAATAAGCGTGCCCCGGCAGAAACCAGCGAAGCGCCAGTTGACTGACTGTTTATTAATTGACTGCTAGCTAATGACTTTGCTATGAGGAACGTTATATCAATTATAGTTATTTCAAACATTACACACCTACACCTTTAAAACAGACGCTTATTTTTTTTAATTCATGAAATTTACTAAATGTAAGGTGTAATTTTTAACAACAACAGGTAAAAGTGAATAATTCATTACTTTTAAATATTTAAAAAAATTAAAAAAAAACAACTTAATAATAATAATATTCTTGCTAATAAGCATTTTGACTACATTCAAAAATCATCTTATTTTGTTTATTGTTCATTGAAAAATGACATTAAGGTTTATGTTTTAAATAAAACCACCAAAACACTAATGAAGTTTGAGGTCTCATATGAAAAAAATATTGAATATAGCTTGATTATTTACCCCAATATTTATAAAAACTATTAAAGCATAATTTAGTCTCTTTTTCTCAAATTCAAAATGACGTTTGTGTGACGTTGCCAAAACAATATTTAACTAAATAATGCTTAAATAGTTTTTATGAATAAGGGGGTAAGTGTGGTTATAATAATAATAATAAAACATTTAATTCAGATTATAGAATCAATACAGATGTTAGTAGATTTCTTAATACTATGTTAATAAGGATACATATATAATTGATATAAATTAAAATTGAACCACATTAATCATAATAAAATTGAACAAAAAATTGAAATTGATAACATTTAACTAATAAAATTGAATTGAAATTGAATTTAAATTAAATTGTACAACGAAAAATAAAATAATAATAAAAATAAAAATAAAAATAAAATAAAAATAAAAATACTTAATTTAGGAATTTGACTGTCCCGCCCATATGCATTCGAGTCCAATGCCGACGAATGGGACAGTCTATGTATCGTGACTTGTCTAAATTCAAAATAAATAATCTGATTGAACCTCTATACCCGAATGAAAGATATCTGTAATGTGGCGAGTTAATTAGTAAAATAAGGTACACTAAGCTTAGTACTTAGCTTAAAATGAAGTGCAGTAGCTACTGCACCTCATTTTAAATATATGAATTATCACTAACATAATTTAATGTGTTATTAACACAGAATGAAAAAAGCTACATAAATGATGACATAAGCTAGGACATGATGATACATGATGGATTGAAAGAGTAGGACCTACTAATTAACGGTTTTAATATCATCGAAGCTAGCTGATGATAACATGCAATATCTCAAATCAGGACAGACATGTTACTTTAAATAAGAAGAGAGTAAATTACTTTTAATTATATATAATACATCATGCTGAGTAATGCAGTTTGGAAGGCATCCTTGATGCTTACCCTATAACAACAGCCACAGCATAAAGTGCCGATACCGTCTGAAGCACGGACTAACTCAAAACATTTCAACTTTGGCCACCCATCTAGAAACCTGGCATTTTTTGATGTGTAACATCTTTCCGCTCGCCTTCTATTTATACAATTTGTGGGAGTGATTTCGTAGAAGGGAGGGAAGTTCGTAACATTATGATCCATAACAGCCACCAGTGAGTTAAGCCCAATATCCGTTATTACTAGTAATTTGTGAGAGTGATTTCGTAGAAATGATATCGTAACAGTGTGATACTGCCGTACAATTTATGAACGCATTAAGTACAACTTACTGAGTTTGTGATTTTGATATTTGAGGTGATGAGTCATCACCTATGATGATGTAATGTCATCACTGATGACATTACGATCTTTTTTCTCGAAACTATTCACATGTTCTTTACTCATAAATAAATTGCGCGGCAGATAGGATGTGTCAGTGTGACATGTTTTCTAATGAGTATTTAATGCATTCTCTACATGATTTGAAAAAAAATATACGGAGTCAGAAGCATGCATTTAAGGCTGGCCTCACACATCCGGAATGGCTCTCTGGATTCATAATCTTAAATTCATAATCTGAATTCCGGCACCTTGCCTCACACATATCTTAAAAATTCAGATTGATTAGTAGTCTCGTGATTCCCGGCACATGCAAACGTCTCTATGGAAGAGGAATTAATACTAATCGCATTGCTTTTGACTCTACATAATAAAAAAAATGCAAACGCCAAATAATCATTCAGCAGCGTTCTACATTCTTCGTCATACGTGACGATTTCTTCAGTTTGTGAAGTGGACCCAGTAGGTTGATATGCACCAGCAGACTGTCCACCGCTTCAAATGGTTTCGACTGAATTTATGACAACCCGCGGGGTAGGATCAGTGTTGTAGACAACATTTGGTCGAGAAGATGGCTAGGATTGGTGATTATAGTTTGATTATAGTTAGTTTGTGACTTTGTTTGTTTGTTTGTTTGCGGAGGGTAATCTCTGAAACTACTGGTCTGATTCCCAAAATTCACTTTCACTGATAGAGTGCTACATTCCTTGCGGGTAACATATGCTTTATTTTATTTTGATAAAAAAAAATTTTTAAATAGCCACGCGGACAAAGTTGCGCACAAAATGTTAGTAATTCATAATCTGATTCCAGTATGTGTGTGCCACTCTATTAAAATATATGGGAATACAAGCGTTATGAAATCATAATCTTAAATATTCCGATCCGGAATTCAGAACGCTCGTCAGTATCATTCTTACAGATCGATCTGAGAAATTCATAATCTGAAAAATCAGAATGTGTGTGGAGCATACTGATATTGTATGGTATTCCGGTCTTTCTGAATTAATAATATGAATTCAGATTATGAATCCAGAGAGTCAATCCGGATGTGTGAGGCCAGCCTAAAATCGATAATAAACAAGATATTTTTTTTATTGTGTCATCATTTTGATATGTCAAATCTCTTCTAATGAGTATTTACCTACTGCATTCATTTCCATTATTTCCATTTATTATGGCAACAAACAGTCATATACTTAACAAAGCTACTTCTTATAACAATGTGTATTTTTAAAAGACCAACAGTGCCTAAATATTAACATTAACAATAGACTTATTTAAGTTGAGACTTAACATGGTAAAACGCGTCTTACAGTAATTACGAGTTTTTACCAATTATGTAAAATTATTAGTTTTATTTATTATTTAATATCATTGAATATTATGACTAATAATATCACTTAACTTAAGATATAAATTTGATATTAAAACATTCAAAGACATATTAAAGAGATGAAGATCGGAGAACTCTTATATAATTATATGTTGGTGGAACGACACAAATAAGAGTTACGTGTATTATTATTAGTAAATCGTGGAGAAACGAAAAGTGGTAGTTTACGTGAGGAATGCACTGAGCGACGACCCAAATGGACAGCAATAGAAATCTTGCCGAGAAGCGTAGATGAATCAATTAGGGAATCTAAAATTTTGAAAAGAAAAACAATGTCAAACATCTTACGTCTATAAGAAAGGCTTAATAGTTTATACCAACTCAAGGCGTCATTGTAAGTTTCATCATTACTTACAAAAAGTAAAAAATAATTGCGTAGTTTAGTTTGTTCAATTTACTTGCAATTAACCTACATTATACTCAATCTTATATTCTTTCTTAGGAAAATATATAAGTTAATGTTATTTTTGGAGCCGGTGCCAGTTCGCGTTAGTAATCAAAATTTCTTGCATAAGATTGAATGTACTATTATGATTATATTATAGTATGTCGTTAAATGTTAATGTTAAAGTTAGTTAATAATTGTACCTACCTATATATTTTCCGGAAGGATTTATAGCCGGAGTGGCTGAAAATACCAAAATCGCTATAGGTAGGTATGCCTACAATATTTGAGGAATTCCCTCAATTCCTCAAGGAAGGCCATCAGAACTGAGTTCCGGTGCCTGCCTTCTTTTGCTTCGTCATAGTCGCTTAACTATCTTGATCGAGATATGTTATCGCCACCCGTGAAATACTTATCATTGAGGAGTTCCGGTTATTCATCAGTTACACTTCATCAAATGATACTTTCTGAATGTAAATGCTTGGCTTATTGCTGAAAATACCAAAATTGCTATAGGTATGCCTACAATATTTGAGGAGTCCTCAACTCCTTAAGGATTCCATCATCAGAATTGGATTTTTATAAAAATGGGACCAATCTGGAAGTATATCCTTTCAAATGAAAACAGAAAGAATTTTCCAAATCGGTGTATAAATAATGGAGTTATGAGGTAACAACCATTAAAAAAAGAAACATGCAACTGAATTGAGAACCTCCACCTTTTTTTGAAGTCGGTTAAAAAGTGATGTGTAAAATAAACGCGAGTAGATCCGTAAAAGTTATTTCATTTAAATGTGTAGTGTTCGCGTAAACTTTAGAAAACAATAAGTAATAATTTTGCTGAAAGGTTTACTGATTCTGAGTATAAAACT
Organism: Eudonia mercurella; assembly: GCA_963082485.1. Lineage (NCBI taxonomy): Eukaryota > Metazoa > Arthropoda > Insecta > Lepidoptera > Crambidae > Eudonia > Eudonia mercurella. The sequence continues at coordinate 12,453,590 of OY720040.1, read as the reverse complement.
CATTTAAAAGTTACTTAACTTACTCAATCACAACCCAAACACTTGCGGGCATACTCTGTGGTGATGTACCAATCGATTAAATTTTGAAATCAAATTGAAGCTTCAATTTTAAAAATTGATTGTGTATAAGTGTTTCCACCAAAATAAAAAAAACACAAATGTGAATAATTGTGATTGTAATGATGGTACAATAAAATAGTTATTTTTATATAATAAATAAAATAAGCTTAAGACAAAATTATAGTTAAAAACCGATCATTGTCACATTGTCTTGATTAATTAGTATTTATATTGGTTATTTAATATGACAACCAACAAAGTATCATGTGAATTTGTGTTTTTTATGTGGGCAACATTATTTTCCTGGACAACGGTAGGCAAGATGATTTATAAACAAAAATGAGCTTACAAAATGCCAATTACCGATTTTTAATTAATGTTGAAATGAAAGTATAGTAGAATTATTCATAGTTGTAACAAGAAATAGTGTTATTTGCTTTTTCATAGAAACAGTGCTTGAACATGGCTTCTATAAATGTGCGAGACCAAAAGATAGAACAGCAAGTGAGTCTTTATAAAAAAATCGTTACAGCGATAATTTTTAGTATAAATGACGAATCTATCAGTTATCGACTGGATCTTGACGGACTGTTTTTCTTATAGCGCCAGCTAATGGAGCAGAAGATGAAACAGAAACGGCAGAACTCAGGAATGGTTCAAGCCAATGATCTTAGGGTAGGAACTGCTAAGCGACCAATATCAGGAAGCCGGTCCAGGGAACTTCACGGTAAGTGCTAATCAGACATCACCTAGTCTTCTACGTTTATCATACTTTTTATTGCTCTTTTTTTGTACCTAATGCATGTATGTTCTATGTGCAATTTAATTTTGTTATGCGCATTTTATTTTTACAACAGGCTATGATGGGCCGTTGCAGTTTCTTATGTCGCCTGTAAACCCAGATCAAGTCATTCCCCTTCAAACGAATCGAATATCAACCTATGATGGTAAGTACATGCTTCCCAAAAAATTTTACTAGCTGATTTTTTTAAATTTTTACCTATTTATCTTGTAATTGTTTTTAAAATGGCATGCTATTGTCTGTGTGTTATTATTTCTATTGAAATATTTTGTGTGTGTTAGATAAAACTGTTGCACTTACAAATAGGTAAACAGTTTGATGAGTTAATTAATAGAACCACCATTAAGACGTTAACTTAAGAGTAATTTAGACTGTTTTATTATTGCTACTGATTATGGAACACTATCTACTAAGAATATAAAAATAATTAGAGAAGATTGTAAACACAGCTGTTTGTGTTCGAGTTGCAATCTTTCAAGTTGAGCAACTATCGCAATTCTGTGTGCACCAAATATCGTCGCTCGCAGAACAAACTTGTTTATCTAATTTTTGGTAATTTGTCTGAACAATTGTTTTTAGTCAATAGTTTTCAAACTATCACTGTAACTTAATGTAGTGCACTTTGTAAACATAGTTATATATATGCACTGTGTGAAGATAGTGTGCTATAATAAGTTACAGTGATGGTTCGAAAAGAGGGTATCACATATAATGGGGTTGGTCCCCGTCGTTGTAAGATCACTATAACATTGGTTGTAGCGATGTTGGGTGGTTGTGTTGTTCATGTGGGAAATCCTGTGCGCAACAGTGGAACATTTTAAGACTGATGATGATACTTGGACTAATGTTGCACCATGCTAAAAGAAATCATAAAGCCGAGCCCTTATAAAAGTTAATGATGACATTATAAAACTAATACATGTTAGGTGATTCACATTTTCTGTGTAAACATGAATACATTGCTTCTTCATTCATAATACAGTTTATATGACTAATGATGTTAATGAATTGAATAGTGAATTGAAAACTAACTAAGTACCTACTTGTTAACACCAATAAGAAATATTGAAAATATTATGAGTACAAAATTATGTGTCTATGTGTGTGTATGTCGGTAGACTTACGAACCGATGGCATAATGACGTTATAAGAGCTATTTGTAGCCTAAACTGAATAGATGATTTTGGATTTTGGATTTTGGAATACTAAACTAATTAATAAAACAAACATTTTTGACGTGCATCTATAAAAATAAACGGTGTCCATAACTTATTGTAATATGATTTGCCTTGTGTAAAATAATGAGGTTTTTTTGAATTTACTATCCGGAATCGGGCCGGAAACTGAATTATTATCCGGTATCCAGCTGGATAGTGAAAACAAGGCCGAATAGGCCAGATACCAAATAGTTACCGGATATCCGTTTCCTCTCTACTTACAATTATATAATATTATGTAATTAAAGTGCCAAAAAAATAATATAGAATTTCATTGAAGATCTGTCTTTAGATTATAATAATTTAAATAATAATTTATTATTAATTGTTATAAATTATAATAATTATTATTATGACGTCATAAAAAATTAATACCTAAAGAGTTTCAATGAAATTCTATATAATTTTTTTGTAACTTGTATATAATCTAAGGGCTTATATAATTAAAGGAAAAAGTCCCTATCGCTGGTTCATGACGAATCGAACACTGGTGCAGATGTAGATACCCTACTAATTTATTAATCTTTTTCAATAGACTCAAAGTCTATAATAATTATGCCTATTTCCATAGTTACAGTAATATAATTGGAGAAACCTCTTTATACCTTCAGGCGCTCCACAGACAGACCAACTTCGATTTCCGATTGCGGCAACAGGCAACTCGCAACTAGCTGTTTCCATAATAGTCCAAAGAAACTGCGCAAACATAGCAATTCTAGTTGCAAATTTCGATAACCGTAAAAGTTTTCAGTTGCTGCTATCGGTGATTGAATCAGTTTTAAATATAAAGGAGATGTTTAATTTGTATGAAAGTAATGTATGAAATAAGCTTATTCGAAATGATTTTCTTCAAATAAATGAATAGTTTTCATGTCAGAATTATCTGAAACACTAAAATAAATCAACTTTCGTGATGGCAGCGGTATTCTGCCAATGTCAAGTAGCTGTGTCAAAACAATGTATGTCTTTCGGTTTCTTTTTAAATTTTTACATAAAAACGATAAAGTGTATTGAAGTTTTATTTATTTTAACTAAACACGTGTATTTTTTTTAGTAAATATACAGGGTTTTGGCATAAAATTAAACATCTGCTTTGTACTAAAATTTGTCAAGTTGCTGGTTTCCCGAACTAGCAAACACTGACTGTTGACTATGGATTTAAAAAGTTTATTTAGAATTGCGGCTACCGTAAACTATTGCAGCAACTGGCAACTTTTAACAAAAAAACATTTAAAAAGTTGATAGTTTCTGCAACTAAAGTTGCTCTCTCTGCACAGCGCCTAGAGGTTCTACTAAAAAGTTTCGTGTTGTTTGGTGTAAGCTAACTGCGCGATTTTGCTCACTCAAATTTATGTGTTGTCACTTTTATTGCATTACACCACGCTATTTCAGCAGAAGGCTGGTGAACTATCTGTGTAACTTAGATTTGCGTTTGCCTTGTGTTGCTTGTTTGTGTGACTAACCACGGATTATGAAATTGGGATTTCTATTCTATGTCGGAACAGTTTTTAGAGAAAACGTTTTCCCGATAACAGCGATCTTCAGTTGAACATTTTCGGGGAAACGTGTTTTTATAAATACGTTTCGACATAATGTAGGAATCCTCGTAAAATAACAGACAGCAGTTTAATGGAATATTTTAATTGAAGCTGAAAGAGAACATGCTTGATTTCCCCTTTGATACACACTTATGATTGGAAGGAGGTGTCTCGAAGCATTAAGTCCCTCATTAGTCTTTTTTGCAATACAGAGTGAATAAGGAAAACTCCACACTGTCACGGAGATTTTTTGATTTTTTTCTAATAAAAAGTCTTAAATCTACTTGTGCCCCTTTTTAAGCACATTGAGCAGTATGTAGGAGCTTAAAGTAAAACTTAAAGTTTATATTAAGATGGAGTCCCGAGAGATAAAATTTATGTAGGTTTAATCTCAGACCAAATAAAAAGTTTTTATTTGGTCTGAGGGTTTAATACGTGTTACGTTACATTGTATAATTTGTGAATAACACTCACATAACTAGTAGGTAATCATTTATTATGCTTTATAATCCGAATTGCATTACGTCATCTTGTCTGTACCGACGACGGCGACGGACGCGTGAAAACCTTTGAAAGTAGTAGTGTATTCGAAACGTTAGTAAACTAGACTCCTAAATCGTGCCACCTAGCATAATGAGTTTGTATCGTCCTTAACTTTAAAAAAATGTATGAATGACCAAAAAGTTTTTATGCAGTTTTGTAGCTGGCATATTCAACATTGGGCTCATGTGCTGTTGTTCTAAATTTTTTGGTCATTCATACATTTTTTAAAGTTATGGACGATACAAACTCATTATAGCATATCATATGGCTCGATTTAGGAGTCCGGGAGTATATAACCTTCTTTTAATGTACCCCTGGACATCAGACTACCACAAAACTGTCAAATTTCCTCAATTGACTTTGAACTTACGTATATGGCATATGGTTGAACATTTATTGAAGAAATTTGTTTTGGATAGGTTGATATGCGGGGTGTCTGTAGGTACGTTATTCTACATATCAGCCGTCAACTCGCCAAAGACTTTATCATGCTGTAGGATGGAGGTCTGACATCCCAAGAAACGGAATTGTCAGTCCAGTCTAGAGTTACCATATCTCCAGATTTGACATCAGGATTTTTAGGCTCCTGACAGGATTGCGGCCGGATTTTAGATATCTCAGGATTTTTCGATTTTTAATAAAGTACCTACTTACCTTTTTTGACTTTCCTAGCAACTGCAAAATATCAGTAACAACATTAGATTATTAGTTACTTTTCCACAGAGTTGCAAATTACGTTTACGACAAAATCTCAGGACTTTTTTTATTGAAATCATACTTTTTCTCAGGACTTTTCAATTTTCCATCTGGTAACCCTAGTTCAGTCGCCAGCCTGCCATTATCTTAAATTGTGATAGATAGATAATACTTTGCAACGCCAAACAAAAACTGACATTGAAGAAATAACTTAGAACAAAGACAATAGTTACATTTATCTTATCGCTTTAAAGCGACAGACTGACAAGAGAACTTGAACACGGTAATATATCGATTACACCTACGTAATTAGTTAACTTTGTAACTTAACCAATATCAGTTAAGTATGTATTTAGACCAAACAAATTATCAATATTATGTAAAACAAACTTCCTCCTACGACATTATCCAAGAGTCTAGAAGAGAACGACCTTTTTACAGTAAGTTATGGTTATGAGAGGAGCTCAATGGCGCAGTGGTTAACGCGCCCGGTCTGCCAGTGCCGAGATTAAGTAACTTTCGCAAAGGCCGGTCATCGGATGGGTGACCAAAAATTTATCATCTCGAGCTCCTCCGTGCTTCGGAAGGCACGTAAAGCCGTTAGTCCCGGCTGCATTAGCAGTCGTTAATGGTTATTACCATTAACCATTGGTCCATTAGTCCATCCGCACTAGACACGCGTGGTGGTTTATGGCCCGTTCTCCTTATCCATCGATGCGGAAGGCTCGTGCCTCAGCAGTGGGGACATAAAATGGGCTGATGATGATGATGACGATGGTTATGGTGTTGCAACAAACAATTATCTACATAAAAAAAGATTTTGTTACCAGAATTTTCCAAGAGTTCTTCTAATCCTGAACAATTTTCTGCCAGTCAGGATGAAAAAATAATCGCGCTATCGTTTCTCCGCCCTATAACAGCGCCATGGCTCGCTCTGAAAGTCACTCAATTCAAAGAACTTATTCTTAAGTTTAATTAAATATAAAAAATTGACTTTGACTTTGACTAATCCTTAGAAATAGTACTTTCTCACATCCTTAGAAATAGTACATAGTGTGTGCATAGTCGTAGTTATAAATACGTTTATAATATTTCACAGATCTAGGCAATCAGATAGAGGTGTTGACCGTCGGCGCTGGGTCGGGTAGCGGTGAAGAGGAGGAAGAGAGCGTGCCAGTGTGCAGTGTGGGAAGAGACGCGAGCGCAGACGATGTGTGCGCAGACGCAGCGGTCGCGCCGCTACAGCCGCGCGCGGACGTCAGGGACAACTCTCCTAGCCAGGTAAGAGTTAAGCTACAAATTATCTAGTACCATTCCAATAGGAACACAGCAATTTAAAACAATATTAGGGTAGCAGCCGTTCAGAGACGAGATATGCTCAGCGAACTATCGATGATACCTCATACAGCTGCGGAACAACGTCAGGGACATTTCTCCTAGCCAGGTAATAAGGCATTGCTAGGAACTCTCTGGAACATGTGCTGCCTTTTACTTCACTCTACACTGGTCTCGTTTAAACTGGAAAACAGCCATACAAACCTACGCGGCTTTGCGGCAGTAACAAGTCCAATCTGATTATGGGTAGAATTCTACCTTTCAGAGAGAACCAAAACTTCCAGAATTCCGTGTTGGAATTCGGGATATTAGTTAAAGTATTTTCTACTCCATTTTCAGTCGGCCGAGATCGAGGGTTCCGTAGAAGGTGCCGTCGAGACTTTCGTAGTGACCCCCGCCAAGCACGGCACCCTGTACAAATGTCGGATAGCGAGGGACCGCAAGGGCATGGACCGGGGACTCTATCCAACTTACTTTTTGCACCTCGAGAAGGACTATGGCAAGAAGGTGTTCCTATTAGCTGGTAAGTAGTTGAAATATTACATACATACATACAACATACATACTCTAACGCCATTCTCCCAAAAAGATGTAGACAGAGCAACAAATTTACCAATTTTGGGTAAACTCGCCGGTAGTGGCATCGACGCTACATTCAGCATAATCAAATCCTCCGAGGTGGAACAGATAGTCAGTGGTTAGTTGCTAGCTGATCGCCTGATGTCCCTTAGATGGCTCTTACGATATGCATCGGAAGTTAGGCAGCTGATACATACATTAATTTCAAGTCCCAGATCAGCACAGACAGTGTGGAATTATTGACAATATACATTAATTATTACTAGTGGTCGCCCAGTGGTCGAAATTCGACCGTAATTTTTATATTAAGGCTGCACGGATTGTATCCTAAGCAATGAAAAATCAAAAAAGATAGAATGTGAGTTTGGATTGGCGTTGACAGATAATAATAAAATAATAAATGTTTCCCACACTCACACCAATTATCTAGCCCCAACAAGAGCTTCCTTAAGAAACTCGATAAAATGGTTAACTAGACAACGGATAAACATACTTAATATACTTAAATACATATTTATTATACATAGGATGTCGGCCGCATTAAAGAAAAACAATACGTGTGTGTCAAATACATGGTAGTGTGTGTAACGTTGTTTTTGTTGATTTAATGTATTTTTATGCATAACTTAAAAAAACAAAATATATTCGGATAACCTTCTCTATATAAACTATAAGTGTGCGAAATTTCATACTCCTCCGTCCGCGCAATTTTCGTAAAAACGGGTACAAAGTTTTGCTTCACGTATTAATATATAGATGTCATAACAGTGATTAATTAATTAGGGCTAATTTACTTAACTCAGTGCTTGCCATTCGTGATACCGAGCCATCCCCGTGGCAGTGAAGGGATGGTCCTAGGTTTTTGTGGGTATACCATGGAGCTTTTAGTAGCTGGCCGAGGGAAGAGAAAAGTCCCACATAACCCGGGGTCACCTCTAGCCTCGGTGTATGCGCAAAACATAATAATGATGACGAAATCCTGTGATACCTCATCAGGGACATATAGGGCTCGCAGTAGGGACTTCCATGCGTCGCGGTCTTGTGCTGTAGCTTCGAGGTCCCGCCAGTTGTTGCCAATCGCTGCGATCTCCTCGACCGACCGCCTCCAGGATATGCGGGGTCGGCATGGTCTTCTGCTACCAGAAGCTTGCCACTCTAACGCTTGCTTGGATAGATGGCTATCCAGCCTTCGCAACACATCCCCACGGCTACCTAATTACCTAGTTAAGAATTTTTACTTTTAAATACAATTTTCCATACAAACCATGCTCGGTCAATAGAAGCTTTGTATAAAAAAGTGAAAAAATTATCTCGTTTTTTGACCTATGTTTCTTGGGGAAATTTGTTCAGTTTCACCTGCAGAAAAGCAACCACTAAAATCTCTCGGTGTATAAAGATATACTATTAATAAAGAGGTAACGTTTGTGATAATGTTTGTTTGTTTGTCGGGGCCAATCTCTGGAATTACTGATTCAATTCTAAACAATATTTTACCGATAAAACACTACATTTCTTGTGGGTAACATAGGCTATATTTTAGGTAGAATTTTTTTTTTAATTGAATTTTGTATGTACAATACGAAATCCACGTGGACGAATAAATAAGAATCGATTTCTCGTATTCAAATTTGAACTTAAGCCTTCCTTCGGTTAGCGACGCTTAGGTATTTTTTCTTCAATTCAGTAATACTAATTATCATCGGTGACTCAATGTTTGCGAACTAACAGTACCATGGTGACGCGGCTTACACTAACTGACAATTGTTTACCTCGTTTCTGATGAGTTATTCATTGTATTGTAACTGTCTCTATAAAAAGTGTGGTCGTCATGTGGCGTCTTATTCATAATCATATCAAATTTGTTTCAAAAGCATAACAAATTTAGAAAAATTAATGACGTCATGTCATTTTATTTGAGACTGACGAATGCTGTCAATGAGGCAGACTAGGGATGCTTAGGACGCTAGCGTATGAAACCACGATTTCTCTAATTTAACTATTTAAACTAAAGCTTGATAGCGTTACCAAATTCCCACTGTAAGTAAAGGTACGTAACGTTATTTCTATAAAGGTAATTTGGTACCTTGAATGCATTAGTTTATAAGGTTAGTGCAAACGGGCGCAATCTATCCATTTCACTAGGTCAGTCCTTACTCGACATTTAAACAATAATCAATGACTTACTATAATAAATAAGGAAATGGAAATTTTAATAACATTAATTGTTCTACTTTTGTGGCATTATTTCTCTGTGTTCTTGTGATTTCTAAGCAGGTCTTAAAATTATGTTATAGCTAATAATAAGTTTTTTGTCTCATCATATGATTTTTTTTCTTTTGAAAACTATTGTACAATCTTTGTTGTTCATAATTAATATTTATTTGTTATTTATTTAGCTACTTAGAATAGAATTGTATTTTTGCATGTGATAAGATAAGATAGTTTTGCTAGAACTTTATATTTCTATTTTTGCCTGAAAAACAAGATAATCCTAGTTCAGGCACATCATCGTGTTATTTTTGTCTATTAGTATGTTTAATATTTAATTGTGACATTTTAAGCACATTTTCGACTGAACAATTGTAGGTGCTAAGTAATCATTAATTATAATTGACGTCTATGAGTGCGGCAGTTAGTCTTTTAATTATGACCACACCTATCTGATACACGTTGTATGCGTTCGGCTAACGACGCTTTTACGCTACGATTTCATAATAGGGTATTTGACAGGTTTTAGAAAAATATGTCTAATGGTTCATTATAGCATAATATATTTGCAATTTGATTAATTCGTTTTGAATTTCTTTATTTTTTATGAAAATCGCCATTAAAATTCAAATGAATAAAATAGCCGCCAAAATGATGCATGCAGGTCACGTGATGTCGTGACGTCGTAGCTGTCAAATCACACCGTACAAAACTTCGAGTGACATCTTTGATTTGCTTGCAAATGACGTCACGACATCACGTGACCAATCCCGTGCGTTTTCGATCACGTGGTCATTCATAATAATTTAATTATTTTATAAATTATTTTTTATTAAAATTATGTGCCCGATAAATAGGTTTAAAAAAATGTTTAATGTTAAGTTAACAACAGTTTGATCTATATTTCCATTGTAGTCAAATACCCTATTCCATACAACCTATAAATGGGCAGTTGAAACACAATTCTTATTTCTCTCATCGCAGCTCGCAAACGCAAGAAGTCGGCCACATCCAACTACCTCATCTCCACGGATCCCACAGAGCTGACTCGCACCGCGGACAGTTTCGCGGGCAAACTGCGCTCCAACCTGCTAGGGACCGCCTTCACGGTCTACGACAACGGCAAGGCGTGGAGGAAACACGACCATGCCAGGACGCGGCACGAGTTGGCGGCTGTCGTTTATGTGAGTGTTTATTTAATAATTTATGTATAAAAAATAATGCAACGACTCGACATCAACCACCATTAGTTCCGATTCTTGACCATAGATGGCGCTGTACTGTTTACATCACTTTCTGTATCCTTAGAGTCTTCTCACTTTTGATATAATATAATGTGATATTTATATAAAATACAGTGAAAAAATTAAACGCCCACCCGACCCAGCCAGGAATCGAAACTGTCCGTCCTGCACGTCCATCGGTTGCAAATACCTTTGGATAGATGGCACTAATGTCGCTCTAAAGCATTTCAAAAAATCAAAAAGTAGTGACAAAATTCAGCGCTTACGTCAGCCTTCCCGGTAGCATAACGGTCAGTGCAGCCGCCCGGATTGCGGAAGACCCAGGTTCGATTCCTGGCTGGGTCGGGTAGGCGTTTAATTTTTTCACTATTTTATATAAATATTTAATTCAGCTTAAGTGTAGCAATTAACACTTAATAATAAAAGTTAAAAAAAAAATATAATGTGACTAATTGTGCTCCGTTACCCACCATCTTGACCCGCTTGTAGTGGCAACCTCCAGATGATGTTGGAGGCTTTTCCACTGATAAGACGGTTCACCTATCGACGTACGAGACACGTCCTTGATGACCCCGTTGCTCCCATAACAGTTGCGTACTCCCTTTCCTCCGTTCTCGACACTCCGAATGCCACTTCACACTCAGATACACTACATAATGTACACTAGCATAAGCCCAAGACGCACTTGTAATACGAGGTCATCAGGACAAGCTGTTTAAACGCGCGTTATTATACCAGGTACAGAGTTGAGTCAACCCGCGCCGATATCCTAGCCTTTAGAGGCGCACTCGTGTTATTCCACTCTCGACTCCGATCTGTGGGCCTCGGAGAATTTAGATGGGGATGGGGACATGTTTGCATGATGTCATCCTGCCATCAAACTTGAAAACTAATAAGTTAGCGTAATTGACACTATATAATTATGTTGCATTTTTATTGTTTGTTTTATGTGAGTGTTTACCAGCGACTGTTAAGGGGGTGCAGCGCGGACGCAAAACTGCGAGTTTCAAGTTTCTTTATGATAGCGAGCGAGCGGCGCGTGGCAGTGTGCGGCAGTGGTGTGACAACAGCGCACGACTACGAATACGCACGCACACTAATATCTGTACAGAGTAGGCTGGTGATTTAATTAGAGCAATGTTTACTTTCGTAAAATCAAAGGTGTTCGGGTAAAAAATAAGAAAAGTCTTAATATTTTTATATTCATATTTTTAATGGAAAAATAAGACAACAGTGACCTGTGGAATATCAATACAAACATTTTGATGTCGGATCATTGTTTCATTTGGGCTATATTTACAAAGTTTCTGAAGAAATAAGTTTTTAGATATCATTATTTTACGTAATGTTTATGCAGTTTCTGGGTATTTGTTTCAAATTCTAAGACAACCATGACCTTGTGAAAGGATCAAGCTAACCTACACTAGTCCTTTTAATGTATAAGACCTATTCAGCGCCTAGCACTAGTGACTTAAAAACACGTAAATTTTCAAATTCCGCGCGGCACCCCCTTAATATTTTATATATAACACTAGCTGACCCGGCGGACTTCGTACCGCTTTGACAGTTTCCATCATTGAGCTAAATATATATCAATGGTTTCCATGACAACAAAACAAACAAATCGTTTTGTATTGGAAAATTTAATTGTCGTTTTTAGCATTCTATTTAATATATTTTTTTAATATAGCCTATGTTACTCAGCGCTAATGTAGCATTCTAATGGTGAAAGAATTTTTTAAATCGGTCCAGTAGTTTTTGAGTTTATTCGTTGCAAACATACATACATACAAAAATACAAAGGTTTCCTCTTTATAATATTAGTATAGATTAGGCTATTGATCGCCACAATTGTGTTTTTTAATTTTCATATCCAGGACACCAACGTTCTAGGCTTCAAAGGCCCCCGCAAAATGACCGTGATCCTGCCGGGCATGACCCCCGACCGCCAGCGCGTCACCATAGCACCCCAGGACGACAGCGAGACCTTGCTGGAGCGGCTGAAGAGCCAAAACCTTGACGACATAGTGGTGCTGCATAACAAAACGCCAGTGTGGAACGACGAAACGCAATCGTATGTACTCAACTTCCACGGTAGGGTCACCCAAGCGAGCGTGAAGAACTTTCAGATCGTACACGACTCGGAACCGGATTATGTGGTGATGCAGTTTGGTAGGATATCTGAGGATGTATTCACTATGGACTTTAGGTATCCTATTTGTGCGCTGCAAGCGTTCGGTATAGCGCTCAGCTCGTTTGACAGTAAATTGGCCTGCGAATAGTCTTGTGTGTTTTTACAATTGTTTGGTTGTCGATCTGTATGTATACTGGGTGATTTGAAAAATTTTAACCGACCGTTAAGGTTTTGTTTATACCTTGATACTATATACTATACATGTAACATACAATTTTTGGTAAAAAGTTGTTTCCTATAAAAAAAAACCTCGGTTATTAGTATTTTTCAATCAACCCTGTATTTACGGTCCTAACTTATAAGTGACTTTCCTATTTTAAGGTTTTGTATTTACTGTAATACTGATCTTAGCCTACTAAGCGCTTTATCTGCGTAGCAGACGCCCTAAAGCTATTTTACGTGGAAAGTTGTTCAGTGTGATATAATCTTAAAGGGAAAGTCTCAAAAATAGGACCATGTGTAGATGCCGTCATAAATTAAACCTTATTTACTTGTATTAAGACATTATCAAATGAATATTACGCAGTAAAAGAAGGAGGGTTAAACACAAATTTAACAGCACTGTTGTTGAACGTAAAAATAAATCTTGTTCCATTGTATTATGAATGAATTTAGCAGATATATTGAATGTGTCAACTAAGTACTTTTTATTTTATTTTATTATTATAACAAATTTAGCTATAAAACAAATCACATGTAAAAAAAATAGTCGAGAATCTTGACTAGATGAAATAACAAATAAGGTATGACAGCTCTATTTAGCAAACAAGCGATTTAACCCTTCAACAGTCAGTAGGATGTTACATCCAACAAATATACGTCCCAGGTGTATATATTCTTATTATATTCCCACTTAATTTTTAACTTTATAGGACTGGGATAAGATTGAACCTCAATGAAATATTTAAACATGACCTGTTTTATAAAGGAATATATTTTTGTTATAAAGTTATGATACTGCTTAAAGTCCTTTCATTTTTGATTACGTTTCAAAATAGCCTACAGTAAAAAAAAACGCACAGTTTAGCTATGGTGCTTGTGAAGTAGGTTGTGTTTACTTATTACCGGTCGCTTTCGCCACTTTCTGGTTCTGGTTAGACTATCTACCACTTATCAGAGCGGTGAAGCCCTCAACGGTGGTCAAATAAACGACTTTGTTAGTGTTAGCTTTAGAGTTGTGTTTAGCTCAAATTGTTTGTGGTCCAAGAAGTTAGGCACGTTGGGAATTGCTCACGATATACGCATTGTTGTCTCGCTGTATTTGTAGTAGTTAATTGTCAACCGGGGTAATTGTAATTAATAGGTAGTGTATGTCAGTTTAAAAAGATAAACTAGTTTAACAAAACGCCCGCTAGATGGCGATGTAACCAAAGAAACTTTAAGACCTGGTCACCCTAAATGTAATTCAATATCAAACAGGGCTTAATGCAAACTATTAAGTATGGGTATTCTAGGCGTACCTTTCCAAGTACCCGACTAGGATATCTTAAATATGGAAGGAAACCCTTTGCAATTACCTTATTTGACTTTATCTGAATGTAGAATTAATACATTTCTGCCATTAATAATTATTTCTAATAAGAACCATATAGGGATTAGAAATAAAGTTGCTTTTTGTTGCACCCTTGTATTAGTTACAGTAATATTAACTGAAATTTGAACAAAAACCACTCTTTTGGCAATACCATTAAATTTTAATATCGAATGCATTTTTTGCCGAGAATTATACATGTTAATGAATTGCAATGGCGGTTAACGGCAATATCGATAAATGAATTTATTTTAATAGACATTGTGTATTTTTATATTTTAATGTCAACCTGTGTAATTATATATATGACTGATTGTAAAAACCATCTATTAATGTGTTGCCATGCTCGGGAACTCTCGTTTTTTTCTACGCTTAAGAAAAACAGATTTTGAAATTTTAAATCCATTATAAAAGCTTTTAATCGCAGATTTTTTTTATAAATTACGTGTAAACCCTTTTAACCATATTCTCGGCATAGTGGATTATTAGAGACACTAAAAATTCGAGTAGTAAAAAAAGAACACATTTTATACAAAAAATATAATATATAATACCACATTAAAAAACTCTGCCAATTATAGGCTTAAGACACTTTTACATCTGTTTATTACAATAAATCGATCCAATAGATCCAAATGTTTCCAAGGAGTTAAAATTCAGACTCCTGCGTATCAGTATCTTAAACTATCGAATTTCTTCAATAAATATTCAACCACATACCATTATCGACATAAAGTTCAAAGTCCATTAAGCAAATTTGACAGTTGGTGGTAATCTGATTTAGGCATGTGAACCTCTGAAATCTTTAAGCCTATGGTTTATTACCCCTTTTTACAGTTACCCTGTTTAACGTTTGACGAATCCAATAAATGTAGATAAATAATATAGTCAATGTTAGTAGTTGGCTTAATATGTCGTATCATCGTCTTACAAATAAGTTTTGTTGCGCTTATTCATGCACTTCAGACTTTCACGAACTGTCAAAAGAGGTCACTAATAGTCCATACATCTTTGGCCATGTTTGTACCTTGATGTACAAGAAAAAATCGAGGATTCCGAAAAAGATTTTTTTCCATAAATAAATAATAATAATAATAAAACCATTTATTTCGGATAACTTAATCCATATCTGTTAGTAATACATAGATAGTTGTTAGTAAACTAATTAATTTAAAACTTTATTTATAAGACTCTTCCATAAATGTGAAATTAACCTCTCAGCTATAGTCATCAGGATGTTATTGGGACTGTCCCACACTCTACGGATCAAGGATGCCGTCTTTTTGCGTAAAATGGCATTAAGGCCATCAGTGCGATAGTGTGCAATCATCCCCGATGCGCTACAGAAGCGGACAGCCCCAATATCATCCTAAAGTGTCTGGCCAGATTTTAGTGACGTCCTTTCCTCAAGAGATTTTGAACTTTATGTCCATAACACATGGTTGAACATTTATTGAAGAAATTTTTGTTTGTGGTAGAATGATGTACGTACATGCTCAATTGCTAAGTAATGTTCACTGTGCAGTCAGCATACTTTAATGTTAGTTACCGAATTCCTTGAAATTTAACTAAAAAAACGGGCATATTAAGTTCACTTTTATCTGTTTAAACAAAGTTGAGTGTTTATCAAAAAATCACTCTAATTGTGTTGCAGTAAAGTTAGTATTCCTAGGATAGCGAAAGTTTGGTTCACTTGTGTTTTTTATCACCAAAAATGTATACATAAAATTATGTATGTAGGTATGTTATTGACTCTACATTCAAGCTTGTCATAACTGTATAGCTAGGATATAGAAATTGCCCCTTTGATCCTAATAGATCTAAACGTGTGCTACCTGGCTATTCTTAGCTTACAGGTAATGATTTACCTACAAACGATACTATAGTCGGAAGTTTCATTATCTCTCAAGAAAATTGCTATAATTTTCAAATAGTATATTTTTTGCCGTTTTACGTAACACATCTTGCCATCATTTCGTCACAAATAATATTATGTACAAAATATTTTTAGTGCAGTTCGATGTTAAGTTTTATACTAGTCATTTAGGTTATAATTTACTGAATATATTCCTATATTATATCAATGGATTTCTATTAACCGTATAATGTAATTAATTGTAAGATTAAATTCAATAATGACGTGAATACATTTACTAGTTCTAATTAAATTGTGTGTTATATATGTATGTATTATATTATTATTATGAAAAATGTTATTATGTTATAAAGATTTGTGAAATATTATATGGCGCAGGCGAAGTTATTAAATATAGGTTTAAAATCTTGCCATCCTGCTTTTAAGTAAAAAACTAATTTGGTTAAAACTATCTACCTAATTATTATTATCAAAGAATTATTCCAGAAAGAAGCAAAGAATTTGGCTCAAATTTCTATTATTTTTACTGCAAATGCTGATTTATTTTGTGTGCCCAGCGCCCGATTCATTATTTCGCTTCTTCTGAATATTTTTTAAACTTAATTTTTTACGTATAAAAAAAGCTTTACTACTTTATTATTTAATTAAAACATCCACTAATTCGTTTGCTATTTCCATTTAAGAAAAAACCGCAGCAGTATTATTTGTCTCATTATTTAGCATGACAATAAAAAACTCTTCACTGCCTTTTCACTCTCATTATAAGCACTCTATTCAAATATCATAAAATAAAATTATAGATTAAAGTGCCTATGATAGGTTACAAGTGAAATTAAATGAATAACTAAAAATGACTATATAATGACAGGCGTCAATATAACATGAGCTTTTCTTGATAAAAAATTGGATATTGTCTATAATCATATGTTGTACATAATAATATAATAGTTTTATAACTATCTTGATGTTAGGGGTCTCAAATAAAAATATTCTCAAACTATGGGACAGCTTCTCATTTGTCTCTATTTGTCTGTAACGGATGGTGATACGAATTCCAATTTATTATTAAACTGTCAGGTCACATAACTTTTTTATTATGTTTATAAATTATTATGATACAATGTGCCCTACATACGTAAACCTATTGTTCGTATCTTTGGGCGTTTCTCGTAAAACCAGGAATTATATACAGGAATACGCCTAGCGTGTATAGTAGTTGTGTTAGTGATTGTTTAGATAAACCAGACAACCAAAAAGGTATCCACAAACGAATCTGTAAATAAAATAAAAACTTTTTAATAAATGGCAAGTCAAAAGATGACTGTTGTCAACTCACCAAAACGCATTGGGTTATAGCAGGTCATAATATGACCTAATTCCAATCACGATCGATGCTACCCACCCACTGTTTCTTTTCACGCAAAGTAAACACTTATGCTAATAAGTAGAATAAAAAAATATGTTTGTAATATCAATAACATTGAAACAATAAATAAAAATATTCTTTAAAAGATAATAATAATATTATGGATTTTTATTATATGTATATTATGTAGTATCTATGTATTGTACGTAAATATTTTTTGTGTATTGTGCCTTTGTAAAGATAGGTTAAAAATTGAATGTTGTGCCTTTTGTTTCTATTTCTACTACTATTGTATTTTGTACCTGAGGCTTTTCATAGATCTGCTGAATTAGCGATTGCTTTTTACACTTTGCAAGTGTATTTGTAACTTTTAGACCTGCCCCCCAACCGCGTAACACTCTCGCTTTCGATAGCTTTGAAGGCGAGGCCCTCGCCTCGCTTTCTAATATAATATCGAAATAAAATATCGAATAATATCAAAAGCTATAGCCTATAGCTTTCGATATTGCTTTCATATTGCTTTCGAAATGACAAGATGACGCCTCCTCCTCGCCTCGCCTTCAAAGCGATCGAAAGCGAGAGTGTTAGGCGGTCGACCCCCTGTTTAATACAATCTGAACTCTTGTTAGCGTAGTGTAGTTGGTGTTTACTGTGTAAAAATTTTAATGTAATGTGTGTTACTCTAAGCACATAATGCAACCAATATAACCTATCAATCAGTCTATTGCAAAATATAGTATCGTGCACAATATATTTTCCGTATTATCATACTAACAGCATTTATTGCTATTACTTAATTGAAATATATTTTGACGCGGTACAAACTTCATAAACAAACTCTCAAACCCTGTTTTTCAACAGTAAACTAAAGTTAATTCAGTTTTAAACAAAATGAGCAATCAGTTTAAAATTCTGGTTTAATTTTAATTAGTACATGGTTTGTAATAAGAAGGAAATTATTTACTGTTTGCAACTATTACAAATTTTGCCTATATTATCATTAATTATGTACATATTAAAATCTTATTTTATTTATTTTACTGTATCTATTATTTTGTGAAGATTGCATTTATATCTAGAAATATATTTGTGATAGCCCATTCTAACATCATATAATATAATAAATGTTTACATGATAACTAAGCATTTACAAATTAAAATGGGTTTTTAAGAGCACTGTGCATTTCTATGTATTTTTAAAATAATGTCCATTTACATTAACGAATTATGTAATTTAGTAAAATAAAAATATTCGAAAATCATGTATGAGGCTAACATTAAGTCATTAAAATGTAATGTGTGTGTAATGACCTTTATTTTACATTCCAAATGTACCTATGTGATGATGAAGGAAATCATGGTTTAATTTTTTATTAAAATGATTGATACAAATTATTGTTTTATTCTAGTAGAATAATATTTCGATGGCGCAGTGGTTAACGTGCCAGGTCTGCGAGTGCTGAGGTTAAGCAACTTTCGCAAAGGCCGGTTATCAGATGGGTGAACAAAAAATTATCATCTCGAGCTTTGTCCGTGCTTCGGAAGGCACGTTAAGCCGTTGGTCCCGGCTGCATTAGCAGTCGTTAAGAACCACCAATCCGCACTGGGACCGCGTGGTAGTTTATGGCCCGTTCTCCCTATCCATCCATAGGGAAGGCTCGTGCCCCTCCAGTGGGGACAAAATGAGCTGATGATGATGATGATGAATATTTAGATAGATAATATTGCATTGCAGCACTCCTATCCATCCCATATCCCATTCCTACAACACAATTCAACTATTTCTGGCATAGTCAAAAAGTCTGTTTTCCACTGTGGCCCAGCTGCGCTGACGCCTTTGACGCACACTATCTGTGCTAATACAGTTATATGCTTATTGGTGATCGATCAGTGATCACAAATTACTTTTTTATATACGGAAATAGAGACCTCTCTCGGTGCGGCTAAAAAAGGAAAATATTTGAAGTGAATGCCCTCTGCATTTATTTTATGGAACTACAACCACGTACATATAGATGTATAAGCTAGTGTACCTATACTATTGAGCCTACATTCTAATGATAGTATTTTAAACTAGGGGGCAAAAGAAACTAAGGATTCTTCTTTTTAAAAGATTTAAGTACCATTCATTTTTATTTTATCTATTTTGTTTAAATAACTTTGATGATCATCAAATCTACCAAAGTGTAAGAATTTGGATGGTCGCAAAAATAATACCACCAGAATTAAAAGTCCCATGTGCTTTTAATTTTTGAGACGTTAGTACAAATTTAACTTTGCATCTTTTGAACGCCCTCTGTGTTAGTTTTACGGAAGTAACATATTACAATACTGCTAAATCTAAATGATGGAGGCTCTTTCCGATTTTGATAGTATTGCTGTTCTTGAATTGGTAGTATATCTTTCTTAAGGATTACCAAAGCAATAGGTGAAGATTGATGAAGAGTCTGTCAGTGATCACCATTGCTAAAGTACGGCAGCATGAACCTTCCTTTTGGATAAAAATACCACAGTGAGAACGGGCTATATAAATAACCACCACGCGGGCCCAGAATGCGGATTGGCGCGGTTGTAACTAGGCTTGCCAACCGTCCCGGATTTTCCGGGACGTCCCGCTTCTGGGTCAATTTTGGGCCGTCCCGCCGTGACCCCTTGCGGGACGCTCTTTGTCCCGGAAATCAGTGATAATATGATATAAGTATCTATCTCGTACCAACTAGTTAGGCAGTTGGCCATTTGTTACGCATTATTAAAATTTATTAATATTTGCCTATGCATAGCGTATTTCGCGTCAGGAGCGATCGGTGTTCGTTCACTGCGCGGGTCGCCCCGAGTCCGCCGCACATGCAGTCGATCTCCGTTCGTACGATAGATGAGATTACGCAGTATAATAAAAAGTAAAATAAGTAGTTTTAAAATTAAAAATTAATGAAATTTAATAGTTTAAAATGTTTGTCACACATTTGTATTGATTTTTTTAATAAATTAGGTATTAAAAAAAATATATGTAGTTTTTTTTCTAACCTATTATATGTGGTGTGTAGTGTCCCGCGTAATATACCCAAGTCCCGGATGTCGAGCTGGGTAATCCCGGGAATGCCTTTTTTAGAGTTGGCAAGCCTAGTTGTAACCGACTGCTAATGTAGCCGGGAACAACGGCTTCACGTGTCTTTCAAAGCACGGAAAAGCTATTGGTGATCATCAGCCTATAAACGTCCCACAATCTATGCTAAGGCCATCCTACACATCACCGCTCACGAATACAAAAGGACGTTTACTCACTCAACACCAAATTAGCACAATGGGCCACGGAGCGCGCCAGATATTGAGTTGGTTGGTTGATAGGCTTACGTAGAGGTTCGACGTAGAATGATAATCAAAGAAGACTAAGGAACTCGATTTAAATAAAACCACTTTACAGATCTACCCGCGTTTATTTTACATCTTGATTTATATTATATTATCCAGTTTTAGAGGTGGTCACAGGGAGACTGAGCTGGTGGTCGTCTCATAAATAATTAGTATTATGTTAGTAACTTGCATACCCTCATTTCTACTTAAGCGGGTGTGTTCCATTTTACGCAGAAAGAGCTCATTGTATCTTTTGGTCTTCTGACAGTATGGTGTTGGGTAAAATGTGTAGTGTTTGCATAATCTTATTTATTTATTTATTTATTTATTTTAATATCTTAGGAAAACCATGGTTTACAAAATTTTAGTAGAGTTACAAAGTATTACACATAAAAACCACTAATAGGTTCTAACTGATAGAAGTTACATATTAATTAAAACTATATACTTGAAATCTAGGTAGGTACCTATTTATCAGCAAAATTACATGTCTCTAGCTAGGTACTCATTTACTTTCTTGGACGTTTTCCACACTCACTTCAAATCCACTATATTATTATTTCTGGTGGGGACGTCGCCGGCCGAACGGACGATCCGCCCGCGTTTTCTGCGGGCCATTTCGTCCTTTTCCCCGTTCTCCCCTTTGAGGGAGTTAAAGGTTTATCCAGCCTTCACGGCGCCCCGTCAAATCTTTTTGTCTTTTTGGTAAATCTTGCTATCTGCTCCACCTTTAAATTGACTATATACTCCACTATATACAAAACTTTTTAATTCTTAATTTTATTTGCAATAATTTTTAAAACCATGAACTAATTAGTGTTGTAATCTTTTTATACCGGTCATCTTCAGAAGCAACTGTCAGCATGTATCTCAGCATTTTTCGTTGAACCAATAAGCACAAATACAGACCTTTGTGTAATGAGGATGCCTTTTTAATATCATCAAACGTAGTTCCCTTTCAATGTAGCATTGCATTTGCTACATACACAAATGCTCACTGCTATGTAGTGTACATAGCAACTATTACTTAATCTATCTATGGTGGTGTGAGGACAGGAGAGCGGAAGGTACATTTCAACAAATCAGTTGTTTGCTTATTTTATGTTAGTTTAAAAGTATACTTATTAGAAGAGTAAATGCAAGAGTTTTGCATTACACACTTAAAAATAATCAATTCAATTTCTTGTTTGATGGCCTTTGATTTAGTCTTTGTTCTATTTTACCATTTACAGCTAAAGGATTAAGTTAAAGTACATATAAAGGTTTAAAAATCATGTGCAACATCAAGTTAAAATGTTGTCTTTTTTATAATATTTGCTTTAAAAAATCTATAAAATTTACCGAGATTAAATTGGGAATAAAATAAAATAATCAGTGAATTTTTAGATGTTTATTGTCACCTTACATATTAAAGTTATTCCGTTTTGGCCGCTGCTGCTTTAGGTTTCTTTGCCTTGATCGGCCTCTGAGACCTAAGGATGGCTGAAGCGCGGCGCAGCGTGGCTTTGCAGAGATCCGTACGGTAGTGGTTTGACTTGAGCAGCCTCTTTACCTTGAATAGTGACCTCCTAGCGCCAGCTTTGAACGGACGGCGTACGGTGTTCTTAGCGGGCTTGTTCGTAGCCTTAGCCTTCTTGTAAACAACTGTGAAACCTTTCCTGTCGGGATTCTCGACCACGCTGACGGCTTTTTTGTGGATCAAGCCATTGTATCTGTAGGAGTTGAGGTTAGTCACATTGTTCGGCTCCTTGCTGAAAGGCTTTCTGATGTTGCGTTTCTTCACGAGAAACGCGTTGTTGTTGCGGACGATCATCCAATTCAGATGAGACGACATTTTTGCAGTTTTACACTAAAAACTACACGATTTACAACGTGCTCGCGACGTGTCCGTAGACAAAAAAGAAAGATGCTGATTGTCAATGGAATTTTATTACCTGTCAAACCAGTGTCATTTATTAGATTGCCATAAAAAAGTATAAATCTGTACCTTATTCTAATTTTTTTATCTTACTTTTATTTGTATTTTCTACTCTAAACTTAATAATACTGAGAGAATATTGTGCTATGTGTTCTTAAGACATCATCATCAGCTCATTTTATGTCCCCACTGCCGGGGCACGAGCCTTCCCTATGGATGGATAGGGAGAACGGGCTATAAACCACCACGCGGGCCCAGTGCGGATTGGTGGTTGTTAACGACTGCTAATGTGGCCGGGACCAACGGCTAAACGTGCCTTCCGAAGCACGGAGGAGCTTGAGATAATAAATTTTGGTCACCCATCCGGTGACCGGCCTTTGCGAAAGTTGCTTAACCTCAGCACTCGCAGACCGGGCGCGTTAACCACTGCGCCATCGACCTCCTCTTAAGACATAATTCCAGCTAAATGATTACTAGGTTTTTTTAACCCTCCGAAATCGAAATACATGAACGCAATGTAGAACTCTGCTATTTTGTGGTAATAAAATTAATGGTAGGGCATATTAAATAAGATAGCAATCTAGAACTTGCAATTTTTAATAAATTAATGAATATGATAAAGTATTTTATTTTTTTAAAACTACACAACATGAAATAAGTCTACGACAAATAATAATATAAGAGGCAGCACCAGTTAACTCACAATATTTGTTTTTTAATTTGCTGTTTTTAATTTTCTGATTCTGATTTTGTAACAAAGTTATCACGTGGCCGTGATTCTAGTAATTCAAAATAAAAAACCTTTTAGAATGTTTTTTTAGTCATTGCAATACTTTTTCCCGTTCCAGTATTAAAATTTTACACATATCAGCCTGCTGGGCTATTCATTGCAATTTTTCACAGAACTTAATAGCCACTATCATAGACAATTCACACTCTTAACGTGTGATGATTTTTTACAACGTTGATGTTTAGATTATTTAGCTTAGATATTAGAAGGTAGTTATTATTAATAGCAATCGATTGATCAATTTTTTTATCAAATTATCAATTTTTTATAAAATAATTTTTTTTTACCTACCTACATAACTCTCTGGTATCCCATTTTTTATCAGTTGCCTATAGAAATTGCCGTTTCTTCTTTTTTGGTAAATTGCTATTGTCTATGGTAATATGTCAAATCCAAAACTGAAATTGTCTGAGACAATTTCGTGTTAGTTCATAAAATAATACACCTTTTTCTTTATATATTTACAGAAACCTTTTTATATTAATGTAGTTAATGCCTTAAATTCCCATGTGATTTGTGAAAAGTGCCAAATTGATGTTTCCGCTTTGCTGGTATTATGAATCAGGTTGATCAAAATATAAACAAAGATATGATCGAATCTGATCTGATCGACGTGGAATCCTTGGATTTTTCCGATGATCAGACATGGTGAGTCCTAAAATCGCATTAATAGTGCATATAGTTGAGTTTTCTGAATGCTTAGTTAGATACATCTAAAGGTCAGACGTTATGTGTCGCCAATTCAGGACATGTCAGTTTTTTTTAACTGTAAGTGATAGATAACTGGTTCCAATTAATCAACAAGTTGTATATTTCCAGTATTACCGCTACGTCTTTACAGTGTATCCCAAGCTTATAACCTGTGCATCATTAAATTAAATGACTCAATCTCTTGGTCAGTGGGTAGACCTGTACCTACTAACTTCACCAAGAGGCTCAGTATTCCAAAGAGGACCGCTGAATTATGAGGTGATTTTTTTTTTGCGTAAAGAACTCATAATTAGGAATACGTACACGAATTTTTACTGCTCGGAATTGATTAGGACTCTCACAATAAATTATTGAAAATAATAAATTTTATGGTTAACATTTATTCGGATAGTGAAGTGACAGCTCTGCTGCCAACTTTTCAATGTAAAAACGCTTTGAAAGCAACCAAAAGAATGTTGGCAGCACTGCTAAATTGCCCAAAAAAGCTAAAATACAATGCCATAAAAAAAAAATTTTTTTTTTATTTACATAAAAAAAAAGTCCAATGCCATAGCCATTTCTCCAGTTGGTGCAACTGTGTCCTCAGGTTACTATAATTTGTTTATTATTAATTAACAGTAGTAGTATTATATTATAGTAAAAAAAAGTATCATACCCGATAAGGTAACATTAGGTCAAAGTTAGTCACAGACCCGAATTAGTCTACCCCGACTCCACGTGGTACTAGTCTGCCCTACACTAGAGTGTTTTTATAAGCCCGGAGGCGCGGAGGGAGAGCAGCCCTCACCCGCTGTAGCGAAACACAGGCACCAAGCTCGCCGCTGCGGCTGAGGCTGGTCGCCGCAGGCGACCAAAAAGCCGAAGCTGCGGAGGCGAGCTTGTAATGCCTGCGTTTCGCTACGCAAGGGTGGAGGGGCTGCTCTTCCCGCAGCGCCGGAGACGTTTAAAACCTACAGTTGTCACATATCTGAGCGGTTTGGTTAAGCTCTGATGTAATTTTGACATTTTATAATTATTTTTTATTTTTTTTTTCGAAAAAATTAAAAAGTTAATTTAAAAAAAAGTATTAAGTTCCGAGTTTTGAGCTTTGGGGGAGGGGTAGGGGTATACCCCCCCTACCTCCCCCCACCCTCCCCCCCCCCAAATTCGACGGTCCTCTTTGGAATTTAGAACCCTTCAAGTGCATGCATGCTATTTGTTTGCCGTCCTATTGCAGGCACTTGTTTAATAAATAAACACTAATGTGATACCATTAAATATATCTGATTATTATGCTATTGATGTTATGAAACCCAATTTAATCATCATCTCAGCCAAAAGACGTCCACTGATGGACAAAGGCCTCCCCCAAGGAATGGGAGGTATTTGCAGTAATCGCCACGCTTGGCAGGCGGGTTGGCGATCGCAGTAGGTTGAGGGTAACCTCAGAGAGATGCTGCTGCCCATCCTCTGGAATGGTCCCTTAGTCGGCTTTTACGACACCCACGGGAAGAGATGGGGTGGTGCAATTCTTTATCCCTGGCACCACACAGGGAGAATTTAATCATTTTAAAGTTTTTTAAAGTTAAAAATAGTAGGCTAGCACCTAAAATGGTAAGTTAGCATCCAAAATGTAGTTTAGGTGCTAACTTTGTATTTTTAGGTGATAACTTAGTATTTTTGTGGGTTACGTTAGGTTATTTTGGTAATCGATTAAATACAACCCTTTTGTTATCATTATTCTCATTAAATTGTTACCTATTATTATAATTACAACAATTGTTGTCACATAACAGTTTTATCAATGCATTTAAATATGTTATCAATCTGTCCTTAATGATTTTATTATTTATCTGATCTGATATGTTTCGTTGTAAGAAAATTATAAAATATCTTTTTTAAATAGAAGTAAGTGTTCATTAAATTTAATGAATAATACCTATATTATGAAAATTATAGTATGCCCCTGGTGCCCGTTGTACGCTATCAACATTTTAAATTTTAATAGGGTCTTCCATCATTCACTACTTTATGCTAAATTCACGATATACAGCACAGCACTAATGTAATGTTTTAGTGATTTTATTGCCTTTATTTTTATGGTGTTAATTTCTCTTTCAATTGCTTCTTGATTGTTGATAAACTATATATATTTTCATAAGTATATATAAGTTTTAATATAGGATGGATATAATATCTAACTGTATGAACTAACTATCTCATAATATTATCAACAATAAAGATAGATTAAGACAACAATACATTGAAACTTGATACCTTATTTCATGATATACCTGCTGGACTAAGTTTTAAGTTCATTAAGATCTTTGATGATATCTGATTGTAATCAGTTAAAAATTTGTGTTTTAATCACACACTAGAAACAGTGTAATAATACATTTTCTTTTCTTAAGCATATGCAAACACTACATGTCCAGAGGAAACACTTTATATGGATCTGCTTATATTTACCTTGCATATACATTAGGCATGACAATTTAAACTATTTGTTGGCGCCACAGTTACATGGTACTAAATAATGTCAGAGATGCATAACATCATCATCACCAGGACATTAATCCCCACTGCTGGGGCACGAGCCTTTCCTAGGGAGAATGTGCCATCGCATCAGAAATGCACATCACTGGATATGTCAACACCAAGGATCACAATGCTGCTTGAGATGTTAAGTGGAAGTGTTCTGGAACTGAGGTGCTATGACAAATGGATTCTTTTCGCAGTGAATACGCAAACCTGTGTCTTGGAATGGTTGAACTGAACCAGATTCAATCCACACCATCCTGAGACCCGTTCCAGGAAGTTTTCAACTTTGGACACAAGTTTCAGTTGATTTTCTGGTATGAAAGTCTGAGGCAAATTTGGTTTTCCGATGTACAGGGCATCTTCCGTACTGTCCTCCGCATAGCAATGCATATTCTCTAACTTTAACAACTACCAATTCACACAGACCCAGTGTAATAGGAGTATTTCATTATTAGAGATTTTGGTTAAGCTCAAGAGGTTTTATGATTGTTTTCTTTTTTTAGGTTGTATACAGTCCCCGATGATTCTGGCAGCAAAGTGGACATTGTGGACCTGTCCTGTGATTGGCCAATCAATGAAGACGATGAGTACCTACAGTTGGAGAAAGATCTTAACTCCTTACTCGACAACATACTTAACAGTAAGTTCCTTTACTATATAAACGCATAGTTGCTTGGATTGAATGCGAGAAATAGGGATGTTGATAACAACAATATTTAATTCCAGAACATATACATATAAATAGATGTACATAGTTTATGATAGTTTTGAACAAAATGACATACTATGACATAATAGTAGAAAAAAGCTTTGGCAAGTCGTTCCTGTGTTCTTACACAATGGTCTTCCATTCAGCTTTGGAATTCTTTGCCGGCGCATGTTTTTCCCAGCTCCTACGAGTATAGTCCTGGGTCTTTTAAGCGGGGTGTGAAACAGCATTTATGCAGGCCGTCTTGAACGGGTGCGCTTGTTACCGTGCTTGTTTCACGGTGAGGAGCGCTCTCATTATTTTGGACTGCATCGGCTGCTTACCATCAGGCAGGATGTGGTTACAATGACGAGCCAATATAAAAACAGACAGTTGCAAAAAAGTTTCTCTAGACTAACCAGTGAACTACCCAATTGTGATCCAGATAACTCCGTTAAACTACTAATGTGAGCCCATCATCATCATCATCATCATCAGCACCCTATACACGTCCACTGCTGAACATTAACCGTCTCAGTGATCTAGTGGTTAAGACCACCGGTTTAGGCCCAGAGGTCACGGATTCGATTCCCAGCAGAGGGTACATTTTTGTGTACTCGGTTTGGTTGGTGGTAGGGCTTGTTTGTCCGCCTGGCTAGCCACCACCATCTTATCTAAATATGTCGCCATAACATCAATGTTTGTAGCATTGTTGTGTTCCGGCAGCTAGAGATAAGATCAGAGCCAGTGTCTCACTAGTTGAGGATCCCGGGTGAAATGCGCTTCCATCATTGGCCTTATCATCACTTAACGTCAGGTGAGATCAAAGCACTGTGCTTACCCATAAAATATTTTTTTTTAAAACATAGGAGTCTCCATGCCACTAAACAAATAACCCTTACCTAATTACAAATGTTATAACTTTTCTGTTTGGTTAACAGGACTATTAATTAATGTGTAAAACTAAGTTAAAAGCTTATTAATAACTAGCGGCCCGCCCCGGCTTCGCACGGATGTACTTTTATTTTAATATAGCCTATGTTACTCAGCGCTAATGTAGCATTCTAATGGTGAAAGAATTTTTTTAAATTGGTCCAGTAGTTTTTGAATTTATTCGTTGCAAACATACATACATACAAAAATACAAAGCTAACCTCTTTATAATATTAGTATAGGTAATCTCTAAAAATCTGTACCTGTTGTATAAAACGAAGGATGGATGTAATACCAATGTTTAAATGCGCCCATTATTAAACTTTGGCCATGAAGAATGGTATCTATCACTCATGACGAATTTGGGTGCAGTTGCTTTGCTTCAGTGATTTGGGATGAAGCATTATGTTGTATCATTAATCATTAGGGGATTTAATTATCTGGTCTTGCATTAAAAGTATTATTTATCTACCTTTCTTATTAGGTAAAAAATTATGTCCGTTTAATGTTATGTCTAGGTATTTTATTATTCTATTTATTTTCTTATAGCATACATTATTAACTTACATTTTTATTATATTTTTACCCGCGTGGTTCCCGTCCCCGTGGGAATATCGGAATAAAAAGTCCTATGTGTTAATCCAGGTTATAAACTATCTGTATGCCGAATTTCATACAAATCCATCCATCCGTTGCAGCGTGAAGAAGCAACAAATATACCTACACACATTCACACAAACTTTCGCATTAATAATATTATTAGTGTGATTATTATTTGGGGGAGAACACACTAGCAGCTCAATGCGTTATGTGTTTCGAATAATTTATCCAGCCTGTTTTTAAATGTATTTATGCATTGCATTTTTTTATAGTATATCTTTAATTATGTTAGTTTTGAACATTTTCTTAAGGGGGTGCAGCGCGGAATTTCGAAAATTTACGTGTTTTTAAGTCACTGGTGCTAGGAGCTAAATAGGTCATATACATTAAAAGGACTAGTGTAGGTTAGCTTGATCCTTTCACAAGGTCATGGTTGTCTTGGAATTTGAAAAAAGTACCCAGAAACTGCATAAACAATACGTAAAAGTAATGATATCTAAAAACTTATTTCTTCAAAAACTATGTAAATATAGCAAATGAAACAATGATCCGACATCAAAATGTTTGTATTGATATTCCGCAGGTCACTGTTGTCTTAGTTTTCAATTAAAAAATATGAATATAAAAATATTAAGACTTTTATTATTTTTTACCCAAACGCCTATGATTTTACGAAAGTAAACATTGCTCTAATTAAATCACCAGCCTACTCTATACAGATATTAGTGTGCGTGCGTATTCGTAGCGTGCCCCGTTGTCACACCACTGCCACGCGCCGCTCGCTCGCTATCATAAAGAAACTTGAAACTCGCAGTTTTGCGTCCGCGCTGCACCCCCTTAAATAAGACATTGTTTTGTGATATGGCATTCTCAATACAAAACTATGATCTATTATTTATAATAGTAGAAGAAAGCTTTATGTATGTTTAATTTATGTGTTTCTGTTGTGCTAAAGGTGCCAAATACTAATATGTCCTTTTTTGTCATTCAGTCCAGTTGTTAGTATGGGTTTATACAGCTGGCAGCTCTAACAATATCGTGTTCATCCAAAAGATCACTTAATGCTGTTATTTATACAAATCATGAAAATCTAAATATATAACGTCGTCGTGAGGAAAGTGAGAAATCAACGCGGTTAGATCCATGTAAAAAGTTTCATTTCAACGTGTAGTGTTCGCGTAATCTTTTTAAAACAATCGCATACCTATGTCGACGTTCGTAACCCCAAGTTTCGATATTGACCCTCTTGCACCCAAACGTTTATTGACGACTGATCCGATCCAATGACATCCGACACGCACCATAAGCCCTGGACAAAGATCAGATTTCCTCATACATACTTTCATGCTTATGTATGTATAGGTATTTATGTACGTACTTGTATTTATATGTGAATGTCTCCACTGAATCGGAAATATTTGTAAAGGTATAAGATTGCGTAGATAACGCAGATTTAATCAACATAGAGGAAGTAGGTTGTCTTACAATCAACATTGAAAGCGTTTACGACCTTACGGCCTTCGTTTGGTAAGCTGATAATAAATTTTGACGAGAGTCTTATGGTCCACTAGGCCCCGATCATTGAAATCAAATCATCACTACAATTGATGGGGATTGGCTTAGTCATCAAGTTTGCCAAATACGGGTGGGTGATCATAAACACGGGCTACGCATCGAAAAATGGGAAAAACCGATTACCCAACGTGGGAATTAAACCCAGACCTCTGGCTATCGGCCCAGCGGTTGGCCAAAAGCCCACCGATGCATTCCCAAAAAAAAAGTTATTCCAGATAACACTCTACTAAAAGAGGCTGTTGTAGGTACTCCTAAACTCTTTCAATATGTTTCCAATCATTTTGCCACAACACATGAGTGTGTGGCGTCGGTTATTAGATGTCCAGACGGCATCTATTGTTGATCGTCGAACAGTTCAATGTCAGCGAGGCAATTTTCCAATTACATCTAAGCATCTATCAAGAAACAAGTACCTATGTTATGGGAAACTGTAGCACGCGGTAAAGGTAGAAGGTTTGTTTTGTTAAGTTTAATAAGTTTTTGGTAACCCATCTGATGACCGAATTTTGCGAACGTTACCTACTTAACTTCAGCAATCGCAGACCGAGCGCATTACATACTGCCCCATTGATTGAGCTCCTCTTCCACATCTCATCACTTGCATACATTGATGATGCCAACCTTGCCGGTATCGGTTACGACATTACTTGAGCGGTGTAGACCTTACCGTGTAGCTGTAAATTATAGCGCCATTAATATAAGTTAAACTAGTTATGCAGAGAGATTTTTTGCAGTTAATTCGTCTGGGCCTAGCTTTTATAATAATTTATGATAGTGTTATGAAGCGGATTCGAGGCAGACCACCTGCCAGATGGTCAGACCATATCATCGGGGTGACAGGAAAACGAGGACCGGGACAAGATTTAATCCGGCTCGGGATTGTAACCCGTCACCTACCTATATTAAATCGGCGCAAAAAAATTCTTGTGTTTTTGGAATCAGAATACTCTGACTTGCTGTGTCATATCATAATAAGGTCCGGCAAGTATTTGAAAGAATGGCAATTAAAAAATGAAATAAAAGAATTTCTGCGACAGTATTCAAAGAAGGTACTCTAACTATTTGTCTTAGAATAAATACAAGGAGTATTTATTTATTATAGGAGCCCGCGAAAATGTTGTTATTATTTTATACTATAATAGGTGACCCGGCGGACTTCGTACCGCTTTGACAGTTTCTATGACAACAAAAAAAACAAATCTTTAAATAGTTTACGCGTGAAAGCGTATCAAACAAACAAACTAACTAACTTTTTACAAAAACACAAATGTTGAAAAAATTTCCACAAGCAGGAGGAGGAGGGCACTAGGAATGTCAGAAGGGTGCAGGTTCAAATCCTGCTCGTGGAAATGTTTTCAACATTTGTGTTTTTGTAAAAAATAATTAAAATAATTAAAGTAAAAAATTCAAATAATGCGTTTGTTCGCAACAAAAATTGCGTTAAAAATTATTTGAACATTTTTAACTCACTTTTTTTTATTAATCCTATGTCTTTGATTATACTCTTGAGAATATGTGTACAAATTTTCATGATGATCGGTTGAATAGTTTACTCGTAAAAGCGTATCAAACAACAAACAAACAAAACATGATGGCCTGTTTCTACATCTATCCACCTAGCTGCCTGCAGTAGACTATAGTCGGTTAAAATTAGTTTCCCACTTCGATTTACCAAGTTATATCGATTGCATCACTCAAAGTAATCTTACAAACAAGTTACGTCGTCGATTTAAAAACATAGTAGATAGGTAGCGTCGTCTAGCTAAAACATAGTACGTTTTGTACAGGTAATTAGAATTCTTAACACCGGAAGCGTTGGAGGAAACGAACGTCTTGCACGAGAATTTTCCCATAATAGAGGCTTTTGAACGATCGAACTATCGTCTATTTACGTAACTTATGTACTTTTAATACGTGTAGTTTTCATGTTTAGATTCTATTTCAAGCGCAGGCGGAAGCGCAGTTCACCCAGATTCCTCACTACAAATTGGCTTTCTTATCTCTAACCTATACCTGTATAATCCTGAATATAACAAATAGGGTATCGTGCATAGATACGCAGACGCTTTCGGGCCCAGACACAATAGAATTCAATTGTTCTGTGGTAACCAATGCACATGAATTATAACCACTCATGGAAATCACCCTATAAAGTTATGAATATAATAAATAACAATAAATTTAAAAAACATACCTGAGAAGCACCTTAAAGCAGAGATATTTAGGTTGTTTGTTACTAAGTAAAATTGCAAAGTGGCAACCAGCTGATACATTGTTTTTGGCTGTCAACTTCACGGTCAAACAAAAAAAAAGACAAAACTTGTCAGGGTTGAACAAAAATAATATTACCTCATAAAATAATTTTGAGTTTTTGTATGGAAAAGTAAATTTTCGTAAATATGATATGATATGATTTAAAATTACGTTAGGACGAAAGACTAAACTCTTAATGCTTTGGACCCTTTCTCATATATCTAACGGATATGCAATATGTCGTACAAATATTATATACTTCATATCAATTGTAAACATAGCTTGTTGTGACGTCACACTTCGATCATGTTACGCTCACGTATTGTAATGAAGACAATCCATAACGAAAGTCACGCCTACGTCGATCACCATTCGAAACTCGTTTCTAAACGGACAGTTTCACTATTTGCATGAGTCAAGAACAATAGTATTCTTTAACAGCAAGTGTAAGGAAGATCAGGCTATCATTCAACACTCTTTTTCTTTTGGTATCTGCTACCAGACCGTCTCGACCGGGTTGTCGCTAGAACTCGGAAGGTGTGTGGGTTTTTAGACTATGGTCTGCCCGACCCACTAAATCACACGGTACTCGCAGAACCCCGAGCACTCATATAGCCATTCACGGCAATTATGCCGTGAATGGCCTGAATATGCGTATTGGCCAGGGTGCTGAATTATCAGCACCCTGGCCAAATGGTTGGTTGGTGTCATGTATCTACAACAACCAACACGGCTGAATGTGCCTTCTGAAGTACGGAGAAGGAGGGGGATATTTATAATTTAGTCTCCCATCCGATCAAACAAATTGCTTAGTTTACAAGATCGCAACCCAATCGCATAACGAGTTGCACCATTATTCTCCTTATAAAATACCAAAAATCTTTGACTTTTTACCTGACTGCGTCAGAAGGAGGGTTAATTACTGGTTTGTTTCCCCAATTCCCCATAACTCCGATAGACTTCTACTAGAACCCCACTCATAGCTTTCTGGATGCATTGTAATGAAACAGCTCTTACGAAGCTATTCGTGTTTAATTTAATTTTGATTGATTTGATTTTATCCTGACGTTTCGAACCCTTTAAACCAAATGTGCAAAATAATCGCAAGCAGATCCGTAAAAGTTGTTTCATTTTAAGTAAATATTTCACCGGTATCAGATATCAAGCTACCGATTAATACTATACAATTTGTTATTCTTATTTAGTGACTGCGAGAGTGAGGTGTGGTAAGGAAACTAGATACGTATGAAGTACACCATGCATGGCTAACTATCGCAATCAATTGTATGTAATGTATGCCTAATGCGGCTTTCTTTTAAACTTCCGCGATTGGACTGCATTTCGTCTTATGGAAATCCATCTGATAGTTGACTTTGAATAGCTGTAGTAGTATACTAATGTTTGCAACAATGTTAAAATAGAGCTTTATGACGGAGTCTGACCGAAGCGTATCACCGTAACGTACATGTTCGATGCGAGCATTCGCATGGTCAGTACCTACAATAAGCCGAGCCGCTCGCTGCTCGCGAGATATCGGTCAGTCAGTCATGTGACGTATTAAGCTCGCTGCGAATGGTACGTTACATTTACGTAGGATGTTCGCTCCGGTTAAGCAAACTCTTTATACTTGCACTTTTTTGGATAGCAATTTTTTTTATGTTAAAAGATGGCAAACGAGCTGTCGATTCGGCTAATACCTGATGGGAAGACGTTATCGCCGTCCATAGATATCTGCTGCTTCCGAAGAGCTGCCTCTGCATACAGACTTTCTCAATATTCTTGGAGACGTTAAGGGCAGTGCCTTGGAACTTGGGCGTTCTATCGGTTGGGGTTTTTTTTTATGGAAAAGGCGCAAACCTGCTTTAGCAATTCAGCAACTTTTGTAAGGCGCGTGAAGCAGGGCGCTGGTAATTTAGGGCTATAACTTAAAAAGCCTATCGTCCATGTTGGAAGGCCCAATCCCACCCGTGAGACGTTTATAGGCTACTGTTGAAATACTATTAGAAATCTTATCTCGAAACATGTTATCAATTTGGAAGTAAAAGTAAGCCTCAGTAAGGATCCCCTTATTGACACGCAGACGTCCCGTTAAGGATCGCTCACGTATTGTCTTCCTTATCGTTTAAGGTCCCTGCCTACTACAACGTACCGTACTCCCCGACCGCAGCATCGAAACATGCGAAAATGTTCTCTTAATAAATTAGTATCAGACAAGCAGTAAACCTTTCCGTTGCTGGCCAAAAACGTTGTCAAGCGTGGTAATTGCGAGTTGTGTTGACAGTTCGATACAGTATTACTCAATTTAACTATAACTCCCATTTTTATGGAATCCAATTAGACCAACATAGTGACATACTTCAAAATAAAACTTCAGTGTAGTTAACTTTTTAATATGTTTAATAGTGAAGAAGTGACTAGTGCAGACTTCTGACAAGTTGTTGCTTACCAACGCGACGTCATACACAACAACATAGGGCCCCGAATCTATTTTAAAACGTCCACAACGTCCTTTTTTGTACTTAGAAAAAATTATAGCACCTGGCCCCTGGAGCATGTCCGTTGACGTTTTAAAAGAACAGAATCAAGGATCAAAAAGCTGTTAATCCGTTTCAGTGGGCAAAACAGTGTTCTTAATGTTCTTGCCTGTGTCCGTCACAGAAAAAAGAATATAGTGGGCATACACCTTTAATTTTGAGTAAACAATACAAACAAAGATGCCTTATTTTCTTTGCAGCAAGAGTCACTAACTGACGCAGTTATTGCACGTGCGTGTACCACTTAACAGCTGTCACTGTCATCTAAGTCGTTTCCTGATCGCCATCCTCTGTGAATAACAATTCATCGATCATCAATTTAGTAACCGATTAATTTAATAGTGCGTGACTTTGCGAACATTTTCGATTCTTTCCTTTTATTTTGTATGAAACACTGGTAGCTTGGGACAAGCCGTTTTGCATCTTATCCTTTAACTTATTAGGTTTAAATTGTATAACGCCAAAGTGTTGTGAAGTTTGGATGCGTATTTCAAACGAGTTTGTTAACCTTTTCCGAAGAGATTAGCGCAGCAATCAGTCTAATATTGAAAATGATTTAGCTTTTTTGCATTGGTTTTTACTCGTATTACGCTAATTAAAAATTAATTATCTTTTTTGTGTGAGGTGGACAAACACGTTATATCGAAACTGAAAATAGGATTTTAGAAAAACGACTTACCTCAGGTCAGATGAGACTTGAAGTCGTGACCTTTCCCAACACAAGGGACAGCTCCTCGGTCACCCTGGGACTCCTGGATAGATATTGGTTTATCTGTTTGTCCAACCCGTTTCTTTTTTGGAGAAAGTTTTGTGGTCTTTTTCCCGCATTGCATTTATAATAAGGGTGGCGATGAATGGTGATAAAGTCACTACTATTATTAGCGATGACTTGATTTTAATTATAGAGGTCTCTGCGCAGCATCTCACTTGTCGGTGAACTGATAATATTAGAATAAGAATCATCATCATCATCATCATCATCATCATCATCATCATCCTTCTAAACTAATCCACTGCTGGACATAGGCCTCTCCAAGTATGCACGCCACAGCACGATCCTTATCACGAATAAGAATAATAAACATGAATTCAGCTTTAAACAATAAGATAAATGCAAAAATGCAAAGAAATTACAGCTAAGCTTCAAAAAAGATGAGTCACTTAAGTGACTGACTCAACCCCTTTTTCCCTAAGTCCACAGAAATATTTACATTTCACAGTAATTAAAAAAGTGCGACTTGTGTACTAAAAGCCGTAAAGGCGGATCAGCTAAGCTAGTTTGACATACAGATCCATTTCTACGATTAGCTCAGTTTACGGCCCCACTGCTGGGGCACGAGCCTTCCCTAAGGATGGATAGGGAGAACGGTCTATAAACCACCAAGCGGGCCCAGTGCGGATTGGTGGTTGTTAACGACTGCTTATGCAGCCGGACCAACGGCTTTACGTGCCTTCCGAAGCACGGAGGAGCTCGAAATGATATTTTTTTGGTCACCTATCCAATTACTGACCTTTGCAATAGTTGGTTAACCTCAGTACTCGCTGACCGGGCGCGTTAACCACTGCACCATCGAGCTACTCCAAAAATAACTTATAGTAAGAATCTCGTTAATGAGTTTATTGATAGCAATAAAATAGCTGAATATCTTTTCTTCCTAGTCTGTAACTAAACGACCCACTGCTGGGCTCAGTTCTTCAATATCACATGGAGATATTGGGCTGTACCCACAACCCTGTCCCAATGCCGGTAGGTAGGTTTTACGACTAACGAGAACAAACGGCACCAAACAGCTTAACGTATCGTCTCTTAATTATAATTATCTGTGCTCAACCACCATAATACAACAATACCCATTGTTACAGATGAAGTGCTTGCGATGCCGGACAAGCACAAGTTTGATTCGCGCACTTATGTCAGACCCAAGAAGCGTGCGCAGCGGCCTAGCATCCAGAGTATCGTGGAAGTGCCTACCAACCCCTCGCCACCGCCCCACTCCGCCAACAAATACTTGACGTACAACAAATACAATACGCCTTTAGGACCGATGAATCCTCTGCTGCGGCTGAAGACCTTCAATGTAGACGCTAACACGGAGAACAGTCATGTGGTTAAGGAGTATGCCATGAAGAGAAGGAGCTTGGTGCAAGATGACGATCCTCAGGTGAGATTTTTTAAATATTTACACAACTGTTTTTGCGATCAAATTATAACTCGGGAGGGTAGAGAATATGAGGAGTTTCTGAGGTTAATTCCCAGGTCGGAGAGAGTGTTTCGGGTTTTGATGCACAGCCCACGTTCGAGATCATCAACCCTCATTTGCTAATATCCATTATGACTTTATAACAATCCGAAGGACAAATTATAACTTTACTTTTGACATTGTGTTTAAGTGTTCAGGTACTTTCTTTGCTGTACTTCAATTGATTAGCCAGTATATAGCCAGTACAAAATATTATTTATTTACTAAAGCCAGATTACTGATCAGTTAGTCTATCGCTGTGAGTTTGCTAAAACCCCTTAAATAAAGCTTCGCTAAAATGTTTTCGTCATGCACGGCTTGGACGACGAAAACATCTGTGCACGCTAATGGCACGTTTTAACTAATCGTCATTTTTTTGAAAGTTATTGCAATGCAATTAGGTTTAAAGAACGTAACGGAACTCTTTGCATTTAAGTTATCTTGTATAACGTACCATTAATTACGTTGTGAATGACGTTGATTGCGGCGAGGTCATACGTTTTATACAGCGATCGCGAAAGCTAAGTTACGTTGGGTGCAGTCAGTACACGGATGGGTGACCGAATTTTTTTTGGTTCTCGAATTTCCTCCGAGCTAACAAAAAAAACAAGAAATAAGAGTTCGTTTTTACCCTTCTTATATCACAACTAATTTAGACCGTCACATCTCTCCGCACGGCTCCGGTATAATTGTGGAGACCGCGCCTTAAGCTGCTGTTCCGGCTGGTTGTTTTTTTTTGTCGATGAGTAGGCAAATGACTCCGCTCCACCTGATGTTAATCAAAAGCGGAGTCGTCGGAGTTGCCATCCTCACCTGGCCAACTGATGTTGTGAGTTGCTGTCCTCACCTGGTCAATTGATGTAACGGAACTCTCTGCCGTAGCATAAGAACCCCATTATCCGTAAGTACGTATAATGGGGTCCATAAGCTACGCTAGATTTTAGTAAAACAGGCAAAAGCAAGAGAAGCAAAACTCTAGATTGATTCAACTGGTGTTTTATTGATTTACAGCCAGATAGAGTTGCCAGTGTTAGGACCCTGGTTTATTTAAATTAAAAAGCAAAAAAAGTCAATAAGTTAGTAATTCTTGTTTCGCAAAACAAATATATTTATCGCTAATATCGATTATCGGTTAGTCTCTGGCAGGAACAAGGGGGCCCCATCGAGCGCGGGGCCCAGAGTGCCCAATGGTAATGAAGGGCCTGGTTGTTGTAAAACAAAGTCATAATGAGTTTCAGTATTGTTCGTCATAATGTACGAATATGTTTATGAGTGCATCCCGATACGTAATATTGGCATACGCGCGCGCTGATTCACTTGTTGGCAAAATAGCCATTGATAATGTCTCCGTTATGTAAGCTTCGTTAGCTGTAAGAGCTTTCATCATCACCGGTTTATTTTATGTCCCCACTGCTTATTTTATGGCACAAGCCTTTCCTATGGATGGTTAGGGATAATGGGCCATAAACCACCACGTGAGCCCAATGCGGATTAGTGGTTGTTAACGACTGCTAATGCAGCCGGGGGCAACAGCTTAACGTGCCTTCCGAAGCACGAAGGAGCTCGAGATGATACGTTTTTGGTCACCCATCCGATGATCGGCCTTTGCGAAAGTTGCCTAACCTTAGCAATCGCAGACTGGGTGCGTTAACCACTGCACCATTGAGCTTCCAATTCAGAGCTTTCAAGCCTATGGTTATTAAAAAATATGTTCCATAAGGCTGGGACTTGCTGTGTCCCCGTAATGGGTCCTTCATCATAATCAGCCTTTTATAGTCCACTTCTGGACATAGGCTTCTCACCAAGACACGGCCATTTAGCATGATCTGCGTCGGTTGCCAACCACCTTGCGAAGGTCAGTCATCGCTCCACCTAGTAGATATATAGTAGTAGATTTATAATGTTAGATTTTAATAATACCTACGTCAAATAAACAAAAGATAATTAATTAGTGCTTTATTTATTTAAATTTAGAGTTTGAGGAAGTTTCTGTATAAAATAATTTTAATTACTACTTCAACCGCCATTATAGAATTCTCATATATTATATATAATATGGCAACAATTTATTAATTGTTCTTAATAACATTTTCTTATAATTAACCTTGTATAGTACTATTCTAATAGGTAACTATTTTTTGGTATCAGGGTTCCAAATTATCAAGATAATTACGCTTCTTGATAATTATAGGATAATTATCCGATTCGATCCGATAATTATCACCTGTGTAAAATTCATTTGTTACATTATCATATGCGACTACTGTAAGGCTCGTTCATTTTTATTTTTTTTCTTTATTTGATGGCTTCGTGCGATTAGCACATTTAGCCAGTGTCAAAGTATTTTTTCTCACAATTAATACATAAATAAACAATATTTCCTTCCAGTGCGATGATTATGAATGATAATAGAAATAAGAAGTGAGAAATTATATACCCCCCGGGTGCACCAAAGTTCACCTAAATTTTCAACTCCGATAATTGGAACTCCGAAAATGTTCTTCATAACAATTACAATTCCTAACTACTCTTTTTCTAATGTTTATAGTTCCGAATCATTCAACTTCATAATGTCAGTAGCAATAAACATCTCATCATCATCATCATCTCAGCCAAAAGACGTCCACTGCTGGACAAAAGGCCTCCTCCACAGATCTCCATGAGGGGTATTTGCCGTAATCGCCACGCTTGCCAGGCGGGTTGGCGATCGCAGTTGGTTAAGAGTAACATCAGAGAAATGCTGCTGCCCATCCTCTGGAATGGAATAATAAACATCTATTATACTATTATTTGTTTTCCTATATTTTCTCAACATAACCGTCTTTTACACTATTATTTAAACATAGCTTATTTGAAGCGACTTTAAAATAAATTCGCTTAGGTTAGCGACGAGCGGGTTAGGTTGACATAAACACAGTGCCAGAAGCGACTTTAGGGCGTTTCTCACATTAATATACATCAGTTTACAATGGAAATTATGTTTAGGGATAAAAAGCGATAAGAAAAACAACAGTAGGTAACGTCTTACGCGACCTCCGCGCGGCCGCGGGCGAGAATCTTACGCGATTTTCTTTTCCTTATTACGAGCATATTAGTTTCCAATCAGATTATGTATGGGGAGTTATTAAATAATAAAATACAGTATGCAATTGTTCTGTGTCGCCCAGCTGCACAAATAGGCCATATGACCGCAGTTACAAAATAAAGTGTGGGTAATACTCACTGCACTCGGCTTGGTCGTGACCTTGTTTCTCTAAATTAAGTTCTATGCCTTATGTAATAAACGAGACACTCATTTATTCTGGCGATTGGCAGTTGTCCGCTTTCGTAATTTTACGTGTGATTCGTTTGTAATCGAATTATGATTGTTAACCGTTTGGAGTTACAACACACTTAACAATCATTGGTACTCTTGATGACAATTTCCGTGTAAGAAACACCAAACTAGGAACTTCGATTCCGATCCTGCCTCGGAGTATTGAGTAGCGGACAGGATATGGTTGCGTCTTGCCATCCCCTCTAGAAGGAAGGATTTTCTTTCACTATGACATGAGAAACCTTTAGTTTTTTGCCGCACCTAAAAGTCAGGTTACGCTGTAAAAGCCATTTGAGACCAAAGGCAATCCATTTTCTAAAGAAAAAGAGTCTTGATACTGTAGGGCATTTTTGTGCTTTGAATATTAAAGAGCTTAACAGTTTTTATGTATATTCATTATATTTTGTACTAACACTCGCTCTGATCAATGAATATAAATATTTTATTTTACAACGCCTTTATCTCTTTTGACAATATTGCCGATGTTGAATGTGAAAGCGCACTTTACCCCGATTCTTTTAT
The DNA here is from genome assembly GCA_963082485.1 of Eudonia mercurella. Lineage (NCBI taxonomy): Eukaryota > Metazoa > Arthropoda > Insecta > Lepidoptera > Crambidae > Eudonia > Eudonia mercurella. The sequence goes on along the minus strand of OY720040.1, from coordinate 12,412,447 downwards.
TACTAGGGGACCTAGATATCTTATCTTATCTCAAAATGTCCAACATTGTTGTTTGTCTACTAAACTACTATTAAGCTACTGCGGACAAAACTATGCCACCAACAAAACTAATTTCATACATGTTGAAGTTGGTTTTGTTGGTGGCGTAGCTTAGGGCTTCCAGGTCTGAGACAGGTGGCACAAAAAGGAGACCCAGAAGGTACATACCGCGCTCGAGCAACTCACGCATAGACCCTTTGCACAAACGCACGGACCTAGGAACAGCTCGGATCAGTCCGAGCGCAGCTGTTGGGAGATTCCGTGTGCGTTAGAGACTGTCTTATGTGTGCGTTGCTCGAGCAGCTTATCTTCTGCAGTTTCCTTATTTTGTGCTGGTGGTCTTAAGACTGGACCAGAAAGGCGATTATCGTATGACACATACATTTTCTAGTTAGACTCGGACAGTTACCAGGAAGTGGTGACCCCGGCCTTTAACAGATCCATTCAGTGGTTTGTGGCATCCTTTTCGGAGGAGCAATTGATTGTGACATAGTATTTTATAATTCAATTTAATTAACTTTTTTTTATCCTATTCGTTGTGAGTCACTTTGTTATCATAGGTGCACAGCCTTTGTAAAGAAAACGTGCCATAATACTTGGCTATGTAAACACGTGTGTTATAAAGTTATAGTAGCAATGTAACAAACAATACATTATAATTGTGTTAACTTTTTGACCGCCACAGTGCAGTTGGCTATAATCGACAAGCGATAGCGTGCCCAGCACGCCAACGACGGGAATGATCTATACTATAGTTTACAAAAATACAAAATGAAGATATTTGGAAATTGAACTGAATTGAATACTTGGCGTTAGGGTTGCCAACTTTTATTAGAAGAAATAGAGTATATCTGATTTCAAAGGAGGTAAATAAAGAGTACGGACTTTATATTTTTAAAAAGGTATTTTTTGTACATTTTGCAGCACATACCTAACAATTTTTCACGGTTTTAAAAGAATTGCATGAGTCCAAACATTCTAACTCTAAATTTATATAGATCAAGAGCTCTTTTGGACTTTTTTGGTTCTGATAATGGGTTTGCATAATATTACATGACTGGCACTAGTATAGTAAACATTGTGTAAAAAGAGTATTTAAGCATATTTTATTAGTGTTATAGATTATAGAGTACGCCTACATGATATAGAGTACAATACTCTATTTTAGAGTACGGTTGGCAACCCTACTTGGCGTATAGGACACGGCGACGTATGTAGCTACTATGTATCGCAAAAAGTTTATAAAACAAAATGCCGTCTGAGGCAAACTCTCTCCGAAAAAATCCTCGACTTTCCTATTAAAATAATATAGAAAATTATAACAGTTGATAACAGGTGATGCCAACGTAACGGAAACAAGTCATTGAAATGAAACAACTTATACGGATCTACTCGCGTTTATTTTACACATTACTTTTTAATGTTTATCCTGATGTTTGACGTTTTGCGGAAATAAGTCAGTTTTTTTGACTACAACATGACCATGACATTGGTCGAGTTCGGCCATCGACTCGTTGTGCTCAGTAAGTCAAGGGCGTCATTCGGAATTTTTGTATCGCAGTAATAAATCATAATCTGTAAGTAGTCGTTCTTGTTGTAAAGAAAATATACCTCAGAAACTGAATCCTAAATAAAATGCATCTAATCATAGACAAATGTTTACATAAAGTTGTGAATGAAACAAATATTAATAATATTTATAAAAGAAGTAGATATTTACTAAATGCTACTCTGGCACCAGCGACTAAAACTTATTGCATAATGATATGGTATAGTCGTGAAAATACGTTAAAAATCGCTAATTGATTATTTTAAACCATATTACAATCAAAAGATTAAGGTTTACTTAATGTCATGCTTAAGCCAATACCCAGCAATTGTAGCGATGACTTAATTTCAATGATGGAGGCCTTACTTACCTACTTAATATCAAGTTACTTATTACGGTAGTTTTAGTGTTTAAGGAAAGACATGATGTAAATGAGAGTGGCTGGCAACAGTTAGATGAAAGAGCTGAAGATTATGCTCAGTGTTTTTTTTTTTTTTAGAGAATTTGCTGATTGCCTCAGACGGCATTTTCAGCTTCACCAGGTTTTTTGGGGGCGGTGAGAACTTAAAGGGTTCCTCAAGCCGTGTGAAACGAATCACCTTCGGAGTTTTCTAGAGGGAACGGCATCACGCACTAGTGCGGGTACGAATCGGATCGGAGTGCTCAGTGACGTATACTGGAGGAAGTAGAGCACCCCAGTACCAACTCCTTCCATTTGACCGCGTTCAACGCAGAGCTGCTCGTATTGTCGACGACATGGTCGGCTCGATCCACTGCCTCTTCGGAGAGACGTTGCGTATCTGTATATTGTACCGCATATATCATGGGGAGTGTTTTGAGGAATTGTTCGGCTTGATCCTTGCCGCTGATTTCCTTCACCGCACTACACGCAATCGACTGTCATTCCATCCACACCACCTTGATGGATGGCGGTCTACTACTGTGCGTTTTTCACGAAATTTCTTGCCTCGAACTACATAGTGTTGTAGAACCAGCTCTCGGCGGCGGTATTTCCGGACCGTTACGACCTTGGGATCTTCAAGAAACGAGCCTATTCCTTCCTTAAAGGCCGGCAACGCGTCTGCGTTTCCTCTGGTTGATGGTCGCGGCGGTGATTACTCTCCTCAGGTGACCCGCCTGCTCGTTTGCCTCCTTCTTTTATATAAAAAAAAAGGTATATGTCCTGCCACTGCTGACACGGACTGTTTATGATGATGAAACTTTTTCTTCAATGTATATTTCTGTTTTTCGCAGCTGGAAGATCTAGACGTGACACTAGCCTCGGAGGTGTCAGATCGATTGTCCACCGACCACACGCCTTCGAGACCGATCAACATCGACTTCTCGCAGCCAGCACACAATATACACAACACCTTTAACAAGTAAGTTAAGTATACTGTATACACGGCTGCACTATTGACTACCAGAAATTGTCAATTTACCTCAATAGAATTTAAACTTTATGTGCCTTACAAATAAACAAAAAATAAGGTCCGAATAGTTATTCTGTGTTTTGTCTCTTTTACCCTAATTTGAAATGACGTTTACATGACAGGAACAATACACGGAATAACTATTCGGACCTTACAAAAACACAAATGTTGGAAAAAATTCCACAAGCAGGATTTGAACCTGCACCCTTTTGACATTCCGGGTCAGGTGCTCTTCCAATTGAACATTTATTCGGACCTTATTCTATGTTTATTTGTAAGGCACTATGTCTATGAATATGGTTGAACCTTTTTTTGACAGTTTTGGATAGTCTAAAGTAAAGCTGTTTGCTCTTTATGATATATTCTTTATGACCGTTTTATTAAATCCACTGACTCTTCTAATGACGCTACACACACCCTGATAGACTAAAGAAAATCCAAGAGATGACGTCGACTCAGTTCCGACATGAGCTTTACCAAGTTCACATATGCACATAAATAAACCTATCCAAAACTGTAAAAATTCTTCAATAAATGTTCAACCATATGCCTCAGACATTAAGTTCAAAACCTATTAAGAAAATTTTACAGTTTCTGTACAAAACACCAATATTCATTCGACCAAAATGTATAGAACAGCTGAATTTTATTTTAGAGTTAGGGAGTTAGTCCAATAGTAAGAGTTGTTCGTTTGTATCACTGGAGTCATCTCAGACATTTTGGACGGTGATAAAAAAGTCAACTTTGTTATATGCGGCGAGAAGCAAAACTCTGTTTTTTAAATTAACTTTATTACTAACACTAAACTTATATTTAAACAGAGATTGGAGGAGGTTAGCACGGGACGGTGGTTGGAAACGAACTGAACTTGAGGCTTTTTTTTTTTTTTTGAGAGAGTTTGCTGATTGCCTCAGACGGCATTTTCAGCTTCACCGGGCTTTTTTGGGGGCGGCGAGGAACGTAAAGGGTCCCTCAAGCCGTGTGAAACGAATCACCTTTGGAGGTTTTCTAGAGGGAACGGCATCGCGCACTAGTGCGCGTCCCCGTGCCCTACTAGATTCTCCGAAGGGTTCGGATTGGATCGGGAGTTGAACTTGAGGCGGGCGCGGGACAAGGTTTTATTATCATGAGGTTCGTAGGAAGGGTACAATAATCATAAAACTAATGGTCTTAATAAGACTACGGCTCGGGAACATCTGGTGTAGCTTAAACAAAGCGCGTAGGAAGGGTACAATAATCATAAAACTAATGGTCTTAAAACTACGGCTCGGGAACATCTTTAGTTATTAGAAAAATACAATTCATGATATTTATTGCAACCTCATGGTGTAACGTCTGGTGTTTCTAGGAAAGATACAGTTCGTGGTATTTACTGCAACACGTGGTGTTTAATTAGGAGAAAGCGTTGCGCCCTTAAGAACAATAGATTAGAGTATTACTTAAAACTAACAATAATAATAATGTACTAGATTCTAGGGTCATAACATAACAACTTGTATATAAATTCGCTTAGTTCAGGGCTACTTATCCAATATGATCTTGTTTAGCTATCTGGTAAAAACTTTGTAAAACTTTATTAATGAAAATGATAGTAATACTTCAAAATAGCGATTTTGATATAACCATAACATTGTAAAAGCAAAATACTAATCGGTAATAAATTACCGATATGTTGCAATTTACTTACTTTCACTGCAACAGTGTAAAAGATTCCACGAAATCCCGCGATAAAGTTAAGTTCATTCATACAGACAATTCACATTGATAAATCGTTAGCGCGAGCGAAAATAAAATGACAAGCGAAATGACTTTCATAACAATTACTCCGGATGACTTGTTGATTGCACCAAAAAAAAGCTCATGACAGGGAAAGCGTATGGCGGCCGGCGGCGGCGCCAAAAGCAAATGCCACCGATTTACTTTCTAAATCTTCCGCGTGTACGTTTATAGAAACTGTTGCCATCTATTTTTGGTATTAACGACTGTAATTTCGTAGTTCTTCTTAATGTCAAAGCTTCTTTCTGTTAATGTAATGGTTGTAAGAGCTTTTATTTAGCGTTCTTTTGTCTCTTTAACATTTACAACCAAACTTTGTTAAGGTTCACTGTCCAAATACATGACAATGGTTAAATCGATTGTTTTGTGCCATAATTGGTATGTGGGACAGTGAACCGGTTACATCTGCATAGTATCCTTAATATTTATGAAGTTTTTTGTTCTTTCTTTACCGTAAAATTTGTGTGATTTTTGTACAGAGATAGATAGAGAGCCCGTTAATGCCATAGGCCATAAACTTTTCTTTCTTGGTCAAATACAGTATTCGAACAAAAGACTTCTGTGACAGACCTTATTTTTGGTGGGCGATGAGACGATGACGCGGGCGAAGGGTCATCTTATATTTGTTTGCGATAAAGCTTATAATAATATGATGTATAAGATGTAGTACAATACAACTCTGTTTCTATAGAATCATTAAATATATTAATATTTCGATTACTTCTGTTGGTAGCGTAAGCAATATTTCTTTCAACCGATTGTTGATGGAGATTAATGAACATGATTTGAACGGGAAGATTTATTATGCCCGCATAAATATAGATTTGTAAGTAGCGACCATTCCGTCCATTTAGTGTTTAAACTCAGTCAAATGGGATTGCGATTCACGACATAAGATGCCTGAGGTACGCCTTAGATCTGTCAACCACTCTGCTTAAAGTTGGTTTTACGTTTGAGGGTACGATTCTGCCCATAATGCAATTGGATAGCGAACACTGTGCTAACTATTTCTGGCGTCATTCAGCATTGTTTCACATTGTTGTGTACCGGTATAAAGGGAAAATAGATCCTGTGAAATTACAGGGTATATAGAACCAAGAAGCTTCAGGATCGGGAAACGCGCGCGTAATGCACTTGGTGTCCAAGCGTATAGACTGCAGTGACCGCATTCCATCGGACCGTAAGCTCATTTGCCAACCCAGTATCAATTGCAAATATTTTATTTGCCTTTAAATAGATTGGAAAAATTTGTTACCAATCAAGCTAAATATATTACTATTTTACTAGCATTTTTCCCGCGATTTCGTTTACGTGGATTTCGTATTATTCCGAACAAAATTCAATACTTTGATTCTCAAATCAATGTTTTTAAACATTGATACATAATAATACTTTTTTCTTGTAATAAATACATATGCCCGCAAGGAATATAGCATTCTATCAGTGAAATATTTTTTGCAATTGGTCCATTAGTTCCAGAAATGAAATAAACGAAGTCACAAACTTTATCGTTTTATTAATAGTATTTAAACAATTTTTCAGGGGCCTCACGAACATAATGAACGAACGCAGCAGCCTCAACATGTACCAGAGCGGCGAGTCACTCATGCGCATGTCCCCACCCAGCCTCGTGTCCTCCCTGCTGATGGAGACCTCTGGCAACTTCAACGCGGAGTCTATGGACAGCAGAAAGTCTTTGGCCTCAGCGTCGCATAGAGACTCGGGTGAGTCGCATACAAAATATATATGTATTATATGACTTGATCAGTAAGCTACGAAATATCTTCTCGTCCGGTGTACCGCAGTGCCTCAAGAAGAAAATCTTTGACCAGTGTGTGTTGCCAGTGATGACATACGGTACTGAGACGTGGTAATCAAGGTCACCCAAAGAGCAGTAAAGAGAGCTATGCTTAGGGTTTCTCTATGAGATCGAATACGTTTCTGCTTCACTATTCCGTTAAGGGCTCATGTAACTCCTTTCTTAAACAAACACAATATGTTGAAAATGCGTCACCGCCGTAAACTTCATTTGGCTTGTTTAATGTTTAATATTGTAAGGGATCAAGCACCTGCATATTTATATAATAAGTTGTCTTGGGTCTCGAGTCTTAAGCCTTATAGCGTCCGTAGACATGCTCTACAGCTGTCTACTCAACGTCACACATCTACTGCTTTCAGAGGAAGTTTCCGATACGCGGCGACAAAATGCTGGAACAATATTCCTCCACCGTTGAGGGACCTGCAAAGTAAAAATAGTTTTAAGAATAAACTGAGACTGTTTTTGTCTAGTTTTCAGAGTACGCAGGAGACTTTGTTGTTAGATACAAGCGCATTATAACTCTTACCTTGTTTGTCTGTCCCATCAATGTATCTCTCGTTTACGAGGCGTCTTGTTGTACTGGCTACTTTAGCTGTTTAGCGATGTGCTCTTGTTGTGTTAAAAGTTTCTGTTATCTATTATTATTATTTTTCTTGTGTAATGGCTTCTGGAGTGTCTTTTCAACACAAAAATCATTGTTTAAATGTAGTATTGTTTTCTTGTCAACCATGGTCTGTCACTGTCACTCCTTTTTTTTTTTTTTTTTTTAATAGTTTGTTCTCTGAGGAACCGGCTAAGGTCATAGACCATGCTGCCATGTCATTAGTTTCTTAATTTCATTAGTATTATAATCCTAAAGATGATGATGAATGATAATGGAAATGATGATGATGAATGATAATGGAAATGAGAAGTGAGAAATGATATACCCCCAACCCCTCGAGTATCTCAGTAAAGATGTGGGGCTTTACTAAGTCCTCAAGCGGACTTCTTGAGAGAATTTGATTAGTGACGTTGCACTGTTTTGTTTCATTTGCCAACACTCATGCACACTCACGAACACTTAACGGTTAATAATCCACCATTATTTCACATTAATATTCGACTTAACACAAATTTTAGAAAATAAAACAAAACCGCAGACATGACTCTTCACTTTCCCGCCAAGAAGTCCTCACTGTCACTCCGTCCTTTTTATATTTGTTGAATTTTTTTTTTACCGTTTTTAAAAATAGAGTTAGGAATTCAGTGCATACAGCCTACAATTATTTTCTTTAACTAAATATTTTTGTACTTAGGGCTGCCATTTTTGTTTTTTATAATATTATTTTATATTACGCTTGTGTTGCTATCGCAGCACCACCTAAACCGGTTCCGACGGAAGATCAGCGCTAACCTTAAGGCTAGCATTTTGCTGAGTCGGAACCGTTTTGGGACTGTCTTTAATTTTTTTTTCCACTTATTATCTGTATGTTTAATTTGTCTAGTTCCAAATAAATTTATTTTGATTTTGATTTGATTTGATTTGAATACGAAATGACGAGATACGTAGAATAACGAAGGTCACCGACATAGCCCGGGTAGCCGTAGCGAGTAGGATGCGAGCAGCACCAAACCGGTCTTTGAGGAGATCTCTGGGGAGGCCTTTGTCAAATTGTGGACTCTCTTTTGGCTGAATTTATGAAAATGATAATATGGCAAAATATGGCAGAGTGAAGGTGACTGATGCTACGTTGTTTTCACGCTGCGTCTGGACTCCATTTCGATTTAACATCAGATGGAGTGGTGTCATTTGCCGCGCTAATTTAAAAAAGGCCAGTAACCCTATTGTTTAAACAAGTTCTGTATTCCCTCAGGTATACCGCACTCCGGTCGCGACAGCATCGACCCAATGATGACGAGCATGACGCTCAGCATATTGGACGAAAAAGACATGAGCACCAGCTTCCTCTCCCAGACCACGTACCCCGACAACGATAGCCTCATGGACTCCCTTCCCCCCAGCCTCGTCAGCTCAGTCAACTCCTCGTATGTCGTCTCCAATACCCCCAAACTTAAAACGGACACAACCGACTCAAACATATTCAGCTCAGCGACATTCACCCATTTAGAACAGTCAGAGAGACTTCTGTCAGCCCGACCTCGGTGCCAACTATACAACAGCTTCACTAAAAGGGAATCCGCCATTAGAAATTCGGAAAGCTACACGAAATCAAGGGAAGAGGCGTGCCAAATTGACACTAGCAAGATACTCAACGAGAACTCTGATAAGAAAGACTCGCCTAAGTCTGTAGCGAAGCAGAACCAGGAAATAGCAGAGATTACCTTACACTACTCAAACACAAAGTTCAGACGCAACAATGACTCTGAAAAGGAGAATTTGAACGCTACCTTTGAGCAGGATGACGCGTTTTTTAAAGAAATGGGTATGCAGCGAACGGTTGATTTGGTCAAGAACAGCTTGAATGTCACGCTTGACAAACAGGAGCTGAACGAGATTATACAAGCGAGACAGAAGTTGTCGTTGGCGAGGAAGGCTTTGCCGAATGAGCCGGTGCCGTTGCCGAGTCAGCCAGAACCGTCGCCGGTAAAGACTATACAATTGCCAAATCAGACGATCACTGTGCCGCGGCAAAGTATGGAGAACGCTTCAGAGTTGTTGGCGAGGCGGAGAGCGATGAATGGAGGCTTCGATAGGCATGAAGAACCGACTAGGGAGAGTCCAAAACGGAACGCGACCTTCAAGAAAGCGTCGCCGAAAACCAGTGCCATGGATACAACGGTGGTCTTCGTGAAGGCTGAGGAGAACCAGAACATTATTGACATAAATTCTGCGACTTTGAACCTTATTGATACCAGTGAACGGACTTTGCAGCAGGAGGTAAGATTGATTTTTGTTGTATTTTTTTTTTCTTTACATAAGTTATCACTTCGAAGTTATCACTTAACCAACAATGTTTCGAACGTGACTGCTTTCGTAAAGAGACGAATTTTAATCTCCTGTGGCCATACAAAAGAGTGATCGCTTCGGCGCGGCAAGCGAACACCTTATACAGGGCGTGTCATCACAGCAGCGGCACGAGCCTTCCCTATGGGTGGATAGGGAGAACGGGCCATAAACCACCACCACCACCAGAGGAGCTCGATGGCGCAGTGGTTAACGCGCCCGGTCTGCGAGTGGTGAGGTTAAGCAACTTTCGCAAAGGCCGGCCATCGGATGGGTGACCAAAAATTTATCATCTCGATCCTCCGTGCTTCGGAAGGCACGTAAAGCCGTGGGTCCCGGGTCCCGGCCGCATTAGTAGTCTTTAACAACCACCAACCCGCACTGGGCCCGCGTGGTGGTTTATGGCCCGTTCTCCCTATCCATCCATAGGGAAGGCTCGTGCCCCAGCAGGGGGAACAAAAATGAGCTGATGATGATGATGATGAAAGCATGGAGGAGCTCGAGATGATACATTTTTGGTCACCTATCCCGGATCATCATGACGGCACGGGGGGAATTCTTTTCAGGCGTTTTTTAGATGTACTCTCCTTCCCCCGCGTTCATCTCAGCCAAAAGTCGTCAGCTGCTGAACAAAGGCCTCCCCAAGGAATCTCCACAACGACCCTTATTATGTTGTTCATTTAAATATATATACAGACGCGGCTACCCGCGACATTCACCAAATCCTTGGTCCATCTTGTTGTCTCATAACTTTGTGAGTACTTTGAAGGTTGGTTGTGTTTAGGAGTGGGGATCCCAAGAGCGCGCAATGGTGGGTTCCAGCGAGAGCACGGACACGGGCACGTTCAGCTCGTCCAGCCCGCCCGACAGCGTGCCCGACGCGCGGGCCGCCAAGGACCCGCGTGAGTACAAACATCGCATTGTATCACCATACTTAGGAAACATAGCAAACAATTTATATCAATCACTCAGCTAATCAACAGTTAGACGTGTAGTTAAATGACGTTCTTCTATCAAATTATTAGGTCCTTACCTATGAAATTGACGTTTTGTATGAAGATTTTTTATAAAATTATATTTTTCATACTAACGTTTTTTTTTTATTTCTTAGCATCTATTTATGTTAACACTATAAAAATTAAGGGTAGTGTGTTTGTTTCACTAGCTAAATATAGCAGACATTAAAAAGAAAAAAATGAAGTCCCTTCAAAGCTACCACGAAACAAAAAGTCAATTCCGCGAAACAAAAAAAGAAGTCAATTTAAAAAAAAAATTGGGATAAAGACACAAAATGAATAATCATTGTTATTACTGAAGCCTTAACATAGTCCTAATTAAAGATGTATAATAATATTAACAACCGGTATTGACTTTTAGAAGTAATACACCTATTAATAAGTGAGAAAAAAACGTCAATTTCATAGGTAAGGACCCAATATATTTTAACCAGTTAGCTGCAATGTATCTATTCCGCTTTTAAACTTTCGCGTTCTATAGTTAATAAATAATTTAAATAGGGATTAACGCAAACAAACAAACTAATTATTAGTAAAAGGTTTCATACCTTCTTTATACCCGGCGTTTCGACCGTGTTACACCGGCCGTGGTCACGTGGTCAAAGTTTTAAAGCGGAATAGATATGTCGCATCTACCTGCAAGCCATTTGATTGAACAACGCCATTCAACTACACGTCTAAATGTTGATTAGCTGAGTGAAAAGCCTATAACGGTCCCACTGCTGGGCAAAGGCATCCATCATTAAAATCAAGTCATCACTACAATTGGTGGGTAATGGCTTTATCAACACGCTTTCCAAATGCGGGTTGGTGGTGACAATTCCGCGATATGCATCAAAAAATCCGAAACACACTTTGGCCGATCTGGGAATTGCACCTGGGATCTTCGGGTACCGGGCCGAACGCTTTGCCACTCGGCCTCCGAGGCGTTAGACTATATTTACAGAAAAAACTTCACGTTAAAGAAAAACAGCTTCCATATTCTGGGTGGTGCAGTGTAATTTCAATGCTTTTACGTTGGCTTTAAGTGTCCTTTTGTTTTGTCTTTGTAATCTTTGTAGAAATTATGTCTGCGGGTCATTACTGTGTCCTAGATCTGGTAGGAAGATGAGGCTTTTCCAATTGTAGATAATTATTAATAGGGATACATTACACTACATTGGAATATAAATGTGTAGTTAATTGAAATCTGACAATTGTAACTTACACCCTTTTTGTAGTCGTAAATAAAATTCTCAATCTTGCACACATGCCTGCCAATATAGACAACAGTAATATAGCAATGAAATTAAATAAAAAATTGTATAAGTTGATATCTTAAGCATTGCAATGTCGCAAAAGGGCTGATGCCCAACAATTCCTTACTTTAAATCTAACTAATAAACAGAGTATAACCTTGGAATAGAGATTCCATTTTTTTGTTTCCGTTATGAATACTTTATACCAAATAAGAGCCCACGCTCACGTCCGATAATCGGTGACCGATTTTTTTTTAGTCGGTAAAAATAAAACGTCACATAACCGGTATTAAATCTTGGCGAAGAAATTGGTCCAATTATCGGTCCTACAAAAAGTCGGTCGTGGGCGGAAGCCGTTAGAGTAAAAGAAAACACGGACTAACTATTCGAAGCCTATACTCTGTTTTTCAGTACGAGGTAAGAGCATTCGCTTATAAGAGCGTAACACCAATATCCAGCTTTCCAATTAGGGTTCATATCCTTCCTAACACCCGTTTACAGGCGCACAGGTTGCTTCAACACCGCTTATGACGTTAAAGAAGGGGGCCAAAAACGATTTGCTAAACTTGCACAGCACCATATCGCCGATATACGACATGGTAGACGACAAATCCTACACTCTTACCAAAGCGCCGAGCTCCAACTCCTCAGGCATGGAGAGGACATACGATATGCATAACACGAACGTTAAAAATAGTGCCTCGATTGTTAAGAAGACTTCGGCGAAGAGGGATATTCTAGCTGGCAGGACTTGTAGCCCTGAGAAGAGAAGTACCGCTGCAGCGCAGATGCGGTCTCCGTCTAGTAGGATTTCGCCGACGAATTCGGGTATGTATTACACTCGACACTTTGATTGATTAAGTTTTGATCTTACTAGTAACGGTAATACAATATTATTTCATATTTAAATTAAGTGTTTGAGAGCCATTTTGGGTTCCCAAACAAACATCTAATTCGGTCTCTTTTAGACTAATAAGTCGATTTTAATGAAACTTTCTATGCCAAAAGGAAATACATGAATAAACATATACGGCTTTACCACAAAACGATGGCTAAAGTTAGACTGTTCAAAACAGATGCTGTCACTTTTTAGCTAATATTATTAGACAGAGACACAATATTTTAAACACGTATTCATTAAGCCATTGTAGTAAGAGTAAGAATGTTTACAGTTGTTGGCATATAAAAAGCGTTCGTTCAATTGATTTCGTTGTGTACTTTTAATCTCATAAATTCAGTTATACAAACAATTATCTTAAAAATTTTATTTTAACTGTCTAGATCTAAAAAAATTCATGAACCATAGAAAGTTTTGTTAATTTTTTTTTTTTTTATATTTACGGGTAAGCACAGTGCCTTGATTTCACTTGATGTTAAGTGATGATAAAGCCAATGATGGAAGCGCACTTCACCCGGGACCCTTAACTGGTGAGGTACTGGCTATCTTATCTCTAGCTGCCGGAACACAACAATGCTACAAACATTGATGTTATGGCGACATATTTAGATAAGATGGTGGTAGCTAGCCAGGCGGACATATAAGTCCTACCACCAACCAAACCGAGTAAACAAAGATGTACCCCCCGCTGGGAATCGAACCCGGGACCTCTGGGCCTAAACCGGTGGTCTTAACCACTAGACCACAGCGGCGATTAATTAGCTTATTAGTTTGTAAGGATTAGAACTTTAAAGTTTGGTAACTTTAAACACTGTTTTGTAGTAAGAGTAAGAATCTTTAACAGTTGCTGGCATATAAAAATTCGACTGATTTCGTAGTGAATCTCATCAATTCAGTTCTACAAACAATTTTCTTAGGTGTTTTCTTTTAACTGTCTAGATCTATAAATTTTCATTAACCATAGAAAGTTAAATAATTAGCTTATTCGTTTGTTAGGATTAGAACTTTAAAGTTTGGTAATTCTGAATTTATTGGTAAAATTAATTAGTTAAATATTTCGTTTAACTAGTCTGCCTCTGATTTTATGTTCTATGAGTACTATTTGTGTAAGTTTATATATGTTGCGCTTTGCACGTTCACACGCACACACTTGGGGCTTGTCAAATCAAAAACACTTGTTTGGTTATTGCACTTTTGGTGTTTGTTGTATTGTTTGATTTTGAGCTTTTATGTCAACCGAACCATGCCAAAACATCCTACACTAAAGTACGTCCAACGGGAAGCTATAACGAATGTAAACAAAACCATTCCAAGGTTACATGATAAAGCAGGGTTTTACAACCTTTTTGAAAGTTGTAGTTATTATTTAATATTATTTGCTTAAGTTTACGAAAGCACTGATACATTTTAATCAATTAATAAATTACTTCCTGAATGGGTAGTAGGTAAAAAAATGTTTGGACGATTTAAAAGCACTTTTCTAAAGAATTTTTTGAATAAAAAATATTTGACTTGACTTTGACTTTGAATCTTCGTTGAAATATAACACTTTTGAATTATAAAATTTGTTTTTAAGCGTCGTTGGTATCCGAATGGATAGATGCTAGGATAGAATGCGAAAAATCGTGGTTCAATCCTCATATATCCGTTTGATTATTGACGTGAAACTATGCCTAACTAAATCATATAAGTTATCTAGATGGAAAAAAAGACAAAGTGTTGAGAAAATTCCACAAGCGGTATTCGAACCCGCTCTCCATGACATGCCGGGTCAGGTGCACTACAAACTATGCTAACGTGACTCGATCCAACTCGCCGAAATTCAACACTTTGTCTTTTATCAATTCGTAATTTGTTCGCAACAATATTTGCGTAAAATTATATGTAAATAATCATTATCTAGATGGGTTAATAGGATTGTTACTTATGTGTTCATAGCACGTTAATCCTAACATCATCACACGCTCATTTTATTATCCATTGCTGTGGCATGAGAGCTTTATAGATGAAAACACCACAGGTAAAACGGTCTATAAACCACCACGCGGGCCCAGGTAGGCTACTCTTGACGCAAACTCAATCTCAATACAATTCCAATGCGATCAATATGTGTCGATATTGGGATAAGTTTCGCAATTTCAGAACGCCCTATCTCGATAATAATTTGTTCACTCAATTTCCACGCAATTTAATTTCAATGTAGCACTATTATCGCTTTTAAAAGTGCCATTTGAATTTTTTAGATTTGGGATTGGAATTGTATTGAGATTGAGTTTGCGTCAAGAGTAGCCTAGCAGTGCGGTGCGGTGGTTTTTAACGACTGCTAATGCAACCGGGACCAACAGCTATACGTGCTGGAGGAGGTGGAGCTCATTCATAATAAAATCTATTAAAAATATCCTTACATATCACTTTTCGTTGGCATCACATAAGCCTCCCGATTCGATCCGAACCCCTCGGAGAATCTAGTAGCGCACTGGTACATACACTAGTGCGTGATGCCGTTGCCTCTACAAAACCTCTGACAGTGCTTCGTTTCATACGGCTTGAGGAACCCTTTAAGTTTCTCTCCGCCCCCAAATGAGCCCAGTAAAGCTGAAAATGCCAGCTGAGGTAATCAAAAAACACTCTAAAAAATCACTTAAGTAAAAACTTATCACTCGTATCACTTTACTTTGCCGTGCAAACTATTAAAAAGAACTCATCACTCCGCACATTAGTGACAATTGTTATGTTTCAGGGCTTTATAGCGGCATGGCGCCTCCAGCAACCGTTCCAAGGAAGACAGGCTTGCCGACCTCAAAGCTTAGGCAATACAGTTCGCACAGAGAGCTTAGCAGGATACCCGGTGAGCACTAACTAATTGCACTCGCACACGCGCGATGTTACCGAATCTAGTGGCTGTGCTTGAGCTGAGAACTAATATATGTCGTTAAAGATGTTTTGTATGTCCTGTTTTCAGATTAAAGCGGGTTAACGGATCGAAGTGATTTTATGACTTTTTTTGACTGGATGTAGATTAATGGATAGAAAGGCTACGCTACTCTATTCAGAAGAAAGTTTGATATAAAGATAAATGTTCCGATTTATAATTTATACATTTGTAAGCCACGCTTTTTAAGGCACAACGAATCAAGAAAATTATAATAAAAAAATAGTAGCCAAAAACAAAGATGAATCGAATGCGAGAAATCGTTGCGTCGAGAGAGATCGAATGCGGATTACTCCTCATAACTCAGAAACTACCGTCATATGCCCATACCTGTTAGGTATAAGCTAGCTGATCAAGCATATTAGATTTCTAAAGTTATTGGGATCTATTATTGATGTGTTAATAGTAGATTGTACAACAAGAGCATAAAACGAGCCAATTTACCCGAGACGTGCATGTAGCCACTCGAGCCGGTACGGCGAGAGTGGATAGTCACGTCGAGGGTAAAATGGGTTTTATACTCGAGTTTTACACTCTACTTTTCACTTCGATCGCAAGGAACTAAAACAAGGATTAAGCATATACAAGAAAATTAGAAAATTTTACCCACCATACAATTTTTCTTAATTTTTTTTTTATTTTCAACTATGTGACGTTTGACTATGGTCTGAGCCGTAATGCCCCTTAAGTTTATTATTATTATAAATATTTGCTTTATATTTTTTTTACGTAATTGCACGCCCGTATTAATCGTAAATTTGTATTTAGATAGTAATATATATGTCGTAATTAAATTAAGATACAACCTAAATCTCATAAAAACATATCAATTAAATGAAGGTGTATTGTATATGTGGCTGTAAGGCCTAATTGCCCTAGTCTTAAAAGAAGAAATTACTTTATGCACAAGAGCATAAAACCCATTTTATGCAGCCTTCTCTCGACATAAAGAACAACATTACGAGCATGAGAAATGAAATAGTGCATTGAATGTTATATTATGTTTTTATTTCTATAAAAAAACTATGTACAATTTAAAAATATTTTTTATAGCATTGTTTGGTGGATGACCTCATAAAGTGGCATTCACCTTTAACAACAAGTTCTTAAGGTGTAGTTTCCCGTACCAGGAAACAACCCTCTTGTGCGTCCGGCCGCCGGTCGCACGATGATCCGCCGCAACGTATACGCGTCCAACCCGGCGCTCAGCCCCACCGCGTCCGCGCCTCCAGTCAGGCGAGACTCCTACACGCTGGCAGCTGTTGACTACACTACACAGGTAAACAGACGACTTATGACCAGAGGTCGGAATTAGGTAGAGTTATTTATGTACTTACACTGATTTCATACAGCGAAAGAATAAAGTGGATATACCTCAAATCCCGAGATTAATTTTTAACCTAAATTTTAACCTCACGAGTCTAGGCTAGAAGCAGAAGCATTTTCGTATTTATAAAAAAGGCGAAGTGTAAGTATGAGAATTTGCTTAAGACTAGTAATAATTTGTATTATGAATTAACTAGCTTTTGCCCGCGGCTTCGCACGCGTGGACTACATGCTTTTCCTTAACATTATTTTAACAGTATGTAGAGAAAAAGTAGAAAATGATGATGATAAAAATAATGTAATGTGAACGTGCGTTTCTTAAAATTATTTCGGTAAAATTGTTACACGTCAATGTTTAACATTGATAAGTTAGGTCTATCCCTATCCCGTCCCTATTTAATTCCTATATCTATGCGTTGAGCCATTTTATACTTACCAACAGACTGTAAAGACTTAAAAGTATTTTTAATAATTTTGCCTTTGTAAAGACTTTTTTACACAACATTTCATCCCGCATGATCCTTCCCCAAGGACAGAATTCCCAAAAAACCTTAATTTGCGTTAATCTTCAGCCCAAACCCAAAATTCGAAGATACTAACTCAAAACTGACCGACTTTTATACAAACTTTCATCCCTTATTTCACCCCTTTAGGGGTGGCATTCACAAAAATCCTTTCTTAGTAGATGCCTGCACAATAAAAAGCATATATGTGCAAAATTTCAAGTCTCTAGACGATTTCATTATTCCCATGACTTCATCCCCCTTTTCACCCTCATGGGGATGTAATAATCAAAATCGCTGAGACACGTGTAATTTATTTTTTAATCTTCAGTCCAAACACAAAATTATAAGATCATTACTTCAAAACTGACGGATTTTCATACAAACTTTCACCCCCCTTTTAACCCCCTTAAAATTAGAATTTTCAAAAATCCGTTCTTAGTGCTCATCTACACTACCAAAGGAACCTACGTGCCAAGTTTCATGATTGTAGCTTCAGCCGTTTGGGCTGTGCGTTGATGATCAGTCAGTCACTTTCTTCTTTTATATATTTAGATAGAAGATTTTGCCCGCGGCTTCGCACGCGTGGACTACATGCTTTTCCTTAACATTATTTTAACAGTATGTAGAGAAAAAGTAGAAAATGATGATGATAAAAATAATGTAATGTGAACGTGCGTTTCTTAAAATTATTTCGGTAAAATTGTTACACGTCAATGTTTAACATTGATAAGTTAGGTCTATCCCTATCCCGTCCCTATTTAATTCCTATATCTATGCGTTGAGCCATTTTATACTTACCAACAGACTGTAAAGACTTAAAAGTATTTTTAATAATTATGCCTTTGTAAAGACCTTTTTACACAACATTTTATCCCGCATGATCCTTCCCCAAGGACAGAATTCCCAAAAAACCTTAATTTGC
This sequence comes from Eudonia mercurella, assembly GCA_963082485.1. NCBI lineage: Eukaryota > Metazoa > Arthropoda > Insecta > Lepidoptera > Crambidae > Eudonia > Eudonia mercurella. The sequence goes on along the minus strand of OY720040.1, from coordinate 12,394,046 downwards.
GTTAATCTTCAGCCCAAACCCAAAATTCGAAGATACTAATTCAAAACTGACCGACTTTTATACAAACTTTCATCCCTTATTTCACCCCCTTAGGGGTGGCATTCACAAAAATCCTTTCTTAGTAGATGCCTGCACAATATAAAGCATATATGTGCAAAATTTCAAGTCTCTAGACGATTTCATTATTCCCATGACTTCATCCCCCTTTTCACCCTCATGGGGATGTAATAATCAAAATCGCTGAGACACGTATAATTTATTTTTTAACCTTCAGTCCAAACACAAAATTATAAGATCATTACTTCAAAACTGACGGATTTTCATACAAACTTTCACCCCCCTTTTAACCTCCTTAAAATTAGAATTTCCAAAAATCCGTTCTTAGTGCTCATCTACACTACCAAATGAACCTACGTGCCAAGTTTCATGATTGTAGCTTCAGCCGTTTGGGCTGTGCGTTGATGGTCAGTCAGTCAGTCACTTTCTTCTTTTATATATTTTTTTTAATAATTTTGCCTTTGTAAAGACTTTTTTACACAACATTTCATCCCGCATGATCCTTCCCCAAGGACAGAATTCCCAAAAAACCTTAATTTGCGTTAATCTTCAGCCCAAACCCAAAATTCGAAGATACTAACTCAAAACTGACCGACTTTTATACAAACTTTCATCCCTTATTTCACCCCCTTAGGGGTGGCATTCACAAAAATCCTTTCTTAGTAGATGCCTGCACAATATAAAGCGTATATGTGCAAAATTTCAAGTCTAGACGATTTCATTATTCCCATGACTTCATCCCCCTTTTCACCATCATGGGGATGTAATAATCAAAATCGCTGAGACACGTGTAATTTATTTTTTAATCTTCAGGCCAAACACAAATTTATAAGATCATTACTTCAAAACTGACGGATTTTCATACAAACTTTCACCCCCCTTTTAACCCCCTTAAAATTAGAATTTCCAAAAATCCGTTCTTAGTGCTCATCTACACTACCAAAGGAACCTACGTGCCAAGTTTCATGATTGTAGCTTCAGCCGTTTGGGCTGTGCGTTGATGGTCAGTCAGTCACTTTCTTCTTTTATATATTTAAAAATAAAAAAAAGATGTAAATACTAATAAAAAAATTATGTTAATTATCTTTGTTTTATTTGTCTTATCTATCTCTGAGGTTTTTATTATTATTTATTTGTAATATTGTTGGCCACACGGGATTGTCCATTAGAAATCCCGGGAAGATCCATATTAATATCAACATTTCTATGCAAGTACATAAATAACTACCTAATTCCGACCTCTGCATATGACTCAAAGCATCTCAAAGTAAGGTTCGTACACGTATACAAATGCCAGCACCTAGAAAATTTCCGCGCACGCTGCCAATTGAATATGCTGCGCAGGTAAGCAGGCGACTAGGGGATATTTTGTCTTATTGCTGAGTACTATTGCGTTTAGGAAGACGCGAATAGTTATGTGGAGCTCTCCCTTCCAAAAGGGGACATATCTACAATAAAGTAGCGCATAGCCTTGCCGCCAAGGTGATTCGTAGCATCGGTGAGACTATCTCCGGACGTTTTTTTTCTCACTTATTAGTAGATGTATTACTTCTAAAAGTCAATACCGGTTGTTAATATTATTATCAGTGGTCGGAGTAGGTATATTGATTTTAGATACTTGCGTCATGATATCATAACATGGACATGCATTTCTTCCGGAATGTACCGGAGTTTCCAAAAATTTGGTAAATAGAGTAATAAAATAAAAAACCATATGTAAGCAAACAAAATTGTTTATTGTTAATACAAATAATCATTATTACAGTTTTATTAAAAATAATTATTTTTAATCCTCATCGGTTACAAGTTCTACATTTTGATTTTCTGTCTCTATACAATTAAAATAAATAACTATAATTTTTTCAATATTTTCTAATTTTAAGCTATTTCTTTTAACATCTAAGATCCATTTGTAAGTGGAAAATGATCGTTCAACATCTGTAGATGTCAATGGAGCGAATTTGAAATAAAGTTTCTGATTATTTGCTACGCTTTTTTCAATACTCTCGCTGTATTCTCTAATTGTATCTAAATCTGGATTTCGTTCCATAACTGATTCTATTTTATTTTTTATATTCTCATTATTGCACTCGTTAAGCGTAGCCCTTACTTGATCAAATACTAAAAGTGAATCAGCTAGAGATAAATTTTGTTTTTGTAACTCTTTTAGGGCTAGTAGTATAATAGAGTAATTTTCTTCAATATATTTTAAATCATTTTCTAAATTTTGTTTTTCCAAAATGTTTTTTGCGTTTCGTATGGCTATAGCATCAGAACTGCTCAAGCAGGATAAAACTTCTTTTATTTTATCTAAATGTTGAGCGTAGTAAGATGCTGCCTGTAACCAAGTACCCCATCTGGTAATGACTGGTTGCGGAGGCAACGGTAAGTCAGGATATTTTTCTTTTAAAATGTTTACCCTACTAGGAGCCTTTAAAAATACTTTTTTAACATTTGATATAAGAATATCAACATCGTTGTATTCTGACCTTATCTGCTCACTTACACGATGAAGAGCGTGCGCCAAACATGTCACATGCTTCATTTCAGGTAAGTAATGTTTTAAATTTCGCCCTGCAGATAGCATGTACGCTACACTGTCAGTGCAAAGCATTAAAATATTGTCAACTTTCGCTTCAAAAGTGTTTTGCCATAAATTTTCTAGACATTGCAGTACAAATTGTGTTATTGTTTGTCCATTTACTGCTGTTAGCATTTTACAAGCAATCAAATAAGGCCGGCCTGCACTATTACTAGGATGCAATGGTTTTATTAGGAAATTGACTATGTATCGACCAAAAATGTCTGTTGTCTCATCCAGCGATATCCATAGTTTCTCATTTTTATTAGTTTCATAAATCGAATTGATTTTATTCCTATAAAACTTCTCCAAATAAACTTTTCGTAACTGTGATTCGTCAACCACTTTACGATTGGTACAAACGCAACAACAAGTACTGCACATATATTTCTGAAAAAACTCTTTGAACGCTGGATTTTTCATTTGCGACCAAGGAATATTGCATAGAATCAGGAACTTAATGAGGTCGAAGTAAAATTCCTCTTGCGGTCTCTTAAATTTTCCTTGATGTACAGCGCCTTCAATGTGTTTGGTAATGTTGCCTCTATTCACAGCTTTCAAATGACTTTCACACTTTGTACAGTATATAGTGCCACTAGCGTTATCGTAAAGTAGCTCAGGATAGTGCAATAACCACTTTTGCACTGTTTCAGCCTTGACCTTTGCCATATTTATTTATATCTCACCTAAAACAATGATTTAAATTTACAATATATACATACACAACTGTAAAGTCGATAATGAAATTCTGTTTCATATAAAGTGTTTTTTTTAACTGAAGCGGTGATAGCTCTGCGGTGTGCGTACCGGACTCTCATGCGCTGTGATGATTGCTATAAAGTGATTTTTTTAACTGTTTCCAAGTTCTAAAACCTTCTTAAATAGTGAAAATAATTAAAACTTACCCGTACAAAAACAACTTCAAATGGGCCCAATCCAAGAGTAATAAATCGATGTCCGTAGTTATAAGCCAAATTCGTCGTTTTAAGTAGATTTCAGAAGACAGTAAACAAGCCAGGGTCAAGTCAAGATATTCACAACACATAAAATAAGCGCACTCCACGAACCGAAATAAGTGAGTGAGCCACTTGGTCTGGATGTCGGTGCGAGCGCATTGTTTTCGAACAAACAGTCAATGAGTCATCCTGGATACTTGATTCTAATTGGTCAGATGCGTTGAGCATAGAGATAAGAGGACAAAAGACCCTGTTTGCCGGATGTCGTGTGTTGAAATGAATATTATTATTATATCATTTTATACATGCTTAGGCTTTTACTCCAACACTTTTACTACAACAAGGTTTTTACACACCAGTCATTTTTTACTATTAAATTCTGGTCATCTACGCCACTAGCAGCATAGCGTTGAGAGTATTGATACATTTTTAACTAGTTTCATGTAATAATTTCGATGTTTCGGTATTTTTATCATAATAATCCGGAAACTCGGAGGAGTATCCATATTAACATATACGTTTGATGTCAGTGACCTTAATTCAATATACCTACTCCGACCACTGATTATTATACACCTTTAATTAGGACTATGTTACTTAGGCTTCAGTAATAACGATGATTGTTCATTTTGTGTCTTTATCACCCAATTATTCTTTTTAAATTGACTTCTTTTTTGTTCGCGGAATTGACCTTTTGTTTCATTGTAGCTTTGATGGGACTTAATTTTTTTTAATGTCTGCTATATTTAGCTAATGAAACAAAAACACTGCTGTACAATTTTTATAGTGTTAACATAAATAGATGCTAAGAAAATTTAAAAAAAAATGTTAGTATGAAAAATATAATTTTATAAAAAATCTTCGTATACAACGTCAATTTCATAGGTAAGGACCTAATATATTGTGCATTGAGCACTATAATTTTAACTTTATTCCCTTAGTATACAGTCCCGTCAAAAAGAAAATAATGAGTCCCATAAATAAAATTTCAGCGGGAAGACGAAAAGGCAGCAACTAAGCCCGTGATTACAGCGCCGCCCCCGCTCGTGCGGCAAGGCACGGAAACTCTGCGCAGGGAGCGACCGCAGAGCCAACTGGTGGCGCCGAGAGACGTAAGTACACTTACTAACTAGGGATTGCTCGTGCCCCAGCAGTGGGGACATAAAAATGAGCCGGTGATGAATGATCATGGCAGTTTAATATAAATAAAAAAACCTTTGTATGACTATAGGTCACATAATAAAATTATGAATTCACGCAATTAAATTTTTTTTTAAAAGGAGTTTTGTTACCCCCTCCTCCTTGGGTACCTCAAAAACCGTATCAGTTAAGCGGTAGGCCTATAACTAACTAAATTCCTTTGTAGTATACAAAGGCTTTTTATCTATGCTCTAAATAAAAATGGTTTAAGTAAGTATATTAAACTACAACTCGCCGAAATTCAACATCCGATCTTAATATTTTTGCAAATATTGAAAGATCAGTTAAGAATTAGGCAAGCTATATTTATGATTATTTACATATAATTTTACGCAAATATTGTTGCGAACAAATTACAATTTGAAAAAAAAAGTTTAAAAAATCCACGAGCGGGATTTAAACCCGCACCCCATGACATGCCGGGTCAAAGTGGTGCTTTGCACGCGTTCTTTTTTTTACAACACTGTCTTTTTTCAAATTGTAATTTGTTCGCGTAAAATTATATGTACATAAATAATCATTATGTTAAACTATCATGATCAGATGCCTAGTACTAGTTTCACCATTGAACGATATTCATCACTAGTTCATTTAAATATCCCCACTGCTGGGGCACGAGCCTTCCCTATGGGTACCACGGAGAACGGGTTATAAACCACCATGTGGGCCAGTGCGCATTGGTAGATTGGTGTTCACGTTAAGGGGGTGCCGCGCGGAATTTCGAAAATTTACGTGTTTTAAGTCACTGGTGCTAGGCGCTGAATAGGTCATATATATTAAAAATACTAATGTAGGTTAGCTTGATCCTTTCACAAGGCCATGGTTGTCTTGGAATTTGAAACAAATACCCAGAAACTGCATGAACAATACGTAAAAGTAATGATATCTAAAAACATATTTCTTCAGAAACTTTGTAAATATATAGCACATGAAACAATAATCCGACATCAAAATGTTTGTATTGATATTCCGCAGGCCACTGTTGTCTTATTTTTCATTTAAAAAGCATGAATATGAAAATATTAAGACTTTTATTGTTTTTTACCCAAACGCCTATGATTTTACATAAGTAAACATTGCTCCAATTAAATCACCAGCCTACTCTGTACAAATATTAGTGTGCGTGCGTATTCTTGTCGTGCGCCGTTGTCTCACCACTGCCACGCGCCGCTCGCTCGCTATCATAAAGAAACTTGAAACACGCAGTTTTGCGTCCGCGCGGCACCCCCTTTGTCCTGGTGGCGAAGGGGTAAGTTGCAAGGTTGCAATTTCTCGTTTTTGTTAATGTGATGGAATGGTGGATAAAGCTCGCACTATCTCAATAAGTAATATTAAATTGTATTTATATCAATAAATACTGATATTTAAAAACTTAAAATGTCCTATTTTTTTTTGTGGTGTTGGTGGTAATATAGAATTGTGTGTCAGTAAATGTCTTGTTATAACTTTGATCTAAAGCAATAAAATTGTTGATTGTGTTGGTGACGTTATAATAGATTAACGTGTTCTTTGGGGGCGTGTTCGAAGTGTTCTATTTTATTTTATTTGTATGTGTGATGTCTTGATAAAGTGTGGATTTGATTTGACGTGTGTTATTACAATTGACAATGAGTAATATCTGTCATTTAAATCTCGAACCCATTTAGCCATAGTCAAAAGTAAAGGAAAATGCGGACTTATTAAAAAAGGTTTGAATTTAAAATCAAATGTTTATCACAGTCAATTTGGTTATTATATTGTTTTGATTAGGAGCAGCCAAAGAGGTTTCCCTCTCTTCCATTCCCTTGTCATTTTATTACATGGTGGTTTCATTGATTATATAACGTTTATGAGGATTATAAACATGAGACTACAATGCATTCTTGCCATTATGACCATTGGATTAAAGGTTTTACATAACCAATATATACATCATATTCGGCAATACACTAATCACATTGTCTAACTACGCTCATATGTCGTTAAATCAAAACAAGCTCATTTTATAATGTTTTAATGTCGTATAATATTCCAATTATTATCACTTGTACACTCAGTATCCAAATGATCGAAATTATAGTTTGTTTTTACACTATAAATCCGTAATAATCGTAATTATTTATTTATAAAAAAACTTTTAAATGCAAATATAACTTTGTATGAATGAATGTTTTGGTACAAAATGACAACTTCAAATTGGTTTACAAATTGATTGATCAGAACTACATAACGTATTGAAATAATCCAATGCCTCGGTAACTAAGACGGAAAAGTTGTCGTCCGGTTTGCGAAAGGTCGTAGGTTCTAGTTTGGGTAAACCTTTTCAATGGAAAGATATTTTTACGGTTGCTACGTTGAATGCATAGATATTTTTACTTAAGCTAAGATCATTTGGATACTGTTTGTACGTTCCATATAACGTTATAACGTTGTAATGGTGGCGACTGACCGGAGCGTATCATCGTAACGTAACCGTAACGTACCATTCGCGGCGAACTTGATACGTCATTGCTGTCAGGGTGGCTCAGCTCACTGTAATGATCGTGCGAATGCTCGCACCAAACATGTTGTAATGTAAATTATTTTAAAAGCCTTTAACTATCCCACTGCTGGGCAAAGGCCTCCACCATTGATAGCAAGTCATCACTACAATTGATGGGTATTGGCTTAAATACCACGCTTGCCAAATACGGGTTGATGAGCACTAACCCGGGCTACGCACTGAATAAATCCGAAACACACTGCCCGACCTGGGAATTGAACATGGGGCTTCGGGTATCGGGCCGAGCCTTTTGTCACTCGGCCACCGAGTTACCGTTTCGTACGGTAAAATGCTCCAATCAGTCTCCACCTTATCGTTCCATATAATGCTTGCTTCGGGATTATGTGGCTTGGTTGTGTGCTAACTTTTCTGTGTGGCGCTAGCTGCGAGCGATGATCAGCGTTCCGGCGCCGGCGGCCGCGCGCAACCATCACCTACCTGTAAGTAATATGACCCCTATTTAACAAACTGATCTCTATGTTATGGGAACACGGTTGATTTTTACTTGGAGACTTGTTGGGTATTGGTAGTTTTTATATCTATTTTACTTGTAAGTGTCATGTATTCATTCAGTTTATTCAGTTTTAAACCCAAAACAGGCAAAGAATGCAGCAATTTGTCTTTATTGACTTTTAAACTTTCGCGTTTTATAGTTAACGGAAAGAAAGAAATTTAAACGGGGATTAACGCAAACTAGTTTGTAAAAGGTTTCATACCTTCTTTAGGCCGTGGTCACGGGCTGACGTGGTCCGCCCGTGACCGCGGGTTACCGAGTCTCGGTCGAAACGTCGGATATTAAGAAGGTATGAAACTTTTTACTAATTAGTTTGCGTTGATCCCCATTTAAATTTCTTTGTTGTCTTTATTGGTAGTGAATAACATTCAATATGTTTCGGTGACTAATACGCCTTCGCTTAAAGTTGCACTTATTTAAAATACAGAATTTTTTTACCATCTATCTTGCGTGTTTTCGTGTTATTTATCCGGCGTGTTATTTATGGGATCTCTCCTCATTGTAGTCGAATAAGAAATTATGGAAATCAAATGGATTTACGACACCGCCTCTAAAGGAGCACCCACACTATTAGCACAGTTTTAAAAGCATACAGTTGGGTATCGAACGTACTTCGCAGAGCAATGGAGGGGAACCCGCGGGGAAGCGGGCGCTGCGGCGAGTGTCCCACAAACAAGCGCAGTTTGTGGGAGCTACCGTGAAGGGCAGCCACGTGCGCGTACTGCGTATTTTAAACTAATTTTTTTAAATTTCCGGTCAGTGATTCTTATTGAATATAATGGTGCATACACATTGTTATGTATACGGTTGTAAGTCGACGTCGAAACAACAAGAATTTAAAATTGCATATATAATTTCCCCGTGACGCAAGGTAAATTTTTCCTATAATTTCGTAATAACTTGTAGTTTGTACTTTGTCTTTAAGAATAAATGACCGAATTCTTGTGCTCCAACAACAGAATTACTAAATAGTTTATTTATTTATTTTGCCAACTTCTCATTAATTAATAATGAACATTACAACACATAACTATTAACTAATACATGCCAATACAGACGAGGTTCTATAAGCATCAATTATTTAAAGTTTATATTTAAGATTTCTGGGCTTGTTATTTTTCATTTTTTAATTAAGCAGTCCGAATGCGAATTCATTATATTATTAAAAATTTAAATCTAAAATAAACTTTCACGTAAATATTTAGCAGTGCAGCATTTGTATATATGTATACATAATAGTTTATTCTTGTTAATAAATGATTATTTTATAAAAATAACGATTATTTGATTTCGAATTTTATGACATCCCTTGCATATCGGCGAACGACCGCGTGGATACCTACGCGGGCGGCGGCATCGCTACACATCAAAGGCGATACCCTACTGTATGATATAGTAATACTGTGCTATTAGGGTACATTTGTATCGATTCGAAATATAACACATATTTCGGCACAAGATACAAATGCGATTTTCTGTTATATACCTTCTTGCATTTATTGCAACACGCCTTAGTGCGGACGTGCCTTTAAATTACGTTAATAGCGGTGTGTATACACCGTTGGCCTGAATAACCCGAAAGATTTAAACCACGTATTCTTAACGACAGTACGAGTAAATAACGTTATATTAACATGGGTCGAAATGTGTGTTTTAATTGACCCACTTTTTCAATACAAATTAAATCATAGTAATAGCGTGTTTCTTTATGGTCAAGCCTTTACTTCAGAGAGTAAGCGAATCATATTAATCTCAAGTTGAGAAACAGGGAGCGAGCATGACACTTCACGAATCCGTACACATAATGTATTTCCGCTAAATGTTCCGGCGGATAAGACGGCATAACGAATATTATTTATTAAATTATAACAGTGTAATTCTTACGTGACAATCAGTAATAATTTGAAATCAGTTTGTTTGAAATATGTCACATGTATCAATCATGTTCAACTTTCAAACTATGAATCAGCTAGTTGTCAGTGAAGGCAAATAGGTTGCACTTTGCTGATTGAGAGCGGAATTAATCTAGTCTTATCAGTCTTACTGATAAGAGAATAACTACTTGTTATTAAAGTGTAATAAGAAAGATAAAGTTATAATTATTACCTACTCTGTATATCAGTTGCATGTTACATCTTTTTATCCACAATGAAAAATAATTATTTTCGGTAGTAAAACCTTTTTGTCGACAGGTACCAAACTTACTTAGGTAAAACTGGTTGACACCGATGCACCTAGGTAAGTGCGTCTGCGTGAAAGTAGTAGGTGTCTACGTCATACCTTAGGGTGTGTTATACTTGATATTTTTTTATTATTATTTGTTTTAAATAATGAATATCTCCTTTATTATGGGGTTTAGGACTATGTGTTACATAACTTTATATACTCTAATTAGGCTGTAGAATCGTTAAGTTAAATCTTTCGGGTTATTCAGGCCAACGGTGTATAGTCATCGTCAAAGTGATCTGTGTTCAAACCTACTAAAATATTTTGCAAAAATAAACCTTATGTCAATATACGCTTTTAAACTTTCGCGCTCCATTCTGACCACTGAGTCAGCCCGCGACTACGACCGGTGCAACTCGGTCGAAACGTCGGGTATAAACGTACGTCTATGATACCTATACGTAGTAGTTTGCGTTAATTCTAGTCATAAAAAAATGTCAATGGAAGTAACAACACTTCTGATTGACGTCTGAAAGCTAGGGCTTTGAATAGTGTTAAAAAGTTGGTATCGTTACTTCTGTCTATCAAAGATACCGGTAAAAAAAAATTACCGGTATTCTTGGTATATTTTTACCGATAAATTAGCTAACCACACTACGCGGATTGGCTAAAGCACAATATTTAACAAAAAAAGTAACGATACTTTTCTAGATAACTTTATCTGCATTACTGGTACCAAATCACCTTTATAGAAATAACGTTACTTTCCGGTACTTATAGTGGGAATTTGGTAACTGTATCAAGCCCTGCTGAGAACAAATGAAAGCGCACATCGATGTCTTGTAATAAGGTCGATTTTTATCAAATATTTCACCCGTGTTAATAAGCGAACAATCTATAAAAAAAACTATTTTATTTTCCCGTTTTTGCAACATTTTTCATTGCTGCTCCACTCCTATTAGTCATAGCGTGATGTAATATAGATTCGACACAGAAATATTTTTTTAATTCGAACCAGTAGTTCCTGAGATTAGCGCGTTCAACCAAACAAACAAACAAACTCTTTAGCTTTATAATATTAGTATAGATTTATCTATTTTGATAGGTTTGACTGCTGACTGTAGGCTGTGAGGGTGTCTTGGACAATTTTGTTTGACTGATCGTTTGTCGTTTCCAGCCGCCGGCGACGCGACCGTACTCGATAGCGGGCGCCTCACAGCTGCGCGTCTCTAGGCCTACTTCGGTGCCGATACAGAAGCACGCGCCAGGTCAATATTGAGTTTTTATATTTTACTAGCTGACCCGGCAAACGTCGTTTTGCCATAAAAAATAAAAAAAAATATTTAGAGGTGGACTACCCCTAACATTTAGGGGGATGAAAAATAGATGTTGGCCGATTCTCATAGATACCGGATGACCCGGTAAACGTTGTTTTGCCATAAAAAATAAAAAAAAAATTAGGGGTGGACTACCCCTAACATTTAGGGGGATGAAAAATAGATGTTGGCCGATTCTCATAGATACCGGATAAGCACAAAAAATTTCATCAAAATCGGTCAAGCCGTTTCGGAGGAGTATGGCAACGAAAACTGTGACGCGAGAATTTTATATATTAGATTAATGATACCCACCACAGTCTCATCATCAGCTCATTTCATGTGGGGCACGAGCCTTCCCTATGGGTGGATAAGGAGAACGGGTCATAAACCAACACGCGGGCTCAGTGCGGATTGGTGGTTGTTAATGACTGCTAATGCAGCCTAGGCCAGCTGCTTAACGTGCCTTCCGAAGCACGAAGGAGCTACTTTAAATGGCTCCGCACAGGCGACACGCGACTGCGACAGCTCGGCGACTACACGCGACGACAATTTTAATATATTTTGTTCAAAGCTCCGCACTAGGGGAGTCGCGAAACTGACGCTCACAAATGTCGCACGACTAGACGCAGCGACAGTCGTCCAGTGTGCGGACCCATTAAAGGTACATTTGAATGTTAGTAATAAAGAAGACAACCTATGTTAGTACTTAATAAATAGTTTTAGTTACTTTAGGTTATTATTGCTGCCAGCAATGGCCTGCAGGACGTCGATGCTGCTGCCGCGAGCTCGTCGCGAAAGATAGCCTGCTTTTTTGCGTACTATGGTCGGGAAACGACATTATTAGAGTTAGACAATAACCCCCTTATTCATAAAAACTATTTAAGCATTATTTAGTTAATCCATTGTTTTGTCTCCTTTTCTCAAATTCAAAATGACGTTTGTGTGACGTTGACAAAATAATATTTAACTAAATAATGCTTAAATAGTTTTTATGAATAAGGGGGTAAGCCTCCTGGGTGCCTAGTGCGAATTCCATTCGCCATTCGATCACGTTTACGAAAACAAGAATTTGTATTGCAAAATTTTAACTCTTCTCGTATGTTTGACAGGAGGCGTTGCTTCAATGCCAAACCAATTTTCGTTTTCGTAAACATAATCGAATGAATACGAATAGTGAACAAAACTCAAACTAGGCACCCTGCCCCCCAACCGCCTAACACTCTCGCTTTCGATCGCTTTGAAAGCGAGGCCCTCGCCTCGCTTTCTAATATAATATCGAATAATATCGAAAGCTATAGTCTATAGCTTTCGATATTGCTTTCATATTGCTTTCGAAATGACGAGATGACGCCTCCTCCTCGCCTCGCCTTCAAAGCGATCTAAAGCGAGAGAGTTAGGCGGTCGACCCCCTGGTCATGGTCTGCCTATGTCTAAATCCGTTTAGCTGTTCGTAAGCGATGCTTTTACAAACGAACGGCATTTCATTTTGATTTATATAGATTTGTGTGTAGTGCCCGTAGTTGCGACGGAGCTGCGGCCCGCGTCCAGTACGGAGACGCGCGTGTCCGCCCTGCCCCGCCCTTCAAGGCTGCCGGCGCCTCGGCGAGCGCTCAGGTATATCTACTTATTTATTTAATTTTATTTATTATCTTAGGAAGATTATCGACTTATGCAATAAATAGATAGCTACAAACTGGTAAAACAGAAACGTCATTAAAAAGTCTCCACTGTTAGAAACGACTTAAGGCGAAGGGTAAGGCACACTAGCGCCCCAATTGATAATTTGACAATTACTAACGAAACTGGTTTTTTTTTAAAACATTGCGTACCGTCCGATAACAGGAAAGCATCCATAGTATTTATTTAATAATTGTGCACAACTTTTTGTTGCGTGGTTTATTCACAAAACGGGCTATCGCATTTATTCACAAACAATGGCCACTTTTGGTGTTAGCGAATGAATACAAAAACAAACCTAAAAGTAGTGCACAATTATTAAATAATAGATGTTTGCCTAGTGTCGGAAGGTCCGCAATGTTTGGTAAAAAATTCAGTTTAGCAGTTTTCAATTTAAATCCATAAGCGGCGCTAGTGTGCCTTACCCTTCGCCTTAAATAACATAGAAGCAATACTCGCACCAAAGCACAGTTGTAAAAAATGCTTAACGTTAAAGCTAATTACAATCACATGAGTAAATTTCAGGTATTTACTCATGTGCTCTATATTTAATTATATTTAATCTAATACAAAAAAAATATCGTCGATTTTTTTAAAATCCTTATTTACATACTTAGTAGTTTAATTTATGAAGAAGCCTTTACTAAATTGCCTTCTCAATGAAGGTAGGCTGGTATTGAAAAGATCAATGTTGAAATTGCTATCTTTACACTTGTCATTAAAGGTTTTAGTTGCTCTGTAAATAAAACAATTTTGACGATAATTGGTACAAACTTTAGGAAGATAAAAGACAGAGCTGCTGCGAAAGGATCTAATTGGTATGTGGCACATGATTTTTTCCAGTAGTCCCGGACAGTTACTACACTACATAACTCTATACTTATTCACCATTTTGGAAAACATTGAAAAAAATCCACGATCGGGTTTCGAAATCGCGCCCCATTACACCTTTCACTGGTGACAATATAGATGCTACCACAATTTCAACCTTATGCTATGATTTATGGCCAAAGCCTTATTCAAGTCGATAATCGTCATCAACATCCGAACTGAATGTTTTTCAAATATAAAGTTTTTTTTAACGCGGTTAAATGTTGGCGGTTTATGTTTAGGTGTCAGTTGTCGACTTTGTTGAATGCGAGAATAGAGGGTTCGTTTTCCATAGACTACATTCTACATCGTACTGATATTAGACAACTGATAAAAACCCACTCCCAACATAGTATTGTTATTGGTTATGACAAATTAAAAGAGTTTACAGGTCCTCAGTTCCTGAGTCATAGACTTTATATGTCTCAACTTCAAAGTTGTGTTAATCAATTTGCATTGTTCTTCAACTTCATCGCCCCTTATATTAAGTAATGATAAGGTGGTGGAAACGCCCTTTACCTGAAATCCGCAGAAACTGAGTATCTTAGCTCTAACTGTCGGAACACAAAAATGCTAGTAACATTGATGTAATGGTGACATACTTAATTAAGATGTTCTAATGAGCTCTAATGAGCTAGGCGGGCTCAAATTAAGCCCTAACAACCAATCCGAACTTCCCCGCTGGGAATCTAACCTGGGACTTTTTGGTCTAAAACCGGTGGTCTAACCACTACACCACAGATTCGGTTAAATTTACCAAAATAAGTTTTTATTAAATAAACGGATCTATTTATTTAGTTTAGTAAAAATTTGCATGCTATTTAAGGCAGAGTGTACAAGGTTTCGCTAACAAATGTAAACACTGATTATTTGTACCTACATTAATTGCAAATAATATCTATTCCATTTCATTATATTCTATTTATTGTATTGTTTATGTTTTGCAGACCACCGTCGGTATACTCGGTGGCGCCCGCGGCGGACGTGGACCATTACTGACCCCTAGCGTGCTGTGCCAACATTTGGGGACAGAAACCATGATTGCTAAATCTAGAGTATAACAAACTATGACTGATCAGAGAAACGTTGTGTCCTTAACAATCTTTTTTATTGTATTTATTGTCTTAACAACTTTGATTTTTCTATATTTAATTAAACATTTTTCTATATTATAGAATTTTTGAATCATACAAATTAGACTTTTTATACTGCTGCTGTTACATACGCTTCGACTGTCATGTTCATAGATTACTTCATTGGTTATCTTTATCGTCTTACTAATTGTATTAACGTGTTAGGACGTCATCAGTGTAACTTTCATGTATTTTTTTAATTAAAAAAATATTTAATAAATGAGTCGGTTGACTCTTGACCAATTATGTTATTGGGAGACATGTTGTTAAGATAAAATTGTTTCTTTAATTTAAACATTCATTCTTTGCCGACAATAAATTGTGAATTTGTGAGACATGCATGCGAAAAATATCTGTTTGGGAACCTCAAAATTGAAGTATAATTTATGTATTAGTCAAAATTTAAGTGAAATGTGCGTATAGAAAATCTAATAAATAAAATAAATATTGTGGATTTATTTTTGTGTCCAGTGTATTTTGTTTTATTATTATTATTATTATTGACATTCAAAAATTTTCCATGTTAAAATTTTGCCGATGTCCTTTGTAGGCAAGGTGTGAATATCACTTTTCTTATTCTTGAAAAGTTGACGAATTCAGCCTTGATGTCGTGTTATATACGTTGTTGTAATGAATGTAAGCTCTCTCATTTTATTCTCATAATAAGAAGCTCAAAATTACAAAATTTCTGCCTAAATCATGATTTGGTACAAAGACATACAAATAAGATATTATTATTCATATATTATTAACAAATTTAGTATTTTAGTATATTGTCGTTGTGTGGCGTTAACTTGGGGCTTAATAATTTATTTCAGTGTTAAGGATTTTGCATTTTATTTAGACGCCGTTTTACATTTAAGGAACTGTAATTTAATTGTACTTGCTTTGGATATTAACTGTAACCGTATTCTGTATAATAATGAGCTATTAAAAACGCACAGCGCTTGTTTTATTTATTTGTATAAAAAAGGCAAATTGTTTTGTTTTTACCGCTTCACACTAACGACGGTAAACGCACAAAATGTATATTAATTAAATAATTATTGTACATAAGACAATATTGTTAGCTTTGTGACGCTTAAACTGAAGCCTTCTTATTCTAAAAAGTTGACTAATATTAAACCTGGTTGATACTGATGCTGTATTTTTCACATTATGTTAACAGAAGCATCTGCTTTTGTTAACATAAGTGAAACCTTTAGTTTTAATATAGGTTTAACTCTAGTCCACGTTTTGTAATAAAAGAGTATGAATTTATCAAACAACTTTAACGTAATCGTGGTGATTATTATACCACATTGTCATTGTCTACCAACATATCAAAACAAGAGATCAGAAGCTCATCTTTTGAAATCTTACTCTCTGTAACGACCGATTTATAGAAACGCATATCCATTTTTTATGACATTAACAATAAATGTATCCTAATTCCATAGCACATCGATGTATACCGGCCATACCTATGTATTATTAAAGCAATAATGACAGCACATGTTTTGCCAATAAATTGTATATTTTGTAAACAGAACATTTTATATACAGGCGATTATTTTAATATTACCGTTTTATTTGGTTTCTGCTATAAAGTCCGCCGCAACGCCTGAACGTCAACATTAAGCGACTATGCTAGCGTTCGATCACTTTTGGGAGCAAGGCAACGTGAACCTTTAAAACCTTGATGCATGAGACATTTTCCCTTTTGCATAGAGAAGTTGGATATGTCAAGAATGTTATTTGTGTTGGTACTTGCTACGTTGTATGTAACAAAAGTTATCGAACGACAAGAGTAGCACACACGTGTTGGCCCTAAGATAATTTCGGAGAACTGGTAAGTAGTTGTTACGAATTGAAAGCTATGTAAAAAGAGACCTAACGGTACCTAAGAAGATTCCCAGATTTTCTCATACTGTCCTAGTAAAAAAAAACTGTATACGATGTGGACAAAGAAACATAATAATCGATTTCTTTAACAGTATTATGTTTAAGAATAAAGAGGCGGATCCACAAGACCGATCATCAAGCTGTTTAATGTAAATACTTAGTAACTGTGTCGGTTAGCTACCACAGATGGGTTAACGTTGGTCGTTGACAGCTAGCGATTTTGGTTGTGTGTTTCTATGTCCGATCATGTAACAACACCCTATTGCGTTACTCCGATACGATAATCTATATAAATAAAAGTGGAACACTTCTCACTGACTGACTAGGACGATAATTCGGGAGCGAAGTATACTTATTTGAAAGATAGGTTGAGATTGCGTGTTCAGACGAACTATAGGTCAATCGCTAATATTTGCTATATCATACGAGAGATCTTTACGCTAATAAGCTTATGACAATGAACTGTAAAGATCGTGCGTAATCAGCACAGCTTATTTGTGTAAATAAACACTATAAAATACTATGCGTCAACTTCTATTCTATGTAGCTTGCGCTTTATATTGATCTACTTTCACTAGTTGTCAGTTTTTTGTGGTTGTTTTCCGATAGGAGGTGAGCAACATATGCCGTGGTTGTGTAATGAACAAGTTACTACCAGATCTTCCAATTTCTGTATATTTGTGTATAGTTAACAATTTATATCCGTAGTTCGAATATTGATAGATAGATAAATCATATTTTTTAAATATGGCATCACTAGAAAAGTTTCCATAAAAAAAAATATTGTAAAAGCTAAAAGTTACAATTTGGCGGTCTTTAGACAAAACCGCTCTTCCAGACGACCAGACTGATGGAGATTATTGTTTTTTTTAATTAAGTGAAATTTAGCTAGAAAACCAATAATAATTGTGTTCACTGTTGTCGGAGATACGCAATATACTTACCGGTTCTGCTGGCTTTTACGCGGCTCGTTTCGACACGTCGTGCCTTATTTAGGTAGTTTAAGGAATTTTGTTTTCATTTTCTAATAAAAACCATGTATTTACAAATGTTGTTTCAATTAGTTCCCGTGATTACAGTACAAATTCATCTTTGATTGGCGGTGCGCCATGGCCATGTGAAGCTGGAGACGTAATTTAATCATAAATATGTATCTACATCTTCATGACTTTAATTCCCGCAACAGAGGGCATTGCATTAGGACATATATTTTGTATGGAATTGAAGCAGCACTATCTAGTGACAAGTTTCACAAATTCATCAAGAGGTGGCGCTGTTTTTATCCCGCTTGTAGTTAACTTAATTTCTTTATTATCGAATAGAAAAAAAATCTAATGTCTTGTCAATAATCTTTTGCAAGATTCAAACTTGGTAATAGGTACTCAGTAAAAACAACGCCGCCTCTATGTCTGGCTTCTCAGTGCGTTTCCCATGACGTTACCAGCTTTTATGGAATACCCTAGGGACTATGTATGTCAACGGGGTCCATATAATCATAATAATTAAAGAAATGTTACACAGTAATAAAAGCCGGTTTTTTTTCCTTTAATCATTAAAAATTGGGGTCAGCCTTAGGGGTCAGCAACTGATTTTAGTCTAGCAACAATATTGTTTTCTAAAGTAAATGATATGTACGAGTATGTATATAATATATATATATATATTAAAATATTATATAGTCTAATTTCTTTATGGCTCTTTTTATGGTTCTACATTTTTGTTTTTATTAAGTTTTAGTAAGTACTACCTACTTATTCAGTTATGTACTTAATTTACACGTTGATTCTATTTTCTTATTCGAATAAGTGGGTAACTGTTATTGGCCCTAAAATTCCATGCTGTGAACAAATTGAATCTACGTAAGTTGATGGCTGTTGCTATCCTAAATAAATAAAAAATAAGTTTACGCGAACACTACATATTGAAATGAAACAACTTTTACGGATCTACTCGCGTTTATTTTACACATTACTTTTGAATGTTTATCCTGACGTTTCGAACCCTTTGCAAGGTCCGTGGTCAGTGACCACGGGTCACAGGGAAACAGGTGTTGGTCATCTCATACCTATTTAGATAGTAGCGTAGCAAATATTGTAGGTACCCTCATTTAAATTTAATCAGGTGCGTTCTGTTTTACGCAGAAAGAGCTTACCTACAGTATTGGGTTCTGGCAGTATGGTGTTGGGGCTGGGATTTAATATTTTGTATAATGGGATCCCAGGCTGGTGGTAGATTCCAACCATCTTATCTATTGATATTAGGATATTTTTTTTAATTTCAATAGCCTCGCGTATCATCCTAGGGTTCTCTAGCGAGTATTTGTGGCTTATCAAATCTGATGTAATGGTTGGGCCCCTCTAGGGCATGTTCGCATACTTATTTTCGCGCCTATGCTTGACTATGCTTTAGCAACAATTTTATACAGACCTAGCTGACATCCCTTAAAATTTCAATGAAAATCTATAATACTTTTTGGAGACGAAAACTTTGTGTGTCGAACACCTGGTGCCTTACCTTACCCGTTCTCAGGCATGACCGTTAGGTCAGGGTCATGTGTTCGATGTAAATGCATAACGCACAAAGCAGCTTTTACATTAATCCTCATAATCTTAGGGAGACGCAAATTATCATTTAGTCAATCATCTTATTAGTGTTAAGTATAACCCAATTAAGTCGTTTATTTAGACAAGATCGACAGATGCCCGGTGGTGCTCTGTCTGTAATCGAGTACTATTAAATAATAACTCAATGGCAATCAATGTAAAATATTATTAAAATATCAAATGGGAAGCATACGATGACGGCGGCGTGGCGGCGTTACAACTTACGATTAACTAAGATTATCAAAATCATTAACTGTGTAAGTACCTAGTAGGTAAGTAGGAATTTAGGTAAAAGTTGACGACCTATTATTATAGGGTTGCCATGTTCCAATATACTACGTATAATTATTTTATTATACCTTTCCTTCCAAGCAACGTGATGATGATGAATTATTTTTAGTGCTTCTCACTTATATTATACACCCACTTAAACAAGCAGATAGTGTAGGTATTGACACAAGTATTACGCGCAAAAGACTTGACAACGTCTTGCAAGAGAATGATACAAAACGATTTATAAACCCCAATCGGACAATAATTTATGATCATATTTAAATTGAAAGTAAGTAATTCTAATAACGTAATAAAATCGTGTGTATAATTTATGCTTTTTGAGTGTCTTGTTCATATTCTTGTTTTTATAATTTTATTTTGGAAGTGTAGAGGAGACACTGCTGCAGCGATCACAGATCTGTGGCAGCGACACTAGCGCCTAACTGTCACTTTGTTTGAAGGTGCGCGCGTGTGTATGTGTGAATGAACCGAAATCGCACGTTACGTGAGTGTGCGACGTCGTGAATGCTGTCTACGAGTGATTTTGCTTTGTACATTTTTATTTTTATAATTTTGATGATGTCGACGATGTGATTAGTATTGTATTAACCTCAAGTGATAACAATTGTGATATATCGAACGCTATGGCCCTCAAAATACGCAGTGTTTTCGTCTTCTTTTGGATCCTGTACAATAGCTCGACACTTGGGTTGTTTGTCAATGACGTCTGCGTTTAGCGCAGCAAAAAGTGGAATTTTAGTTTTATTGTGACAAATAGTGTAAACAAAATTATTAAGAATAGTGTTATTTTAACGAGTGTTAATAAAATGGATGTGTCTTTTCGTCATTGGAACCTTCTTACACCAACTGAGGCCATCAGAGGTGGCTCATGAAGAAAGGGTTAGTTTACTTTTTGATTGTTTACTTCATATACTTCTTCTATCTATAAGTGTTGATGTAATAGTTATTTTTATCTAATATCGATACGGTTGATTTAAATATCATCATAATTACTTGAATGTATAGGTTATGAGAGTTGCCATAGATGTTTATTGAGTCATGGAACTTAAAATATTCGCCGTAGATCATGGTGACACACCGTCATGTAATTCTTTAAATTTCTAATCAAAAGAATAGAATGGATTGCCTGATTAGGGTTTAGATTATGTTATTTTTCTTTTGTTACTTTCTCTTAACAATTGAGTGAAGGGAGAGAAGAAGATAGACATTAGACATTTTCAGTATGTGCGAAAGAGACGGCGCGCTACAAGACTACTTCAAGTTGTATGGCTGTGTTATTTATTATAGTCCACACATGACAACTTTTCTTTACTGCCTTACTTTCATTAACTATAAAGAAAATCTTTTTTCTTAATAACTAATGACAATGATTTATAAATACTTATTAAAATCACTTTTTTAAATTGGCTTATATGAATTAGAAGTCATTATTTTACTGCATAGGTAAATAAGTATTACTGATTATTTCCAGAATCTTCTAATATAGTTGGTGTACAATTAAATTTTTGAGCAGGTAATTGATATTTAATCATGTAGCTCTTTCTTGGTTATAAATACTTAGAGTATAAGCCAACTCTAATCAAACTTAAAATTATATTTATCACGCTGGTGACTGACCTATTATCTATGCTGTTTTACATTATGATGATGACGATGATGATGATGATGATGCATCTCCATGAACTGCATCATTATGGAAAAACCACAAAAATGGTGGAACTTTTATGCTCTATTCTTTTAAAAAAACCTAATGTTACTACATGCTTTCATTCCGAAAGTTGAAACAAGGAAAACTGTAAAAATATACATAGACATAGCTTTGAACTCTGAGATAAGTTATTATCTAGAAGTCACAATCATAGCTAACTAAACATTTAAATACTAAACTATTCACATCCAGAACAACCTTTATAGATTTAACTGAATTTACAGTGCATACTTTTTGGCTTGTAGCTACTAGCAATCAATTATAATGGGGTTTTAGTTATCAATGAATCTGACCACAGCCTTAGTATCATGGTCAGTATGAACTAGATTTTTTATTATTTTACCTATTTCTTTGTTTAGAAACAAAGTATAGTTTTGATTTTTTTATTGATAGCATATTATAGGTATGCTATCAATGATGAATATATCATTACTGAAGTCTATTTTATATTTAATTTCAAATAATTTGTAAGAAGAATTCAGAAAAGCATTGTTTCTATTTTTATAGACATTGGTTTTTAGCTTACTCTAAAACAACAAATTAAATTCAATCTCTATCTCCCAAGTTTGTTAAACCATAAATCTGAAATTATTCTAGAGCAGGATAGATATATTTTAAAGGAAAACAAAGGTTGGTGGGGGGTGTCAGTATAAACTTTAAAGTTGTGTGTAGCGGGGATGGTCAGTCAGGCAATGATCTGGCATGAAGAAAATTGAAACTTTCAAGCATTCATGTTTTTTAAGTAGTTAAAATCTGTCATTGTGTATAAAGTCCAACTAGCCCTAAACTGAGTTTTTTATGATTATTGACTAATTATAAACAGCTGCTGATGACAATTAAAAAGTAAAATAAATGATTTTGTTGGTTTGGTTGGTGGTAGGGCTTGTTTGTCCGCCTGGCCTGACTAGCTACCACCATCTTATCTAAATATGTAGCCATAACATCAATGTTTATAGCATTATTGTGTTCCAGCAGCTAGAGATAAGATAGCCAGTGCCTCTCTAGTTGAGGATTCAGAGTGAAGTGCGCTTTCACCTTCAGTCTTATCTAAACTTGCTTTGGGTAAGGTAAAGGCCAAGTGCTTACCCGTTTGCAATATTTACAAATTGAATATAATATTTATTGTATTCATTTTGTTCAATATAGAAAAATATTTATCAGCAAGTGATTATTTATGTTTAACCATGATGTCATTGTTCAATAGTCAAACAAGAATTTTATTTAAGTAACCTACGCTTTTGCCTTGTTTTGAAACCAAAATAGAAATATAAATAAGATAATTTGTCTTTTTAAACTAATAACTCTAATGTTTAATTGGCATTTATTGACACTCACTATTGTTATCACTAGGCCAGCTTAGGGGGTAATTCCCCAGTTTGTGGGAATATGAAAGAGCTCTGCAGTTGATATTTTAAATAGTTTATTGGCTATTGATGAGGCTGTTAGTAAAATCATTAAATGTCAGTTTTAGTTTGATTAAAATTCTAACTTTAATCTAAATCAAAGTAATTCATTAATTTATTTGATTCAGTTCTTACATCCATGTAACGAAATTAATAATAATTCAGTACTTTATTGTTTTCTTCACATTTTTAGGGATGGTATGGTAACAATGTTTGTAGACCATTGTAGACCTTGTATAAGGTACACCAAATTAGAGATGAGAAAGTAAATAGCTTTACTGACCCATACCCACCATACCATACCACACCACCACCATATTTTTCAAATTGTAATTTGTTCGCAACAATATTTGCGTAAAATTGGCGAATTGGATTGAGCCACGATAGCATAGTTGGCAGTGCACCTGACCCGTACACCGGACCCTGAAGGGGTGCGGGTTCGAATCCCGCTCGGGAATTTTTTTCAACACTGTCTTTTTTCTAATTGTAATTTGTTCGCAACTATATTTGCGTAAAATTATATGTAAATAATCATAAACCATACCCGTTTCTTTTAAATAATGAGCATCATATTAATTATTTCCATGCACAATATGATTTATGTTGCGTAACTTGTTTTTCTCAATACAATATGAGCAGTCTGTAAACATGCATGTTTCAACTGATACATTTTGGCAAGCAATCCACCTTGACCTCATCAGCTCTCTGTAGTATGTCAAGGGTGAAGCGTTTCCTTAAAGTATACTGCTTTTTAGTATTCAATGGGCAATGTTGAATTGTCAACTGACATAATGATTAAGGAGGTTTACTTACTCACCACAATAGTTTTTTTTGGAAAGCATTGGGCTGCCGGGTGGTCTTAACACTTGTGGACTCTTTAGTAGCGGCGAGAAAGGAAAAGTTCCTTACTGATCTTTACACTTGTGGATTCTTTAGTAGCGGCGAGAAATGAAAGGTTCCTCACGCTGTAGTGATCGAACATCATCAGAGGGTTTCTAGTGGCGAGATGCCAATATGCCATAGTGTAATACTATTTATTGTAATACTTTGAAACTCCTTTTAACAACAAGGTAATTAGAATGCAATCACTGTAGTTTTGGCGTAGGGGTATTAGGATTGAAAACTATTAATACTAAATATATATTGAATACTACTTGTATTTGAAAATAGGTACAAAACTTTCTTTATTGTTGTTTCTGCACTTTTCGAGACCTTCGTTGCTCTGTCGTCGGAATGCGAAAGGTCGTGCGTACGAGTCCTACTTAAAGCAGTTACATAAAACAAGATAATTTCCTTTAATTTATTTTACTTTTATAATTTACAAACATACACGACTCCTACATCATCATTTACAAATTATTATAATTATAATTAATTATAATGTTATTAATATTAATTATAAAGAAGTATAAGATCATAATATATATAAGAGAAGAATGTTTGTGATAGACCATTGTCTATCACAAACATTGTTACCATCCCTAAAAATGTGAAGAAAACAATAAAGTACTGAATTATTATTAATTTAGTTACATGGATGTAAGAACTGAATCAAATAAATTAATGAATTACTTTGATTTAGATGGCTCTAAGGCAGCTTAAAAACGGAAAAGCCACTGGCGAAGACGGTGTTACATCTGAGCTCCTCAAAGCAGGCGGTAAACCTGTATTAAAGGAGCTCTAAAACATCTTTAACACAGTTCTTTTTGATGGCAGAACTAAAAAAAAAAGAGACAAGACCCTACTGAACAACTACCGACCCATTTCGCTCCTAAGCCACGTCTATAAGCTGTTTTCAAGGGTCATCACAAATTGCCTTGCGCGCCGACTCGACAAATTTCAACCGCCAGAGCAGGCCGGGTTTCGAGAAGGATACGGAACCATAGACCACATCTTCACAGTGCGGCAGATTATAAAGAAGACCGAAGAGTATAATCGGCCCCTGTGCTTAGCATTTGTAGACTATGAGAAGACATTTGACTCTATCGAAACCTGGGCTGTTCTAGAATCCCTGCAACGATGCCAATTCAATTGGCAATATATCCAAGTGTTGAGGTGTCTGTACAATGCTGCCACCATGGCAGTCCAAGTACAGAACCAGCAAACTAAGCATATCCCCTTGCATCGAAGTGTGAGGGGCAAGAGGATGTGATATCCCCTAAATTGTTCACAAACGCATTGGAGGATGTGTTTAAAACGCTGGACTGGAAAGGACGTGGCATTTACATCAACGGCAAACACATCTCCCACTTGCGATTCGCGGACGACATCGTCATCCCCCGCCCGATCCTCTAAATGTCACTACACATTTACAGAATACACTAAACATGCACATTAGCTTAGGTCCAAGACACCGTACTCGTAGAACAAGGGTACGAAGAACCGGTTCACACGCGCTCTATACCAGGTACAGACATGTACCTGGGCGCTTCTCTCCTCCTCCACGGCCCGGTCTACCCGAGCCGAGGTCCGAGCCTTTAGAGGCGCCCTCGGGTGGTTCCGTCCCCCGATCCCATCCGAACCCTTCGGAGAATCTAGTAGGGCACGGGGACGCGCACTAGTGCGCGATGCCGTTCCCTCTAGAAAACCTCCAAAGGTGATTCGTTTCACACGGCTTGAGGGACCCTTTACGTTCCTCGCCGCCCCCAAAAAAGCCCGGTGAAGCTGAAAATGCCGTCTGAGGCAATCAGCAAACTCTCTCAAAAAAAAAAAAAAAAAGATATCGTCATCGTGGCCGAAACGTTGCAGGATTTACGATACATGCTGAACCGCCTAGCTGATTCTTCTCAACGCATCGGTCTCCGGATGGACTTGGACAAAACCAAGGTTGTGTTCAACGAACATGCCATTCCGGGACCGATTGCAGTACAAGGCGGTGCTCTCGAAGTTGTTAAGGAATACGTCTACCTCGGGGAGATTATGCAATTGGGTAGAAACAACTTCGAGAAAGAGGCTAACAGAAGGATACAGCTAGGCTGGGCAGCATATGGGAAATTACGTCGGGTTTTTACGTCGCCTATTCCACAAAGTCTAAAGACGAAAGTCTTTAATCAGTGCGTCCTACGGTAGGGCTGGTTCATAAATTTAAAGTCGCTCAGCGAGCTATGGAAAGGGCTATGCTCGGAGTTTCTCTGAAGGATCGACTTCGGAATGAGGTGACCCGACAGAAAACGAAAGTAATCGACATAGCCCATCGGATCAGCACGCTGAAGTGGCAGTGGGCCGGTCATATTAGCCGCAGAACCGACAACCGTTGGGG
Organism: Eudonia mercurella; assembly: GCA_963082485.1. Classification (NCBI taxonomy): domain Eukaryota; kingdom Metazoa; phylum Arthropoda; class Insecta; order Lepidoptera; family Crambidae; genus Eudonia; species Eudonia mercurella. The sequence goes on along the minus strand of OY720040.1, from coordinate 12,367,901 downwards.
TAAACGAGTTCTTAAGTGGAGACCGTGCATCGACAAACGTAGTGTAGGACGCCCTCAGACTAGGTGGGTGGAGCGACGGTCTTCGCAAGGTAGGTAGGTGGCATGAGCTGGATGAGAGTAGCCGCGGATCGTGCTCGGTGGCGTGCACTTGGAGAGGCCTATGTCCGGCAGTGAACTAGTATCTATAGGCTGATGATGATGATGATGATGATGATGATGATGATGATGATGATGATGATGATGATGATGATGATGATGGTGGTGGTGATGATGGTGGTGGTGATGATGATGATGATGATGATGATGATGATGATAAACCAATAAGACAATTTTGATAAATGTTTTAATGGGAAAAACCGATGATAGAAAATCAACTTTTATGAGATTTGAATTTGATTTCATAGTGGACTTTAAAACTAATAAATTTTAATGGTTAGAATTAAAACTTTGAAGTTGGTGTAGTGTTAATTAAGACTTTTATTTGCATACATACACTAGGCACCATGTACCCACCTAGCTTCCACGTATGTACGACATAATAAATGAGTAGCGAATACGCGCCTCCCGATCCCGATAGCGGCACGGTGTCGGCTGCTTATGAATAACTAATTAAGGCCATTGTATTGCCAGTGGCTGGATTAATGCGCGAAATTATTTCTCTTTAGCTTTCAATTTACATTATTAATTGGATTATAACTTCGACTGTGAACTTAATACTTTGACGAAATTGTCGCTTGTGTTTTTCTTTTTTAGCTCTTAGCGCTAAAGAAAATATTTATTTGTTAATGAGATGTTAAAGTAGGAGGTCGATATCTTGTGATTAAGTTTTACAACACACAACTACTTTCAAAAGATTCTGAATAATGTTTAAAAATTTGTAATATGAATCACTTTACGGATCAATTTATTATGCTTTTATTTTAGATATAGGTAATTCTATCCTGACCTTTCGAACCCTCTGCATGGTCTATCGTAACAGGTCATACTTCAAGTGCGGTGATGCTGTAAAGTCCGTTAGATCCAGTTATATAGTCATAGTTATAAGCTAGCTAGTAGAACGCCTCAGTGTCCGAGTGGCAAAGTGCTCGGCCCGATACCCCAAGGTCTCGGGTTCAATTCCCAGGTCGGGCAAAGTGTTTCGGATTTTTCGATGCATAGTCCTGGTTTGTGATCACCTACCCGCATTTCGCAAGCGTGGTGATTAAGCCGTCTCCCATTAATTGTAGTGATGACTTGATTTCAATGATGGAGGCCTTTGTCCAGCAGTGGGACAGATAAGCTATTTACTAGTAGTCCTCATAACACTAATTAAATGTTTCCTCTTAATTTTGTGCATTGGCTTTAAAATTGTAACAGTGAAGTTACGCGACCGATACACTATAATGATTGGCCATTAATTTAATCGCAACAGTTGCGCACGCGCCGCTCTTATAACAACCTCGTTATCGTTGTTTTACAATTGGTTTCCTATGTTCCCGCGAACTCTTAGCCAGTTAGCGTCAAAAGCAGCTAACTAAACTGTTTTGCTGTTTTGACGTAAAGGATAAAATAAAATGCATTTACGCGTATTAAGAATAAGGTTTTTGTCGCTACTAACGCGCAGTAGACTTCAAAGATATGGTCAACCCCAGCTGAGTCTAGACTTTAGAGGCGCCCTTGGGTTTTAGGTACGCTCTCGATATCCCACTCGAACACCAAAGAGTAAAGATGATATAGATTCTCCGAGGATTCTTGCTGTTGCTAGTAAAGTACGGAGATATGCTTGCGTGATGCCATCTCCTAAAATGTGTCTCCACCTCCTTCATGCTTTTAAAGAACCAGCGCCCAGCTGTGGGACGTTCATAGGCTCACCTATGTAAGGCCCTCCTTATGAATGGATATGGGGGAACGGACCAGAAATCACCACGCGAACCCAGTGCGGATTAGTGGTTGTTAACGACCGCTAATACAACCGGGACCAACGGCTTTACATGCCTTTCGAAGCTTGGAGGTCGTTATTAAGCTGTTGAAACACGTCACCTCCATGTAATATGATAGTTTGAAAAAAAACAAAGTGTTGAAAATTTCCACGAGCGGAATTCGAACCCGCACCCCATGACATGCCGGGTCAGGTGCACTACCAAATATGCTATCGTGCCTCAATTCAACTAGCCGAAATTAATCAACACTATCCACTCTTACTCTGTAAGCCAAAGGAGCCCTATTCAATGTCGACAACTACGTCATCAACATCCGATCTTAATATTTTTACAAATATTGAAAGATCAGTTAAGAATTAGGCAAGCTATATTTAAGATTATTTACATATAATTTAACGCAAATATTGTTGCGAACAAATTACTATTTTTCAAGACTTTGTCTTTTTTCAAATTGTAATTTGTTCGCAACAATATTTGCGTTAAATTATATGTAAATAATCACAATGATTGTTTTTATTGATTTTACTGACGTAACGTTACAAATCTCGAAGAACGCCTATTTCCGCTGCTGTACATGTAATCAATCAATTATGGAATCCATTCTTTAAGATTGGTGTTCAGTTATTTAATTACATACATGTTGCTGTTGTTTGAGTTATATTGTTTTTTAGTGCTAAAGTAAGTTATTAGCCGATACTGTTACACTGTTGGGTGTTATGCCTCAAGCAATGAAAGCAAGTCATCGCTATAACTTATGGGTATTGGATTAATCACCACGCTTGCCAATTGCGATGATCACAAACCCGGGCTAAGCATCGAAGAATCTGTACACTTTAATGTCCCAGGACCTCTGAATATTAGTGTTAAAGATAACTTTTAACTAAGAAAAAAATAGAAGTTCATTGTAATTATCACCAAGCACATCATCGTTTCATTGCTGGTACTCAATACTCAATAACATTGAAATTCAGAATAGTTACTGTAAATTTACAAATGGCTATCTCATAAATTCATGTCAGCGTCAATCACGTCCTTCCCTACATCTAAAACAATCTTGCGGAAGTTCCATTGACTCTTCCAGCTATCACGTACAACTTTTAGAACTGAAACTCTAACCGCTATTTCAATAAAAAAGGAAATATGCCTGCGGCTATGCTCATAACAGTAGCGGACACTAGACCACCCGGCTTTGTTTGTTTTTGTTACATCCCTAACTAGCGCCGGTGCCTACGCCGTGTGACCTTCCACGCCCCTCCCTGCACGCCGTAAGAAGGCCACCGAGGGGTTACTCTTAAATTTTGAGGGCTCAACACCAACTGGTCGGACGTACTATCGTTTTAAAGAGATCCTTTAGCGGAAACCTTCGGTTCCCTTTTATAAGTCTATCGACCTTGTTTTGAACTCCTACAGTTCATTAACATCAGATTAGAGATTTTTTTAGACTTTTTAGGTTGTTACAATGGATGTTAAAAGACAGTAGCTATGTTAAATTACTTTAGGTATACTTTGGGTAATTTATACATTTTATCATATATTTCGATTGAAGTTCGTTATGTAGTAGTGAATTCTTAAACAAACATTTACTAAAGAAAACAATCGCAAAACTAAACAAACATATTCCTTTAAAAAAAAATCAAAACGAAAAGCGTTTTGTTACATAGAATGCGTGTAGCGACGTAATCGATGAAGAAGCAAACACACGAAATCTCCACGATTCGTACGAACGGTTGACAGCTCCGGCGCTCGCTCGAAATCCGCAAATAATTGCAATAAATAGAGAACACCGAGTGAGATCTCGGGCTCTCGCTGCGATGCTGGCATGCCGCCCGCAACTACTCTTAATGTCTAAATCGTTTAACTGTCTTAGGAGCGCTCCACTTAGAAATTATCCTGGCCCCTGTATTCAAGAATACGTCTAACTTTCCAATAGTTGAGCTTTCCAATTTGTTATGCCAGTGTCTACTGTGACATGTTGTGAATTTGTTTTTTGCCTAATCGAAAGGTTTGCTCCGAATGTAGTTTTATAGTTCCATCATTTTAGTTGATAGTAAATTACTGTACTTAGGTCTCAGTTCACAATGTTCTTAATTTATTGCTCGAACCAAATTAGGTCTGTCACAAATTCACAATGTGCTAACTTCCAAAGGAGTATGTTTCTCGGGGATACAAATATCTCACTGTGCTAATGCAGAATGTGCTAATTCATTTCAGTACTTAAATTAACAATTTAAGGCATTACTTAGAAAACCAAATGCTATGAAAGATATGTATATTGAGAACTGATATATTTTGTAGTTTATTACAGACTAGCTGACCCGGCGGACTTCGTATCGCATTTCTTTTTTTTAATAATAGCCTATGTTACTCAGCGCTAATGTAGCATTCTAATGGTGAAAGATTTTTTTAAATCGGTCCAGTAGTTTTGAGTTTATTCGTTGCAAACATACATACAAAAATACAAAGCTTTCCTCTTTATAATATCTACTAGCTGACCCGGCGGACTTCGTACCGCTTTGACAGTTTCCATCATTGAGTTAAATATATATCAATGGTTTCCATGACAACAAAACAAACAAATCATTTTGTATTGGAAAATTAAATTGTCGTTTTTAGTATTTTATTTAATACTATTTTTTTATATAGCCTATGTTACTCAGCGCTAATGTAGCATTTTAATGGTGAAAGAATTTTTTAAATCGGTCCAGTAGTTTTCGAGTTTATTCGTTGCAAACACATACATACATACATACATACATACATACATACATACATACATACATACATACATACATACATACATACATACATGTACATACATACATACATACATACATACAAAATTACAAAGGTTTCCTTTTTATAATATTAGTATAAAAGTACAGGAACTTAGCTTTATTAGTATGAACGAGAAAATGAGTAGTACCGTATTTATAAATCTTAGTACTACAAATGTCAGAGATGTAAAATCTTCATTGATGCGTTCATTGAAAATTAAGGGTCGTTACGCCCACAAAGTTGCGAGCTGGTGGGTGTTTACGACTACTTCTTGCGATAATCCAAGAGCAATGGTTTTATGTCCACATTGAACTATTTTAAACCAATAATAAATTATAGTGAATGTTTTCATATGTTGTGTTTTCGGGCTTAATCAGCGTAATAATCGTAAGTTGGGTGGTTCTTGTTCACTCTTCCGATCATCATTATCATCATCATCATCATCATCGGTACCGGAACCTTCTGAACCCTTATTTGGTGTCGGCCAGCATGATTTTGCTTGCTTTCCTACCAAGTCTTTATGATTTTTTTTTGGAGAGAATTCGCTGATGGCTTCAGGTTGAATTTTCAGCGTCACCGGACTTTTAAGGGGCGACGAGAAACTTAAAGGGTTCCTCAAGCCGTGTGCAACAAACCACCGTCAGAGGAAATTCTAGAGGGAATGGCATCACGTACCTAGTGCGTGTCCCCGTTATCTACTAGATTCGACAGGATCAATAGCGAAACAACCCGAGGGTGCCTCTAACAGCTAGGATCTCAGCTTGGGTTGACAGGGTCGTGGGGGTGTGGAGAAGCGCCACTACTGTACTCCAGACACTGTTCATGTCTGTACCGGGTATAGAGCGCGTGTGAACCGGGTTGTCGTACCCTTGTTCTACGAGTACGGCGTCTTGAGCCTAAGTGAGTGTGCATGTATAGTGTATCATGTCATGTGTGAGTCTTTATGATGCTTTACACATTTCATACAACTTTTCTCTAGTCTAGTCCTTCCATCCAACAACAGTCGTATCGTTCACTATTTTGCGTTTACAATTAGGCTTGAAAGCTTTATTTAATTCTTCCGACACAATACAAACGTCCTTCGTATTTCAGTCCTCGCAACACGACCTATCTAGCCGTCGTCGTTCGTAAGCCGCTTATCGGACTGCGCATCTAGTCATTATTTTATTTAGGCCTACATCAAATGCTCACTCTATTCCACTAACGATGTCGCCTGGAGATTCATTAAAACTAGATGTGCCATGTGTTCTTGCAGATTATTAGGATTGGGCAGTTAGTAGTTCGCACATCTCGAGATTTCTCTGTGGAGCACGGAATTCCAAAGTTAAGTCTAAAAGGGAATGCTATGAATAATTTATGTTGGCAATTGGCAGCCATGTAGGTATTATTAGGTGGTCGCTATCCAATCATGCAGAACTGTACTACCAGGTTTATAGTAGGAGTAAAGTTTTAAATTGTGTTAATCATCGATTTAATGTCTAACTCTTCGTCTAGGCTTTTTAGCAGCAAGTAGGAGCTCTAATTTATGAACCCTCAAATATAATCGTTATACCATGCAGATCATATCACAAACGCAAAAGCCACTGGCGACTTCTCCAAATTAACTTTGAATCAACAATGTGTAGCTAATATTTTAGAGTACACGAAATGTTAACCGGTTGTTGACATTGTAAGCTTCTAATTAATTTTTAATTGACACATGTCCGTTGGTTCTCGGTACGTTATTAAAAGACTTGAATAAAATTATTAAATCAATACCGATGGCTTTATTTAAGCCTAATCCCTCTTATGTGATAGAAGTGGATTAAAGCACTAAAGTTTGGCCTGATTTAATGCTGTCTCATATTTTGTGATAATAAAAAAAAATACGTTTTCGGATGACGGGACGGAGGGTTGAGGGAAACGCAAATACTACGAAATTATGACTCTGTGCCTAGTGTATTATTTTCAGCAAATCCCACGTCCCACTTCTAGACTTAACCTTCTACCCATTAATAGCATATGGGAAAATGGGCCACAAACCACTACGCTGGTTCGATACGGTTTTGTGGGTTTAACTCATTACCTTTTAAACCTTTATGGAAACAGAATGCTGCAATTTTTATTGCTTTTCAATCTTATTCCAAAAGTCGTAAGTATAGGGTTCAATATTTGATGGCAACATAGCCGCCGTTGCCTTGTATAGGATAAAGCAGGATCACGCCTACTTTTCCTTATAGCGGAGCATTTGTAAATTGTCTTTACCATCCAAACAGCCCATTAACAATTCCGTAAGACGTCGATTTGAAGCGGATGGCAAAAGGCAATGTTTACTGGGAGAAGTTGTTTGAAGCGTAATTTGAACTTCGTCGTTTCACCCTTTGCGTTACGTGAGTAACATCCTAATAGTTTCGGATGTTACACTCCACGTTCGAGATTATATTGATGGTGACACAATTGTGATCACCTTTAAGCCTGCCACTGGGCTTTATTTATTTATTTATTTATTTATTGGGCAGTCAACAAAAACATGTACCACCAAACAAACAGTAGATATAGGGTAAATGCCAAACTTATTCTAAGTACAGTTTTCAATTATAGACAGCCACGGCATGCGATGTGGACTAATAGTTATAAATTAAACTAAATTAACAAATTTTACCAAACTTAATATAACAATAATTTAATTAAATACCTAAAATATGATTTAAAGTTTAAAGTTTAAAGGGGGCTTACGTAACTATTTCTAATAATCTGTTTGAACTTGCGGGCACTATCCTGAAAAATATCTAATACTTCCAAGTTATTTGGCCGCGACAGGATGTTATATTGCCTTTGGATCCTATTTAATGTAGAATGGTAACCTAGATTGCTCTTCACTGACTTAGGCACAAAAATGTTAAACCTAGTAATACGAGGTAGTTTTTTGGGTGTATTAAATGTGATTTTTTCAAGGAGATCGGGGCAATCCAGGCTACCACTCATCAATTTATATAAACACATGAAAGCTTATATAGCTTATATAGGCTTAATCGAAAATGTTCTTTGGTAAGGAAGTAGTTTGTTGTTGTATGGAAAATGTTGTGTCAACAATGACTTTACTTTTAGACGTTTGTCCCAAGTTGTTCAAGTGTGTATTTACACATTATATTTGCGTGGCGCTAAGCCTCAAGAGAGATTCACTTTTACATATTAATATAATAATGTTGATATTTCTTTTTATAATCTGGGCACTGTTGGATATTATAAACAGATTTTTCTAAAAGAGTTTTAGAATTTTGACAACTTGTAAACTGATGTGGCATTTTATTGAAAATATTTCAGGTTCTTTACTCGTTTGTAGCGCTGAAATTTTAAAACAAAATGTCGATTTTTAAATAAAAGCTCAGTTAGCTTAGTTCTAATAGGTATTTTAATAAACAAGCATAAACACTTGAGCACGTGTACAAGGCTTGGCTTATTATTATACACATTAGCACATGGTGCAAGATAAATAGACGATCGTTCATTTATAAATAAAATAAAATATTAACAAAATAGCAAAAGGCTGCGACGCACCAACCCTTTTGTCTTTCAAATTGAGCTTTCATATAAAACATAAATATTAAAAATACATATGTATGTCCATTTTTATAACAAAAAGAAACAATAAATCAGTCTGAATCTAGCTGTCTACCTGCCTAGCATTATTTCATAACATTCTCAACGGAGTACTTAATAATCTTAATTATGCTATACTTACTGTAAAGAATTAATTATTTAATTATTATATTGTGTAGGTTGTATGTACCGCTGGGACTATATTTGTCGCTGAAAACATTATGATAGATAACAGATGATTCATGCTATTATCTTTTACCTACACATTCTCAGCTTATTTAAATAAGTGTGCAAATTCGTTAAAAACAATTGATTTTCTTTCTGGAATCTTCTATTTGATACTAGCACCTCTTTTTGATTTGCAGTTTGTTTATGTTATTTTATCAAAAATATTGTGATTTGTTTAAAGAGGCGCTAGATGGCGCATCGGTTAGCGTTTTCGGAAAGCCTAATTCGAGTTTAAATTGCCATTCGGTCACACATCGGTCACATTCGGAATACGAGAATTAGGGTTGCAAAATTGCATATCACATGGTTTGTCACCAAGAGCCGCTGCTTCGATGTCATACAAATTGTCGTTTTCTTTACTGTCAGCAGTTCAGCATTCAGATTGCGATCAATTTTAATAATGTGCTATTGTGTGACCAAATTTAAATATTTTGATGAATGATTGCATTTACCACGCTCCAATGCCTACCGATGACCTAATGGTACGATCTCCAACATTAACTATGTAGGTTTTTTTTTTTGAGCCAGGGGATTGTATACTGGTCACCAGAAAGATAGCACAGTTGTGTAGTGGATATCCCTGTCCTGCTTTCCAGTGCAAAAGCCTGACGAGAATCAGTGTTGGTTAAATACCTGAGATAATGATTGATGACGTTTTAAATGTATTTTAATCGGTTTGTAGTGGTTCCAGGTGTAAGATAAGTTTCCATCCTCTTCACTGATAGAAGGGGTCGCAATGCAGCCCTCTTTCGATTAAGAGTAAGCTTTTGCTGAGAGTGCCGTACTTGTACGGGGAAAGTTCAAAACTTGGCCGAAGTAATTTGTTTTCTTTACTGGATATGTGTACCGAGGTGTACCGATTTTGGTGCTATGAAAATTAACATTTCATAATTTCATTTCTTATTGATTTTATTACTGGTTTTATTACCGCCCGTGTAAAATTAGATCAGTCGCAAGAGTTTGCTTAAAAACATGTAAACATGTGTATCCTAATGCCTGTGTGTGTAGGTATGTAATTTGATTATTTCTTTTTCTTATTATAGTTTTAACTTTCAATTAATTATTTATTCAACAAAACCCTCTTTGAAACGTTTCCAACTATCTAGAAAGTACAAACAAAGTTACGCATTCAAATTTAAAGTATTAACTTGATATCAACAAGTTGTCAAATTTGTCTCGGTATTTTTTTACAATATTTACGTCTTAATAATCACTTATTATGTTATTCTTATACAAAAAACAATTCAAACCTTGACAACCGGTTAGCTATAAATAACTCTTATATCCACTTACATTTGTGTCTACTTTATAATGTCGTAAATTATGTTTTGTTGCGTCGCCATAGTATTAAAGCTATTTCCTTAACTGATGCTATTTTAAGGTTCTTAACCCCCAAATAACGGCAGACGCTATTTTCTCCCTCCGATTCCTTAGCGGACCCTATTTTTAACACTGTACGGTGCCATATTGTATTCTATATTTGGTTCATTGATTCCTGGTTTCTTGTGTTTGTTTTGTTTTGTTTTCGGATGGGTCCCGGTGTGTTGCCCGCGCGTGGCTTATGGGATCACCCCCCGTGATACCTTTGATTGAAAAGGTGACATTCGGTCCGGCTATTTTGAGATGCATTCCAATTTGCTTTCTATGTTTACGTAGCAGGAGAAATGATGTGGGCTAGACGCCTGATAAAATAGAAAGCAATCTGTTTCTAAAGATGGATTTATAACATTGTTCGAATGATTTTGAAATGAAATAAGTTGTAGAATCTATCATAATCGGACTACTCTTTATGATTGTATCTCTTTTACCAAAATCAGTTATTTCAGTAGTTTGTATCTCAATTCTATTGAATTCTACCATTGTATTGGATGCAGCTTCATTTATCTTTGTGTGAAAATAATAGGTCACTAACTCGCAAGAATTATAGAATTCGATTTTGTAATATCTAAATTAGAATATTTTAAGTATTTCAACATTTGCGATGAAATCAGCTCATTGTGTATTTGTTAACAGTATTATACGAATGTAGCTGCTATGAAAACAGTTCAGTGCTGCTATGGTAACACCTTTTCTTACATGTATCATTTTACAACAGCAATGGGCCAGTAGCATTGAGCCTTAATCTTCAACAAGAAGCGGCAACTACTCACCAGCTTGTTTAAGACACAAATAATTGAAGTTCTTTCCGTGCGAGCCCGACTTGCTCTACAATATATTTTAACTAGAAAAAAGGAAATCCCTTGCTCAGTTTCTTGCTGGTACTGCTAAGTACATAGTTTCATGTTTGTAGACTTACTGAGCTGATGGTGTAGTTACATTCATAATCGAGCAATATTTGTAGCCAAAATTGAATCTTCCTTGATTGTACAGCAATTTTAACATACCTACACGTTGACGAGGCAAGTTTGATGTTCATTCCTTCCCTATAGCCTATAGAGGCTTAAGAGCTCTTGCGCGATGCCAGCCTCAAAAAAACCTCCAGAATCTAGCCGGTCACTGCTTAAGGATCCATTAATTCCAATCTAAAGCATATGGCATTGAAATTGCGCCTCCTGGTGACAAAAGCCTACAAATTTTCGTTTTCGTTAAAGTGATCGAATGGCAAACCATCACATCATCATCACCAGCTCATCCCTACTGCTGGGGCACGAGCCTTCCCTATGGATTGGTATGGAGAACGGGCCATGAACCACCACTTGTGCCCAGAGGGCATTGTGTGGTGTTGGTAGTTGTTAACGACTGCTAATGCAGCCGGGACCAACGGCTTACGTGCCTTCCAAAGCACGAGAAAGGTCGAGATGATACATCTTTTAGTCAGCAAACCCTCGACCGACCTTTGCGAAAGTAGCATAACCTTAGCAATCACAGATCGAGCGTGTTAACCACAGCGCCATCAAGCTCCTCTCAATGGCAAATAAAACTTGACTAGTGCAACTCGTTCGTGGAGCTATCGTCGTTGTCAGCGACCCAACAGTCGCGGCAGGGGAAAGTGAACTCGCGTTTTTGCGGATATGACGAGCGATCGAGGTTATGCCGTGGTGCCTTGCCCCGATCTGGGTCGGTCCGGCCCGCTGTGAGTGCAGCGTTATGCGGCTCGTATTATCTCGTGCCGATGCCGGCGTGATGTTCCAACGGCGAATGTAACTGACTAGTGAAAGTGCATTCCGTGATTCGGATACTTCAGTTCACACGACCGTTAGAACCTTATAGCGCTTGCAATAAGAATTGTTTTAATATAGTTAATAAAAATTAAGAGTCAATGTGAGTGATGGGAGTTTTATTCGCAGTTTGATTGTGTTAACGAAAACAAGAAATTGTAGGGAATTGCAAATCGTCTCGTTTGTCACTTAGAGGTGCTGCTTCAATGCCATTTACATTCTCGGCGTGATCATATAGTGAATAAAACTCGCTCTCATCACAATGTGTTCAAAGTCCAAACGACTATAAGGAAATCGATTAAGAATCTATGAAAAAGAATGTTCAGAAATAATACGCACAAACTTGTAGGTAATAAAAAACAATAAGTTCCACGATATATGTAATCAAAGAACTTTTGTTGTATGTTAACACTTGGATCTATTGTATCTTCGGCTTCATTAACATTTATTGACCTTAAAATAAATACTAATTAATATCGACGATAGATTTTTATACGATGAATTAAAATTTTATTGTCTTTGTTTGAAAAATTTATTGTTCGTTATTTCGCTGTTATATTAACTTACACTACTTTAAGCTAATTGTTTAAACATTTACCCCCTTATTCATAAAATCTATTTAAGCAAAATTTAGTTAATCATTGTTTTGTCTCTTTTTCTCGAATTCAAAATGACGTTTGTGTGACGTTGACAAAACAATATTTAACTAAATAATGCTTAAATAGTTTTTATGAATAAGGGGGTAAATCTGTCAAATTTTCAAATAAGTTTTATATGTGAAGTATATTTTTTAATAAAATATGCGTGACCTTGTATTTAAGAGGATTTATTAAAATATGTACTTAATAGTTATCAAAATTGTTAGTCTTGCCCGTAAACAATTATAATTAATTCTAATAATGCATTAAATGATTTAGTAATTGTTTATATTGACTATAATTACGTTTTATCTTCCCATTACATTTTCAACAGAAATTATTTTCACGTCATCAGCATGTTTATCGCCCAATGGCTTACAGACATTAAATAAACTGTTAACACCTTAGCTCCTATAAATTATTATTATACGAGTAATTTACCATGCAAATAATTAATATTTTTTATCGTTGGTAATAGCCTTTGATTGATTACTTTAGATATAAACGTTAATTGTATGAAGCTAGGAAAACGTGAGCTAGCATGGTCATATACAGGGTGTAAAAAGATCTTTATAGCAAAAAAAATATACTGAAATTCAATATCTCTACAACCACTTACAGGTTCTCAAGTATAGCTCGATACTGAAAAATCTTCGTAAAGATGGGAAAAATAAGTGGTAATATCTTTTTTCACTCACTGTCATATCGAATAGATTATTGCCAATTAATTTTTAAATCTTCAACACTCAAGTTTTTCTACTTTTTGTTTACAAAAGTTAGGTTAGTTGGACCATTGATCGTCAATGTCGTCATTAAACAAATTATTGTATACGGGTTTTTTACTATGTGTTTTGTTGTTTACCACTTTTTGGTTGCGACCGTGCATATAAGCATCTTTCGCAATGTCTAGTCACTGGATGGGTGACCGAATTAAATTATGTATATATCCAGCTTCATCGTGCTTAAGAAGGCCAAGGCCAAGTGCCAAGATGTCTTAGTTTATGTCCTAAGACAGTAGTCGTTTAAACCCACCAGCCTACATTGGGCCAGCGTGGTTGATATTGACATGATATCTCCTCGTGCTATTTTTCACGTGGGAAGGTCCAGCGTGGGACGTTTGCAAGTAGATGATGATGTATTTTTTAATACCTTTCGGGTAAGCACTTGGCCTCCACCTCACCTGATGTTAAGTGACGATAAGGCCGGAGGTGGAAGCGCATTTCACCCGGAATCCTCAACTACTAAGCCGCTGGTACCTCTAGCTACCAGAACACAACAATGCTACAAACGTTGATGTTATGACGATGTATTTACATAATACGGTAGTAGCTAGCCAGGCGGACAAACAAACCCTACCGCCAACCAAACAGAATAGACAAACATGCGCTAACATGCACAACCCCCGCCTGGATTCTCTGGGACCTCTGGGTCTGAAGCCAGTGATCTTAACCACTAGAACCCAGAGGCGGATGAATTGTCATTTTTACTTTGCTTTTATGACTTTCATCGACATAGCTCTAAGAATTAGCAAGTTGAAGTGGCAGTGGGCCGGCCATAGGTATCTGGTGAAGAACCGACAACCGCTGGGGTAAACGTGTTCTTGAGTGGAGACTACGACTCGGTAAACGTAGTGTAGGACGACCTCCGGCCAGGTGGGATGATGACCTGCGAAAGACTGCAGGCAGATGCTGGATGCGTCAAGCTGAGGACAGGGCGCTATGGCTCATTAGGGGAGGCCTATTGTCAGTAGTGGACTAAGATGGGCCGATGATGATGATGATGATTTATGACTTTCAGAAGTTATCATTATTAAAGTATAACGTGTTCTCAAGTTATACATAAGTTAAAATTGCCTGTTAACTTCTCCCGGCTTTTTTAAAACATTTTCCAGTCCGTATTGGATTACACATTGTTTTCTAAAGTTTACGCGAACACTACACATTGAAATGACTACTTGACGGATCGACTCGCGTTTATTTTAAACATTAATTTGATTTAATGTTTATCCTGATGTTTCGAGCCTTTTGCAGGGTCCGTGGTCACAGGGATACTCAAAATTAATGTGTAAAATAAACGCGAGTAGATCTTTAAAAGTAGTTTCATTCCTTAAAACTGTTGACGTGGCTAGTTTATAGCTAACTAGCAGCCCACCCCAGCTTCGCACGGGTGTACTTTTATTTTTAAAAACATGTTTTTTAATATAGCCTATGTTGCTCAGCGCTAATATAGCATTCTAATGGTGAAAGAATTTTTTAAATCGGTCCAGTGCTTTTTGAGTTTATTCGTTGCAAACATACATACATACAAAAATACAAAGGTTTCCTCTTTATAATATTAGTATAGATGTAATAAATCACGGGCGACTAACGATGAAAATTATTTATTTTGCACGAAAATGTATGGTTTATTAGATCTTAAGCGTCTTTAGATTTGTGTAGTGTTGTTTACAAAATATGTTTAATGTGATTCACCAGCGATTAAGCGTCTGTTTTCCCATGGTTTGTTTAAATAAATATGTTTTAATTTATTTGAGTAAACAAATCATCTTCTAACGCAAATGCTTAGTTCAATTTTGTGTTATATTTAAATGTATTTTCTTGATGGAATTCCAAACAAATAAAAGTAAACACTGAAAGTTGGTAAAAATTATATAAGGTATTCAGTTTTCACTCATGTATAAAGAATTGGATGGCGCAGCGCAATTTTAGCAATGGATCTTTGCCGGGTCGATGTCTAATTTTTGGTCACCCATTCGAGTAACGACCGCGTTATATAGTGTAACTTTTCTATGACCGCGGTGCAGCAGTGGTAGGTATCTAAAACATTTTGCATATTAACTACTGCCAATTACCATAATATACTTACTTACTCCGATGGCTTAGCGACGCACTGCCATATTATATTAGACAGAAATCATATTGATCTTTTCCTTACCGAACAATTTCAAGTTTATGCTTTCCTCTTATACGAAGATAATATTGTTGTTACTAGCGATTCTAAGAGAAAGTGAGAGGTTGTGCCTTGTGAACCCTCGAGTCTATTGAAGATATTAGCCAACTTATTATTGTGTTCACTTTTATTGATGCCAAACACTTGTGCCGGATAGCTCTTTAATTTGTTTGTGTAATACAGTTGGTCTTGTATCTTGTCACGCGCGTGTCTTCTAGCTATATTGAGCAAGCTTCCGCTCCCGACTTCGTCTGCGTGTAGCTGGGTGGACTCTATATATTATTATCTATCAATATTTATTCTAGACTAGCGGCCGCCCGCAGTTTTACCCGCGTGGTTCCCGTTCCCGAGGGAATATCGGGATAAAAAGTATCCTATGTGCTAATCCAGGTTATAAACTATCTGTATGCCGAATTTCATCCAAATTCATCTATCCGTTGCAGCGTGAAGAAGCAACAAATATACACACATACAAACAAACCTTCGCATTTATAATATTAGTGTAATTACCAAAAGTAAACAGAGTGCCTAATGCGAGTTTTATTTGCATGACATTTTATTTTGTCTAAAAACGAGAAGACTTATGTCTTTTAGCGTTTTTCTTGAAAACTAGCGTATAAAATTTTAAGGTTTTTTATTAAAAATAGTTTATATGTGTTGAATTTATCCTCAAAATATTTGCAGTTGATATAAGGTGACCTTATAGGTATATCAAGGTGAAGGATAGGGCAAACAAATAAACAAACAAATTTATATAATATCCAACCAGCCACATTAGGATTAACGAATCAAATCGGCGTTCAATTTGGCTGACGAATCTATACTAATATTATAAAGCTGAAGAGTTTGTTTGTTTGTTTGTTTGTTTGTTTGAACGCGCTAATCTCAGGAACTACTGGTTCGAATTGAAAAATTCTTTTTGTGTTGAATAGTACATTTATTGAGGAAGGCTATAGGCTATATTACATCACGCTATGACTAATTATCATTGATAAACAACTTTATGAAGGACTTCTAGGCGAAAAAGTGTAGTGTAGTCATATATTTGCACTTTAGTTTTGTTTTCTAAAATGGGTGACTGCAAAATATTTATGTGAAATGGCGGATTATTTAACGTAAAGCGTTCATGAAACTATACGAGTTGGCAAATGAAAAACCGGCCAAGTGCGTGCGTCATATATACAACTACCGTGAATTTTTTTACTTGTCGAAAAACAACTAATTGGCTGACAGGGGGGGACACTTGAATCAAAAAATTGTTTCCACAAACCCGCAATATTTTTGAAATTGCTATCCAACGACACCCCACACTATGGGGTAGACAAGAAAAAAAACATCCCCACTTCACGTGTAAGGGAGTAACCTAAAAATATATTTTTCAAAATTTTACTTATCCGCTTTGTTCAAATCACAGCTTTCGAGTATAAGAGTCTGTCTATGATCTAGGCTGGGGGCGGACAGACAGACAGACATGGCGAAACTATAAGGGTTCGTTGTTGACTATGGAACCCTAAAAAACAACAGTGCGACGTCACTTTTCTTATTCTTTAAGAAGTCCGCGTAAAGTTTAAGTAAAGTCACGTCTTTATTCACAAAAGATTTGGGGAATATCGTTTTATCTATTTAGCATGACACATGTCATAGTCCATTATCATCTTTAATATAAAATTTTAAATTTTAAATTTTTACTATTTATTCATCTATCTTACACATTGGCTTAACATGCATATCGCACTAAGCCAATCATCATCAGCTCATTTTATGTCCCCACTGCTGGGGCACGAGCCTTCCCTGTGGATGGATTGGGAGAACCGGCCATAAACCACCACGCGGGCCCAGTGCGGATTGGTGGTTGTTAACGACTGCTAATGCAGCCGGGACCAACGGCTTGGCGTGCCTTCCGAAGCACGGAGGAGCTCAAGATGATAAATTTTTGGTCACCCATCCGATGACCGGCCTTTGCGAAAGTTGCTTAACCTCAGCACTCGCAGACCGGGCGCGTTAACCACTGCGCCATCGAGCTCCTCAATACGAAAGCCAATACGAAAATTCAACCTTAAAAACTTGCTTTCAAATAATAACACAAACAAAAAGTTATTTTAAAGGCATGTTTCTCAAGGTCAAGTTTACTTTTTGTTTATCTTTAGTTAGATGAACAAGCTCATGTAGTTATATAGTCGTAAACTTTTTTGCTTTGGTAATATTTTAGTTGATGATTAAAAGACAAAATTGTTTATCAAATATAATAGGTATCTATATATTAATACGTGAAGCAATGTACCCGTTTTTACGAAACTTGCGCGGGACGGAGGTGTATGAAATTTCGCACACTTATAGTTTATATAGAGAAGTTTATCCGAATGTTAATATTGTTCTTAAATCATGCATAGAAATACATTAAATCAACAAAAACAACACTAAACACACTACCATGAATTTGACACACACGCATATGTATTTGACACACACGTTTTGTTTGTCTTTAATGCGGCCGACATCTGTCAATGCCAATTCAAACTTACATTCTATCTTTTTTAATTTTTCAATACTTAGGATACAGTCCGTGCAGCCTTAATAAAATTACGGTCGAATGTCAACCACTGGACGACCACTAGTATCCGTAAATAGCCTAAAAATTAACACAAATCAATTAACCACTCAAGCTAAGTATTGGTAAGATAACAAATATATATTTTTTTACTAGATAGAATCAATCTACTTAGGAAACTCGAGTGAGAATCAAAATCAAAAATCAAATACAAATATGTATTTATCTTGAAAAATTTGTGATCTCACCACATCGCCCCCCGCGTGTAATTTGAATGATTTATTATTTTTTAACAATATGCAAAAGCTAGTTCGATATATAATTTCAAAAAAGTTTTCGATTATGTCCGTAGGTTTGTAGTAATTACTAACTCACCTGTAAACACCCATTTTAGCGATTTAATGATCCTCTTACTAAAACATTAATTTAAACTCGGCAAAACTTCGAATTTCACACTTTTAGAAAAATATTCTGATGATTCCAACTATGCAGTATTTGATTAATCATTTTTAGTAATAATCTGAGATATACATTTCATTTCCGGCGGGCCTGGGTTTTTTTTGAGCGTTGTCCTTTTACGTAAATTATAATTTTACCAATTCAGTCAAATGTTGTCCAAAAGTACATTCTAAAATCACTTGTTATACAATAGCAAATGCAACGTGATTATATTGAGGCTGTGTTATAATTATCTATTGCCAAGATAAAAATGACAAATGTGCGCTGTGTTGCCTGGCAGCGATAGTGTTATCTTATCAATTTGCATTGCCATTTTTAAATTATTACTGATAAGTGTACACAGCGGCTCTTAAAACGGCCATTTGTATATTACGTTGTTATTTGTTCAGCTTTGTAGTGAGAGGCGTGTCCGTGTTAATGTAACATTCAATCCTTTGAAAATAATATAGCTACAAACGTTGAATGCAGCATTCAGCAACAGTCAGCTTCAAAATTATCTGAGCGTTCAAACACACCAAAAACATCTGAACATTTGACAAAAATCAACCTTATCTCAAGACGTAGAAATTAATTTTTATTTGTTGGTTGAGAACAAATGACATTGAATGAAAGTACATCTTTCACGTATTGGGCTAAGAGTGATTTTTGGCAGGTTTGAACGCTCAGATTATTTTGAAGCTGACTGTACACTACTTTAAAGTATAAACTATTTCAACGGTTATGTCTATAGAGTTATGTATGATGCTATTTAAAAATGATTATATATATGCATATTTTTTAAATATGCTATCATTATAGCGCCTCCTCTCTTCTAAACCATATTGCGTGCCCGCCAGGGTCCATGATGATCTCTTATTCATGTTCACCATCTATTGTTTACATTGTGGAATGCAATAAATAATTGAATTGAATTGAAAAAAAAATAAAAAATGATAAGGTTACTTTTTTATTAGGGACAGCAAACAACAACATAAAAAAATAAAATAAGGGCTGAATGCGAGAAATTGTTAAATTGGTTAAATCTCCATAGTTCCGTTAAACAACTCCCGATGGGAATGAAAATATACCTTAACCCAACCATGTCAGCACTGTCATTGTCTAAAATGTGTTTATGGTTGCCAGGCCACCAAACCTAATAGCCGGATAGACCAGCCAGTTTGGCCAAACAGCCCCCCAACCGCCTAACACTCTCAGCCTCGACCGACAGACCCTCGCCTCGCTTTCTAATATAATATCGAAATATAATATCGAATAATATCGAAAGCTATAACCTATAGCTTTCGATATTGCTTTCATATTGCTTTCGAAATGACAAGATGACGGCTCCTCCTCGCCTCGCCTTCAAAGCGATCGAAAGCGAGAGAGTTAGGCGGTCGACCCCCTGGCTGGTCTGTCCGGCCGGAGGCCCATCTTTCACCGCTCCCCCATCCCCCCTCCCCCCTCCCAATTCCTACTCCCTCCTCAAGATCCAACTCCTTCCTCAAGGCCGGCAACGCATCTGCGATTACTTTGGTTTTGCGGGTGGGTGTCCTTGGGCGGCGATAATTACTTTCCATCAGGTGACCAGTCTTCTCGTTTGCCTCCTTTTAACATTAAAAAAAAACATTTGGATAAAAAGGCCGGGCACCCTACATTATTGAGGATTTTGTGTGTCGGTATTAATATGTACGACAAAAAAATTGTATGTAAAATCAAACTTTTTTGATTATTACCATAAATCTTGTTAAATTTAATGAAATATAAATAAAATCGAATGCCAAATCAGTCTAAGTACTTTATTATTAATCAATTAAAAAAGTAAAAATGTAAAAAGCCTAACAAAGGCCAGAATAACCGGACACCATTTATTATGGCCGGACACGCAATCAAAAAGCCTAACTATGTCCGGCTTTATCCGGACGCCTGGCAACGCTAAATGTGTTAAAAGCGCATTCATAATAATCTTTATAGCCAGCTAATAGTAAGAAGTAACTATGTGGCGTTCTACATTAGGTACTCGTACAAATTACTAATATGTGGCCTACATATTACGTAATGTTGCAATTTCTACTCACGCGCATGACCGTCTCGACCCACGGAATCGATTCTGATTCACCACTTGGTCAATGTTACGATTATATCAAGGTTTCCTTCCTGCAAAGGTACAATGTCATGCTAAATACCGATAGTTATTTAGCATGACATTGTATTCATCATTTGATGCGAATGTTTATAATTATTTTTATTAATGTTTATTTGGTTTACTTAATTACTGCTTTATAGTTATCGTAGTGCTCTTTACAGTGCCTTTTTTCCTTTTCGACTCTGCTATATTTTAAAACGTCCACATTAATGTGGCAGAAGCCCTATTTTGTCAATTTGCTCATAGTGCTATGTCAAAATTTGGTTACCGACACACTATTTAATCGTTATGGAATTGTCGGATTTCAAGCTCAAGGTTGCATATAAAAATGATCAAGTGACATCTTTACATTTGTAAAATATGAAACAATGAAACGGAGTCAACGTATCATGACATTACTCTTGTTCTTTTGTTTTTTTATCTTGATATAATCCTTATTGAATTTGCATTTAAATAAATATTGTTTATGTGGGTTTTTGTCATAGGATGAGGAACTAGATGGCGTTGTAGTTAGTAAGGCAACATTAAAAAATAAAATCAATAACATTTTACTAAATCGTATTTAAAGTCCACTATTGAACGTCTGAAGTATTTTATAAAAAAGAATACTCGTTCTCTGTTTTTTCTCTTAATGCTATGGGATATTTTTTTAAAGGCTCTATTATTTACCAAACGTTGTTTTGCCACGCGGAGCGCAAAAGTCGTAATAATAAGTGACCTTGCTTGCACTTAAATGTTTGAACTCTATAATTTAATGTTTGCTAATCGTCATTCATGTACATATCACTGATAATAAATCAATGAAGTTTTAGTTGTACTAGTTAACTTGGAGTGACTCACAAGTAATTTTCCATGAACGATTTTACACGATTCTCCGAAGAAATGGACTTTGAGTTTAGCTTTTCATGGCGTTAATTAGTTTGTTTTGTTTGTAAATATATAAATAGCCCATATCCACCTACAGACTGTTTAGCATATGCCTCCTCCACGTTACGCCATTCCTTTCTGTTTGAGCTGATCGCATCCAGATTTTTCCAGCGACCAGCCTCCTCGGCAGCCATTCCATTAGTGCTCTACTCTGCCGGCCATTACCTCGTCTCTGCCGCTACCCATCGCCAATTGAGTTTCGCAATTCGTTTATTGTTATTATGTAGCTGTTTATTTATTTATTTATTACAACACATAACATATAACAGTCAGTAAGTACAATATTAATGAAGAGAACTTAAAATAGTTGGATCAGGCAGTATAACCACAGAATAATATACAGATATCCAATTTTACTTATTATCCTAATGGGTTTCCACTTTTCTTAAGCCCATTAAAAATCTAGTATAAACTGTAATTACGATTTGTTGTCCAAGTAATTTACGGTATGGGTTTTTCGAAGTGCAGGAACGTTCTTAGGGTTCCGTACCCAAAGGGTAAGACGGGACCCTATTGCTAAGACTCCGCCGCGCCGTCCGTCCGTCTGTCTGTCCGTCCTTCTGTCACCAGGCTGTATCTCATGAATCGTGATAGTTAGACAGTTGAACTTTTCACAGATGATGTATTTCTGTTGCCGCTGTAACAACCAATACTAAAAAACAAAATAAAATAAATATTTACGGGGGCTCCCATACAGCAAACGTGATTTTTTTTCTCGTTTTTGCTCGATATTGATAACAGCAACAGGTAGACGCTGGAAATATTCACAGAATATTTAGTTATATATTCACTTTAAAAAAAAATAATAAAAAAAAAAAATAACTTTAAAAATAAATAATTAAATTAAAATAAAATTTATATTTAAAGGGGGCTCCCATACAACATACGTGATTTTTTTCATATTTTTTTCTCGGTCTTAATAACGATAACAGGCAGAAACTTGAAATATTTTTATAGTTAATGGTACGGAACCCTTCGTGCGCGAGTCCGACTCGCACTTGACTTCGCTCGAGCGCTTGGCCGGTTTTACTATTCTGCAAGTATACAATATTGCCGTTTCATCATCATTATTATTATGACTGTCTCCGTAGGAAGATTTTGTATAGGTAATTTCCCCGTGGAATGTTTACTCATACGCACATATTACGCGGCTCGTGACCTTGTGCCGCCAATGTTAATGAACCTTATTTGCTGACGAGACGACTTCTGAATTAACACCTTTTTGTCTTTAAGTATAGGGTCTGTCTGCTGAGTGTGCCTTGTAATTTATCGCGCATCGGCACTTAGCTCCATTTGCGTGGGACCTTGAATTTTAAAAAGTGGTCAGTGACATGTTCGCCGTTTGTTAATGCATACAAATTAAACTTGTGTCCATATTAGGTGTGTTGCGCTTTGACGTAAGATCGTTATTGTCTTGTTTAGATTTTGTTTAAGCTGGATTCAGAATATTGTCCGTCGTACGAAAATCTGGAGCGGAGACACACGTTAAAGAGTTTTGAGTGAGGTGGATTGCTCCGTACATTCTCCCTTTTTCCATAGGAGTATGCGTGCTGCTCTCCGGAGTCACCGCTGTACTATCTCGGAACATTCCATCGCGCACAAAAAAATTTCGCGACCTGTTTCTTTGTCGCACTTCCAAAAGACCAAATAGTCTTCCAGCACACGTTCTTCTCCCTGCCTATGATATGTGCTACTTCGAATGAGGCGTGAAGATACCCCTTACCGTACGTACCGGCAGGGTGAGGGTGACTGATGCTGTTTTGTTTTCACGCTGCACCAGTGGTTTTCGCGTCTGGATTCCATATTCACTTAATATCAGGTCAAGTAACGCGATATATCATTTAAAAAAAACTGCGAATTCTCTTGTTAAAGTTATCAGTGTCCATACTAGAGGTGGGCCGAATATTGGTTTGCAAAATACGATTATTCGGCCGAATGTTCGGTTTACAATAAAACGAACCGAATATTCGGCCGAATAATTCGGTTCATTTAAGCGCGCTTTGCTTAGCCAAACAGGTAGGTCCAAAGTAAGTTAAGTGCCGTTGTTTATCATGAAAATCATCATAATAATAATTGAAGTAAATCATACTTGAGTTTTTAAACACAAAACGTAATCAATGTTAGTTAAATGAATGGATGAATTTTATATTAAAAATATGTATATTTTTATTCAATTACTATTTTTAAAAATAAATAATCTCATAAAAATTAATTTAATAATGATTTTTTATGATTCATTGATAATAATGAATGAATAAACTATGGTACTTATAATAGTCTTTTTACAAGCCTTAGGTCTTATAATTTTACAACTTTTATATTTTTTGCTCCTATTTTTAGATTTAATCAAAATTATTCAAATATATAGCTAAAACTAATACAAAACTAAAATACGGCGTCAAAAAATTCCTCCGCATCGCAGTCGACTGGTAAAGTACCCAAGAGACTGGCGGCATTTCCACGTTGAATGGCAATGCTTAGTCTCTGGCCAAGGAAAAAGCCAGCCTTTGGGTCATGGGAAGTGTCAACCAGCCGTTTGGAGATGTCATTAAACAAAACATGAGCATTCGGACCCCACGGCCCGAGGGTTTCAACCCCAAACGGCTCGAAAATATAATTACCGATAAGGTTATTATACTTTCGCCGCTTGAGGTTTTCAGCAGCCGCAGCAGCAGCACCAGCACAGCACGCAGTGCTAGGAAGATGGGATGGCGCAAGAGTATCGACACAAGTTGCATCCCATACTAAAGGCCTACCCAACTTCCAAGGAAATAAAGACATGCCGTCCGGTCTCTTGCCATCGTTGCGTGCCAAGCCATTGGGTTCTAATACAGCTGGAACGCCGACGGTGACAAGAGCTCGTCGGATGATGTCATTAATGTTCGCGTGCCGTGCTAAGCGGCCCGCACTACGACTGCAAGATAGGCCGTGATGTCCGAGGCCGTTGACAACTTCGCCACAGTGACAGCGATGGGGAGAACAACAAGGAGCTCCTAGACGCAGGGAAGCAGCGAGGCGGAAAGTAGTGTCGTCGAACAAAGTACCTAAGTTCGACGACGGTAGTGCATGAAGCCAAAGACCCGACTCCCACTTGCCCACAGCCAGCAGGCGCGCACGCTCCGCAGTAGTAGCAGACGTGACAAGTAAATTATTCTGTACTACTCTGCAAAGCGGCTCATCCCACCGTCTCTGGGAAGATGGATAGACGGGTGTATCTGAATTCGGGCAAGCGAGTCTCCAGGCATCCATAGCCTCGGTGAAGCACGGCACATCAAAATTAATCAGTGTGGGGGCTAGGATTTTCCTGATCAATTTTTCGGTGCCATGGACCGAGGATAAGAAAGCCGGTAAACTAATACTGGAAATTTTGCGGACCCCGAGGCCTCCCATTCTAATTGGAAGAGTAGCTTGTGCCCATGAACGGTCGTCCAAGGCCACATTTAAAATCGACGTTAAAGTATGCCGCATAATTTGATCCAATTTATCTAAAAGATGACTGTGCATCCATAAATGGGAAGAGCGAAGGAAATATATTAATTTAGGGCCGAAACAACAGTAACGAATTAAGGTTATAGCCGAATGCATGTTAATTTCAAACAATCTTTTCGAAACGTCATTAAAATTTTGTATTTTTTCATCG
Organism: Eudonia mercurella; assembly: GCA_963082485.1. Classification (NCBI taxonomy): domain Eukaryota; kingdom Metazoa; phylum Arthropoda; class Insecta; order Lepidoptera; family Crambidae; genus Eudonia; species Eudonia mercurella. The sequence continues at coordinate 12,342,959 of OY720040.1, read as the reverse complement.
ATAAAAACGGGAAAGGAATTTTCAAAGATTGGAGACCCAAGGAGACGAAGCGAACTTTTTTCAACAATCTTGATTTCCGGAGCTATTGCGTTAAATTTGGGAAGTGTCAGAAGTCTGTCAGTACTGTCTGTTAAAAATAGTTCACATTTCGAAAGGTTGAGATCAAGGCCAATAGAATGAAGTTCATTTTTAAGAAATTGAAGGTCATTTAAAACAGTTTCTACGTCGCCTCCCAAGGTTCCATCATCAAGATACCAAACGTTAAACTTGGAATTCAGCTGACGAATAATTGGGTGAATGGCTAAACTGAAAATCACAGGCCCGAGGGGGTCACCTTGTTGACAGCCAACAGCAGATTCCAGAAGGTTGTCTCGATACAGTAATTTAGAGGGGTATCTGTAGCATTGCCAAAGGAAACTATAAATTTGTGGTATTTCTTTTTTAATTTCTATCAACAAGGTGTCCCTATTAACAGAATTGAAGGCATTCTTTATGTCAACCTTCAGGATGACCTCTCCTTTACCAGAATTAAGGTAGGTCGACAAAGCGTGTACGGCAGCCTCACAGCCCCCTTTGGAGCCGAAACCTAGCTGCAGGGGCTGAAATTTTTCCGAAACAACCTCACCATAAAATTTACAGCAAATCTTGGCTGCCATACGACGATAAGTAGTTCCCACGGCAATGGGACGAACACCGCCATCGCTTTTACGCAGGGCGCATAGATTGGCCCCATACAAAACGTCGATGATGGCCTCGTTCACCTTGCCGGAGAGCATAAGGTTAATCAGAGCCGTAAGCTCCTTCAAGAGCAACTCACCAGCAGCCCCGGCACCTGAACAGGTAAGGTCCTTAAGGTGCTGAGGAGTCAGGCCGTCGAGGCCACCAGCAGAGCCGCTCCGGAAGGAGCAAACGGCTGTTACCAACTCTCGACCTGTAATGGTGAGGGAGTGATTATCTGAATCAGGGGGGTCGGGAAAAGAAAGGCCATCCGCTGGGGCAGGGTGTTTGCTCTCCAGAGCTGCAAGCGTTTCTGGAGAACACTGTGCCACTACATCACTACTAAAAAGAATCCTGGCTGCTCCGCTAATGTCACCCTCCCCTAACTTAGATTCTACTAGAAGAGATATACCTCTTGAAGAGGTATATGTCTGGGTCTGAAATTTGGAATCTAAATTATGAGTCGAAATATTACAGTTTTCTTTAATTTGTGCAGATAAAGTCTTTTTGGTTGCCAAATCCTTTTGTACATGTAGAATTCTGTAAGGGAAGGTGAGAAGCTGTTCCCAAGCACTTTGCGAGTTCTCCTGGGCTGCAAGACGTACACAACCTGCTAGGTTTTGAGCTACTAGAGGTCTAGCGCTGCGAGGGACTCGCTTCAAAACAGAAACAGAGTTTTTGAATTTTGAAAGGGTTTTCCAAAACGGTTAAAAGAGGATGAAGCCGGAGCTGTAGATAAAGATGTTGAGACAGGGTCTGAAGTTAGTGCATTTTGTGGTTTGTGTACCTTTCCAATATGCACATTCAGACCCCGTTTACCTTTAAAAAACCGTGCTTGGGTACACAGCGGACATCTCTCCAGGATGCTCAGTGATGTCGAAGGTTGACTAGCACTGACACTATTAACCAACACATCGCTGCTGCCACTAAGCATTTACCTATTAATAAAGAATTATACTTAAATGTAAATAATAATAACTATAGAAACTAAAACACTTAAAATAAAACACTAAAAAGTCAATGTGACACCGATGACAAGAGTGACGGGAGCGACGCAGACGCACTGGCGGCCTAGGGCGTCGCCACGCCGCACAGTGTCCGGCGTAGAACAAGCCAGGTGGACAAAAATATATTTTCATGGTTTTGGAACTATATCTATGAATTAGTATTAACTAATTCATAGATAATTAATAAAGTACTATAATATATTTTTATAAATAAAATGCAAAGAAATTGTATACAAATATTTTATTTCATGTAAACACGATTTCTATTAGAAATGAAAGGTACAGGAAAAAAATAAGAATAAAATAATTATCTTAATCGCTACAAATATCGACGCTAATTATATATACACAACCTTAGACTAATATATTATATACAAAAATTATAAATCTAACGCTAGAGGTAGGTATCTATTTACATTTAAACTAATTCTCAATATCAGAATCATCGGATGCAGAATCCGATGATTCCGATAGAAGATAGTCTTCCCGAGCTTGTGGAGGTCTTGGTTGGAGTTGGAGTCGAGGCTCTATAGTGGGAGCTATGATGAGCTTTAAGACCTCCGCGCTCAATTTATTCGACTTTTTTTTTGGTACTTCCCGGAGGCTGTTGATCAGAGGATCAGAAGTTATAATCAACATATTGAGCAAGTCTCTATTCGTGGCAAGACGAGAGCACTTTCTGGTGTTGTGCTCTCTAAACCTCCGGCAATCTTTGTTTCTCGCTTCTTGCGCTTCCTCTGAAAGCTGCCCTATTGGAACTATTGCTGTCTTAATTACCTCTGTACTATGAACAAGCAATTTATGCACAGTAGCAGGCATGTAGTACCACGAGTAAATTATTGTCTCGAGACAAAGCTTGTTGAATTCAACAAGATTTATCTCGAAACCAGAAGACAATGTCCTCAATAATGTATCAAAGTTTTTGATGATTGTAACATCCAATCCTGTGATCTGAGCACTCACTTCGGGGTTCCCGAAAAAACGTCGAGCTGTGTTTCCATCATTTGTGGAACCAAATCCTGGCTTTGGCTTGTCCACAATTAATCCCATTTGATTCTTGAATCGTTGTTTGATTTCGTCTGATCGTTGTTTTACACTTTCTTTTTCCTCTGAAGACCTAGCTTGCCATTTCTTAATATCTAACTTATAACTAATGTGTAAAAAGCACTCAAACGAACGAATCCAAGCATGTAATGTTGACAAACCAAAGCCAAAATTATCCTGGTTGCTATCAACATGCCTTCCTTCATCATTCATCATTCTGGGAGTAGCCCCACAAATATAGCATTTCTGCGATGAATGTGTCTCTGTCAAAGCATTGCATACTTTTCCATCGGTCATTGTCAGTAGTAACTTGTGCTTAACAGAAATTTCAGAACCACCAAGATCACAAGATGTAGGCTCCAAGTTGTTTATTTGTTCCAAAACCTTATTCGTCTCGATTTTTGTCAACTCCGTAGTTTCTTTGGCAAAAATGAATTTAATTGGACGGCAAAACATCGTCGATGATGGTCGAGGATTTTGCCAGATAATGTTATTACCTTCGTCGATTAACCTAAGAGGAACAAACGAATAAACAAAAAGGAACTCATCAGTGTCTTCGCTATTCTCAAATCTCTGTTTGTAAGTGCTATGGCCGGAACTTCCATCACACCCCCATTTACTTACAAGAGTAAACGATGAATTGGGTAGCACACTTGTGACAACATCTCTCTGAGCTTCCACTAAACGTTCTGTTGTTTTATTTAAAATAGCTTGTAGCTCAATTTCTACTCGAGATTGTGTCACAACAATATGCTCCTCGGATGGATAACATGCTTTTTTTGATTTTACAACGCATTCATATGATGGAAACACGTGATGTCCAACTTTCATAGTCCACTTCCTAGTCTGTTTGTATGTGTGAGTTGTTGATTTTGAATCTATATAATACGCTAATGCCTCGTCACTACTTAGCGGTCTATCACTTTGCACAGCACTTGCTTGTTGGAAGCTAATGCATGCATTTGCAGAAGCTGGATTTTCTTTTATAACTCTGGCAACGTTCTTATGCCCAGTTGACCGTGCAGCTACCTCTGCAGCAGTCATTAATTCCCCAACACTCCGCGATTGAACTAGATCTTCAACTCTACGTTTCTTAGTTTTAAAAGACGATTCTTCGAAGACTTTTTTAGGTCTTCCGGGTCGAGAAAAGTCAGCGGATGAGGTAGAAGGTTGCGGTTGAGTCGATCGTATGCAGAATTGTATATCTTCGCCTTCCAGCCACAACTTATTCTTATCAAGGAAACGCTCTTTCGACTTTCCCGAGGACACCCATTTGGTAGCAATTTTCGATGAAATGCTGGCCAATTTCACCTTAATTTCCCTTTGACAGTCTTCAGTGATGTCAGAGAAATCAAATTTAGACGAAAGAAACTCAAATAGACGTTCATTTCTTACGTCTTTTTCGTGCTTAAGCCACTCTTCGAAAAACTCTATTTTGTTAACCGAGTAACACTTTTCTGCAAAAAAAAAAAAAAATGGTTGTACTCAAGTGTGCTACATAAAATATATGTCATAATCATTAATAGCCATGCAGCTAAAGCATATCAAAAATTTAGCCTGGATACAAGAGGATACATGGCTTTTCCAAGCTCGATAAGTTCGAAAACAAAGAAAAACATTGTATTTTTTTGTGTATTCATAGATAGTCTACTTAATGAATATTTATGACACATTAAAAGATTGTAATAAGAAAAATATATTATACATACCTTCAGAAGTAAAATCCATCACTAAACTTTCCACAAAATTAGGAACTGCCACCATGAGATGTTAGTGCAAGTGTCGCTAAAATGCAACTGACCCATTTCTTTAATTGCACTTACCTTTATAGCTTACTTTGATAAGCGATGACTCATCAGTATGGAATGTTAGACGTAAACAATTCTTGGAATCAGGAATTTAGGGGTGTTGTTTACAGGTAGAAAGTACCTATTTCCGGTAATTTGATAATGACTTTTGTCCACCTGGCTTGTTCTACGCCGGACACTGTGCGCCGATGCAATTCGACGCAGCCCTGGCCATGTGTAATTGTTCTTATTAAGTAGTCTTCTCCGTTTCATGCATTTCACCAGGGCTTTGATTCTTCTATTTTAAAACATCCGTAATCGTCTCTTCGTTGGTATGATTTTAATAAATGTTTTATAGTTGTAATATTCCGAATTTCCATGTAACGAAATAAATTCGGATTGATGAAAATCGTAACAGCAAAATTTTGAATTTAATATATTAAGCGAAATAAATAAACGTACTTTGTTTTGACACATTTTTGTTTTTTTATATTCGGTAATTATTCGGCAATCGAACCGAATATTCGGCCGAATACGAACATGGAAAAATACGCCGAACATACCGAATACCAAATAATTACCGAATATTCGGCGCATCTCTAGTCCATACGGACTGGGACCTTACGCATTACTCTGAAACCTTAATACTTCCGTCCATTCCGGCTCCCGTGTCATCGCGCGCGTCGATTTCTATGTGTACATAAGTCTTTATTACGCACCCGGTTAAATACTAAGTTCATATAGCATTTAACCGGGATAAACGTATCCTATTAAGGCATGATGTTTTAGTAAATAAGTCGCCTATATACTGCCCCACGTGGTTGTGTATGGCCCAATCTCACCAAGTGGGACGCTAATCGATGATGACGATGTAAAATAAATTCCGTTATACTTACTAAAATTAATTTCGCTTCTAACACGCATTATTAAATATGCGCTGTTATCGTATTCATAAAGCAGAGATAGTATATTATCTGTGTGATTATCAAGAGAGATAAAAAAGAATGTACGCTATGTATAATATGTGTGTATGTAAATGTCACGTGCCTTACATTTGATATTCGCGAGATAGTTTTGTTGCTTAGAAATCTACCCTACTGTCTTGAATGTCTAATGCGATCCACCCGGCAAGTGTTTGACTTGAGATGGATTTGATTATGGCGTACCGTAACTCGGCATCTACACGTTAATAAATAAATTAAATAGTTCTGCGTGCTACATCTTCGGTAATATCTTCGCATCCTATCGGGTCTTTAAACACAACCTCACCCGAATTTTGTTAAAAAACAATATTAGTTTTTGACATTTTTAAGCAACATCATCGTCATCATCATCAGCTCATTTTATGTCCCCACGCCGCCGGCCCAGTGGGGATTGGTGGTTGTTAACGACTGCTAATGCAGCCGGGACCAACGACTTTACGTGCCTTCCGAAGCACGGAGGCGCTCATGAAATTTATGGTCATCCATTCGATGACCGACCTTTGCGAAAGTTGCTTAATCTCAGCACTCGCAGACCGGGCGCGTTAACCACTGCGCTATCGAGCTCCTTAGCAAACCAGGGTTGAAAAAAATTTTGATTATTTGAAAAAAATCTAATAAAGCAATCTAATAAAACAAAAACATTTTATAAATAGCTTGCCTACTTCCTAACTGATATTTAATACTTGTAAAAATATTATGATCGGATGTTAGTGACGGTAGTTGTTGACATTGAATGGGCGCCTTTGGCTTTCAAAGTAAAAAAGTAAATAGAGAAAATACTTTTTGACTCGATACCACAGGAAAACCGCACACGGGTGAATACCTAGCCGAACTTGCTTAGGGTTTGATAGAAAGATTAAAGACTCAATATAATTGTGATGTTGCATTTTTTTTTACCGACAACGCTGCGAACATGGCTAAAATGCGGAAGGAATTAAAAATAGTTATACAATAATCACATACGGCTGTTTTGCACACTTGTTGGACTTACTTTTCAAAGATTTAGAAATTGGCAGTATAAAAGAGCATGTTGTGCAAATAATAAAATACTTCCGAAACAATCATGCAGCTAACGCATTGTACAAAGCGTTAGTGCTGCCACAAGATGTTCGTTGGAATACTGTAACTGACTGTTTCGAAGTCTTTGTGTCATAGTGGCAAAAGCTACTAAAAGTATGTGAAGAGAACGGGGATGTCATAGATCCTGTTATTAGAGCTAAAGTTGAAAACATGGTTGTAAAGAAGTCCTTGGAAGATTATCTAATAATTTTGAAGCCAATATCTGTTACATTAGACACTTTACAAAGAAATAATGCAAATCTGTCTACTGCTGTAACGGCTACGAAGAAACTTGAAGCTAAATTTAAGGAAACTGATTTAAATATTAGCCAAATGTCGAAGTTTTAAAAGAGATATAAGCAAGCAATGACCCCCTGTCACTTTTTTGGCATTTTTATTAGACCCATCCCAAACAGAATTCACACTGACAGATGAAGAATAAGAAAGTGAGTTAGAGGAAGCACGAAACCACTATGATGGTTTAGTTTTGCTACCATTGATAGTAAAACTTAAACCGAAATCAAAACCATTCAAAAGTGTGATGTTCGCAGAAGAAATAAAGGGTCTTTCATTAAGCGCTTCCTATCTTTAAATTTAAATAAAACCAAAGTGTGTGTGAGATATCACCGAATTTTTTTATTAGGTTTGTAAGACCTATCGATGCCATTATGTGTGGAATATAACATCGTTCAAATTGCCGCCACGACTTCTCTATGTGGAGCGCATCCGAAATTTTTCATGACTCCGGCGCATAAAGCATCGCGTAAAGTCGCCACGACACACGTCGTCTGCTGCTGCTGCGTGGAGTCAGCTACCAACTGGTACCTTAAGTCGCAGGTCTATGCGAATAAGCCACAGACCACAGCGGCCTTCAAAGCCAACATAAACATAACCCATGCCATCGGTCAAATTCAGTCTGATTTATGCGCCAAAGTCATGGAAAATTGGATATTTCGGATGATAAACAATGAATGAATGATGAACATGATTTAATCGTGCCATCCCTGTCAGCAACCTTTAAATGTCTCACTGTTGGGCTTAGGTTCTTTCTATTTGAGTACAATAACACGCACCCGTATGCTACTAGCATAAATAAAGAAACAAGTGCGTGTCGGGCCACGCGAATAAAAAATAAAAATATTTTTCAAAATTTTACTTCACCGCTTTGTCGGCGTGATTAATATGTATATCCATGCCAAATTACAGCTTTCTAGTACTAAGAGTCTATGAGCTGGGCTGGGGACGGACAGACAGACAGACATGGCGAAACTATAAGGGTTCCTTGTTGACTACGGAACCCTAAAAAGGGAATTAACAAGTAAAATAACCGCAAGTAGATCTGTAAAAAAATATCTATATTATTAATATGTTTACTCGGTAAAGCTAATAGTAATATATAAAAATAAGTATATAAGTAATAAGCCTTTTAAACTGCCCCATTTCTGGGTAAAGTCCTCACAAATCATTGAAATCAAGTGGCGCCGCAACTGATGGGTATTGGCTTCATCACCACCCTTGCTAATGCGAGCTGGTGATTACAAACCCGGGCTATGCGTCGAAAAATCCGAAACACATTTTATCCCGACCTAGGAATTGAACCCAAGACCGAGCGCTTTGCCGCTCTGCTACCGAGGTATCATCATCATCATCAGCTCATTTATGTCCCCACTGCTGGGGCACGAGCCTTCCCTATGGATAGATAGGGAGAACGGGCCATAAACCACCACGCGGGCCCAGTGCGGATTGGTGGTTGTTAACGACTGCTAATGCAGCCGGGACCAACGGCTTAACGTGCCTTCCGAAGCACGGAGGAGCTCGAGGTGATAAATTTTTGGTCACCCATCTGATGACCGGCCTTTGCGAAAGTTACTTAATACTGAGGTATATAATAATTAAATATTATGATTTACCTTATAATTATTAATTAACCTTAATCATAATAATTATTAAGGTTAATTAATAATTATTATGATTCCCTTGTCACGTAGTATTCAGTTGTTATCAACTATTAAATCACCCCATGTCTATAAGGCTTGTTGTATTCTGGGTGGTCTCTGATAGAATGTCGGCTTTTTTCTGTATTTTGTAAGCACGCTACACTATGATCACGAATGAAGATTCGTGATCATAGTTTGTTTCAACTTGGTTTCAACTTCAACTTGGAGTACAATTACTGTTTCGGAACAATGGGTTATGGGTGGTGGTAGACTGAATTAACGCAGTTATCCGATTGTAAACCTTAATGTCTGATTAATTAATATTAAATCTTCCACCGTCATTGTTTACTAATGTTACATAATGAATAATTTATGAAACGATTAGGTGATGGGTAGTAGGTACCTACTATAAACAAAATACTGTTGAAGTAGTTTAAAATCGTAATCTTTATGACATGATACCATCATATAAATATAGACAAATAAAAATTTAAAAAAAACAATGGGTATCAAATTAGAGGGCTTAACATAAGGATTTCAAAAAGGTATATCATGAAATTTATCTTACTACAAAGACATAAAAAATTAAAAAAAAAGTCAGAATGATTTATCATTAAATTATATGCCTCCGAACTGCATGTTATGTATGATGTTGCATAAATTGAATTTTTATCTTTTTCCGGTCTTTTCAGTTAATTTTCTATTTAGTTACTTATTATTTTTTTACGCAGGCGGGTTTTTGTTTTTTTTTTTAAATTTAAATTTTATTTATATCTTTGTCGGTAGTTAGACAAATTTCATGATATACCTTTTTGAAATCCTTGTGTTGAGCCCTCTAATTTGATACACATAATGTAATATTCGAAAAAAAAAATGTTTTTCACCAACTCCAATGGCGTCGCACAGCCGTCATGTTTTTAACGTCGCCTATCTAAGAACACTTGGGCAGCTAAGACGAATCTGACGATACCTCAATTATGTAAATCCGTTCAGCGGTTCTAGAGATATAAAGTGATAAAGAATCATATAAGATACGCCCGAAAAACAATACCCTTCCTTTGCAGTCGGGTATAAATACAGTAGTCTGTAGTACCACATAAGGAGAAACATGATCACGCTGGCCTAAAACGGTTCAGTGGGGTTTGACTACTGCCATCTTATATGATACTAACCAACGTGCCTGCAAGGAGCTCGAGAGTTTTTATTTGACCGTCCTTCCAAATTACAAAAATTGCTTAACCTGCAAGTTTAGGATATAGCGGGGTAAAAGAAACAATAACCACCTGCAAAATGAAAGGATTACGTTTGTAACAAGAGATAATTTCGTACATTGACATCGATATTTGTTTTAATCATAAAAAACTTAGATAAAAATCAACTAAATAATTGTAGTCCAAAATGAATCAAACATTTTGATTTTTTTTTTTTACTGAAGTGTATTTAAGGCTCACAAAAAAAATCGCTCAGCTGATATTACCGCCGCGGTGCGAGTAAGCCGTCTCGGCTTTTCATTCGATTTCCCCATCGGAAATGTTGTTATGAATCGATTATAGTTAGCGCACTGGCGCGTGGTAATGGTACAAGTGCATCGGTTGCTGCGCCGCCGTTTAAATATACAATTTATTTCTATATTTTTAAAGCTTCAACTTAAGTAACTTTTCACTTGGCGCGTTTTCAATTTTCACAAGTTTGTAACTATAAGTAATCGTGCCAAGCGAAAGATTAAACACTCGGTTGTGATAACACGACGCTGTGGGATAACGTAGCCAATTTTCTTCCTTTTGGAATATAATATATATTTTACTAGGTACCATTTATGTCCCACCTACGGGTCGCAAAAGGTCGCATTGAGCAATAGTACTAAAACTTTATTCCTTGCAACTTCTGTAATTTTCGCAAAACGGTCATTCGTTATTGTCAATTGTAAAATTCAACTCTTATAATGACTTTTGTCAATACGTGTGGCAAATCAAGATTTGCCACACGTATCGCATTAATAAAATACAATTCGTTCAATTTCTTTGAATAATTTCCATTTGTCAACATACTTTCTAATGATGAATAATCTTTTAAATACCTGACCTAATTATTTATAGATATAAAATATCACAAGATTGCAGCACTGGTATAGTTTATCTTTTATCTCTTAAGTACATTTATCATCTTATAAAAAATATGACTCTTCAACTTCCGATTGCCATCGAACTGGACAAGCCGCTGACACGTGGCGAAGTTGTTCTAGCCATCAAGCAACAGCCAAACAAGCGTACGGCTGGCGTAGACTCCACACCGGGAGAACTGCTTAAATGCGGCGGTGAGGAGCTGCACTCATGGATATGGGAGCTTTTTGTTCGAATGTGGAAAGAAAAACAAGTCCCTCGCACTTTTAAAGTGTCACGCATCAAGGCCCTATATAAAAACAAAGGCGACCGTTCTGATTGCGGTTCCTACCGCGGTATTTCCCTTTTATCGGTCCCTGGAAAAATCTTTGCCAGAGTTCTCTTAAACCGCCTTACGGAAATATCGGAAAAACTGTTGCCGGAAACACAGTTTGGCTTTCGACCTGATGGAGGCACATGTGAGGCCATTTTCTCGGTACGTCAACTTCAGGAAACCGAAAAGTTTGTGAGACTTTTGAAACTCCTGCACGACGACATGCAGTGCTGCGTCACAGTTAATGGCGAGCAATCAGATTTCTTCTCCATTATCTGTGGGGTGAAGCAAGGGTGCGTCTTGGCGCCTACCTTGTTCGCATTATATTTCGCAGTTGTAGTCCGGGAGGTCTTGCAAACAGTGAATGAGGGAATCCGTATATCTTTCCGCACTGATGGCGGCGTTTTTTCTTTGGCTAGATTCAAGGCCCGCACAAAAGTATCTTACACGATGATATCTGAAATCATGTATGCAGACGATCTTTGTTTTCTAGCTGAGACTCCTGGCGGCCTGCAACAGCAGATGTCCGCTCTTCACGAGGCTTGTCGTAAATTCGGCCTTAAAATCAGTGTGAAGAAAACGGAAGTAATGTCTTCAGATACTAATGGTCAGCAGCCACTAAACATCAAACTCGGTGAAGACGTGCTGAAGCTGGTTGATAAGTTTCGCTATTTGGGGAGCACAATCACATCTAGGTGTGACCTTGATGCTGAAATTAATAGCCGTATTGGAGCAGCTGCTGCAACTTTCGACAAATTAGATGCAAGGGTCTTCAGCTCGCATGATTTGAAACTGGCCACTAAAATATCTATTTATATGGCGATTGTGTTGCCTAATATTCTTTACTCGGCTGAAACGTGGACTGTGTATCGCCGGCACATTCGTGCGCTGGACCGCTTCCACCTGAGATGTCTTGAAAATATTAAACATCAAATGGCCCGATCGTGTTCGAAACACTGAAGTGCTGCGAAGAGCTAATGTTGGTGACATTGAAGCCTACCTTATGCGCCGACAGCTTCGGTGGTGCGGTCACGTGTCGCGAATGACGGAGGAGAGAGTGGCTAAGCGCATTTTTTATTCAGAGCTCAAAGAGGCAAGCGCAAGCTTGGTGGGCAACTTCTCCGTTACAAGGATGTGCTGAAACGCCATATGAAGCAATGTGACATTAATCCCGCGCGATGGGAACACCTGGCATTGAAGCGCCCGGAGTGGAGATCCCTAGTCAGAGACAAGATTTTTGATTTTGAGTCACTGCGGCGTTCTGAGTTAGATGCCAAGCGCGATGAACTGAGGGCCCGACCAACGGCGGACGTCAGTTATAATATTGAGAATGGTGTCTTGACCTGCTCTCTATGCGCACGCACCTTTTTAAAGAAAATAGGCTATATAAGCCACCTAAGGGCGCACGAACGCCAACAACAGCGGAATGTAAGACAGTCGCCGTAGCCGAAATCGGCCAGGAGTAGTCATATATACATTTATAATCTTATAAAAAATGTGTGACTCTTATAAGATTTTCTTGGTTGGTTACATAAACGTCGATGCCGAGACATACAGATGTCACCGACGGACAAAGACTTAACCCAAGGCCCCAAGGCCACACGTTTCCATTGTCTATGTTTGTTTGTATAGGCTCAAAATTATTAATAGAAATATTATTACTGGAGGCTATTTATATCTCGCAGAAAGCAATTAAACTTAGTATATTTCGCCTCTTAACGTTGGGTTCAGTTTTGCTTATTCAACCTAAATGTAACCATTAATGTACATTAAAGCCAATTCCATAAATAGTTTATTAGCAAATTAGTGCTTATTCCGTAAATGGTTTATTAGCAATTAAAATTAAAATTACAGGTAATCAGTTGCCTACATAAAACACCTACACCAATAACTTCATTATTAACAAAAAAGGTTTTCTTACTTTGTATTATGCATTGTTCTGGCAGCTCAATAGAAAGTGAATTCTGTCACCCGGTATGAGAAAGGATCACTTCTGATTAAGGCGTCAAGAGTCGAAACTAATAGACAGTTGGGATGACCCACAGCAACTCAGTCCTAACTAGAATTTCCAGCCATTTATAGTCCAGGATTGTTTATCTGGTTTGAGATGGATATTACCCCTAATACACTTCGCTTCGACCCATATTAGAGTCTTATTATTATCTCATATTGGAAAGCCACCCCGTACTTTTACTTTCCTTCGTCTTTGCAAAACAGCTGCCGTAAGCTTCGCAATGTCTTTGAAGATGAACTTCCTTAAATCTTGTTTACAATAGGCCTATCCAAGAAGTCCAAATATTTTCCTAGCCAGAGGGGAGTCACATCACACAGCATGCATGCATGTTGCATGAACATACCTCAAACAAGCTGGTTGTTGACAGTTGCATACTGTGGAGTGTTTTCCTTCTGTAGCATAATGGCATGCAGGTCACCAATTATTAATCAGGCCTTCTTTAAGATTTTTAAAACATTAGCTAGAATGCTTTACAGGACTGAATCAAATTTCTGTCAGGACTTTTCTGAGCTAAGTGTAGTGTTGGTAACCTCGGTCTGCACTGACGGCTTATGTTATCTTATCAGCACCTATTCCGTTTAGTGAGCCATTAATGTGTCAGTCAAGAGTATTGATAATTCATATCTTATAATAATTATTGTTTTTGTCGTCTTTCGCATTAGAAATACTACATTTTGATGAACAAACGATATTTTAATAACAATATCATTTAATCGAAACAATATTTATTTATAATTAGATTTACTGATATTACTATCAGCTATATAGTTATATACAGGTTGATATTTAATGCTGAGCTCATGATTTCACTGAAAAACAGAACATATAGGGAGAATGAGCCATTAAGTCATCACGCAGTCATCACGCGAATTGGTGGGTTTAAACGACTGCTATCTTATGACAACAATCCGGTCTCTAACGGCTTAACGTGTTTTCCGAAAAACGCTGAGGTTGAAATATTTTATTTTGGTTACATATCCGGTGACCAGGCATTCCGCAAGTTCCTTAACTTGCAAGATTTCAAGACTAGAACGCGCGCGCCACCGAGCTTCTCCCCTTTACTGATAGAATCATATGGTAATATTTTTGGAACCAATTTCTTGTATCCTTAAAAATTCATATTAGTTTAACAATATCTTATTATTACAGCCATTAAGATCTTTAGGGGAGCACTTTGTCCAGCAGTGGACGTCTTTTGGCTGCGATGATGATACAGCCATTTTGAATCATTTCTTGTATTACGGACAGTTGACATTTTAATTTGATTGGGGTAGCCAGAACTCAAATGGGTAACTTTTATTCGAAATTCGAAAAGTCAGTCGCCAGTGTAGCTGGCAGTATTAAGCTTTAAACTGGAAGGCCTAGTTTCTGTTTGATGGTGTCAGAGAGTGGATTAACCTATTTCTTGATCCATCTGAGGCCTGTCTGGTGCATTGGACAAAAGTTTTAAATAGTAACCATAATTAGTATTGAGAACAGTAATCTAATTTGCTCTCACGGTTGTGTTATTTAAGTTTTGTTAACCGACATTTTATTTTACTGTAGTAGTAGTGGCAAAATGTAGGTTAAGTAACTTACGCCACCGTGCGTTACGCTAGGTACCTACCTACTAAGGTGTAAGAGGATTATTGCTTTTTAATGTAGGGCATGTTTGGAATTCTCTTCACGAGTCTATTGCATTGCCTCCAGTTTTTTTTATAAGAGTTTGCAGCTGAGTTGTTTGTAGTCTCGACAATCATAACGTAAAATAACTCGTAACAAGTCTTAAATTGCTAATTTATTTGAAGAAACAATGGTTGTTGATTGTTTACGCGGCTGTCGGGGAGTCGCTCGGTCATATCGCAGTTCCGAGGCGTGAAACAAGCTGAAAGCTATTCATTGAAGGGGAGCAATGAGAGTTTTGCAGGTCTTCCTCGAAATTAATGGACAGCCGCCGCTTACGACGTTTGCAATCGCAACTCGCCTCCACAATACGGCGACGGTGGCGCGCCCGCGAGCTGCCTGTCCGACTAATGACTACTACGCGCAACAACAAAAACACTTTTGTCTTCCTCTTTCCTAAGAAACGAACCGCTGTCGTCTCCGTCGCACGACACCCGGAGCGGCAACGTGGCATTTTAACCCGGATAAATTACATCCTATTAACTTTGTTCCGGTGCTCGATTTACGCTTTAATGTTTTAAGACGTAAGGATTAAAATTGAATAAGAGCACGGATTCCACAGTAAATATTTGCGTTTGGACTTTGTGGATTACAATATAAAGGCTAGGTTGGATTGCCGCCGTAGTGAGTTAGGCCGTTCCAGTTTGGTTTGTGATTATTAATTTGCTGTCAAATAAAGGGGCCGCTCACTTGGGCGTGCGTGTCGGCGCAAATTTCTGCCATACTTCGGAATCGGTGATTATTTTTTTGTTAACATGTCTCTGGATTCAGACTGACTGACATATTAGAGCACTATATTTTAAGTTCGATGCCGTAGGTTGAATAACTTTCTGCTTTTATGGAAGCATTGTTAATAGGGAGGTCTGTAAAACTTTATTGTGATGATGATTATGACTTTGACTATAAGATTGTAATCAAAATTACATATAATACTTACTATAATAACAAGATTTTGATACTGATTCAAAATCTACTAGGTAGTTGTCATCTAGTATTTTGTTTGTGTTTTTCTTGCTTTTGATTATTGCAAAGTTTTACCTAACATATAGAATCTCTCTGTGATCCAATTTGACCTCATTCTTATTCAAGTCACAGCTTCAAACGGATTCTGGTACAACATTTCGAATGCATTAGGATTTTTACGAATACTCGAGGTTGATCGGACTGTACACATGTCCTATGTATTTGAGAACGATACGTAGATAAACAATATTTTTCATTGCAGAAGCTATTTTGATTAATTGTCTTTGGATAATTGAGAATTGTAAAATTAATAATTATTTAGGTACGTCATGGACGAATTAAATAGTCCATGCTACCTATAAAGACAAAATACGTGCATAATTAGAATTGCGTCACCAGTTTACCACATAGTGTCACCGATAAGTATGGCTGCTGGAAAACATAACAATGTCAAATTAATATTATAAGTTTAATTACTTACCACATTATCATCATCATCATCATCATCATCATCATCAACATCATCATATAAACTTACCACTGCTGGGCTTAGACCTTCCAATATGAACAAGCACATAATCAGAGCATTACTTACCATATCACCTTACCAAAAGGCTTAACGAGCCTTCCAAGACACGTCAAATTATGGAGGAGGTAGTAGACGGATACATTTGTATTAGTAAATATTGATTAAAAATAAATTTGAAGTTTTAAACGACCATCTCTTTAGTATAAGTACCGTTTAGACACGCCACGTCAACAGGCAGTCAGCCCGTGACCACGGATAGTGTAATTAAGTCAAAGTCCTGGGCCAAATAGGTCCTGGGTCCGATAAAGTATGTTTCGGATTTTTTCTATTTATTTATCCGGGTTTATGATCAACCCGCAATATTGGCAAGCGTGGTGATAAGACCAATCAATTGTAGGTTATTTGCCAGATTCTCACCCTAAGTAGGTATCTGTTAAATACGGTATGAAGATTAAAGCTGTTATCTTAACGTTTTCTCAATTTGAGGCAAGTTTGTGAGAAGTAAGTTATAACAAATTGATAAGGGTGGGACTCTGGGTAAAGGAGGGGGTGGGGGGAAGGGTAAGGATCCCACCGCCCAATTCTCACTAAATTGCCCTTTAAAGGTGAATTGTGGTTAATTTCATTTAAATTGTAATTATTTTCTTTGGTAATTTAAGTGTTTGCTTGTAATAGTTTTATCTGTTATTGGAAATAAGGACTAACATAATCTTCATTATACTTCGTGAATCCAAAAATATTTCCAGTTTTGAACTGTTCATCCTTGTGTCGTCGCAAGGTTTGTTATTTGAGGTTTAATTTGAATTAGTTTTTATAATAATCTATTTCTTTTAATGTATATGCCCACTATTAGCTAATAATTAACTTACATCATAACAATATTTTTACGTAATTATTTTAGTAATCAATAGTCATCATAATATTATATCTAACATTACTTACCAGTCGTCAACTTCAACAAAAAAATCACAAATTTTGGTACCCTATCATAGAATTGGCCTCTAGTAAACATTGTTAACATTTGCGATTATTTACAAAACGTATTCTGCAACCGCTGCTTAATTTCAAATTATCGCAAAACATCAAGAACATTATCATCGGATGTTCAACAAATAAGAAGGTACTTAACAGACATGAAAAACTTTTTCAATTAAGCTACGAGTTAACATTTTAAAGTCAAAGGTCGTAAACATTACACTTTACACCCACATTCGTAGAAGCTGGCTTCCCTACGTAATGACATTTCTTATGTTGCATACGACATATGAAACACCTACGGTTTCTTCTTCTTCAACTAAAGAGCCACGCTCTTGACGGTGTAGCCTTTTCCATTCTTCTCTATCCCAAGCTAATTCTTTTACTTCTTTATAGGACATAACCTTACCTATCTTATCAATATTATGTTGTTTAAAAGCTAGCTTTTTATTGAAGCCTAATTCATAACCAGTAATCGAAATAGGTAGACTTTTGTCTAATATAAATCATCATCATCATCATCATCTCAGCCAAAAGACGTCCACTGCTGGACAAAGGCCTCCCCCAAGGATATCCACAACGACCGGTTTTGTGCTGCTCGCATCCAGCATAAATAAAATATAAATATATAAATATCCTAATATAAATGTTAACTTAAAATTCACGACGGGAAAAATCCGATTCTAATTCTACGATTGAAAGTGTTAAGATATTTCAATTCGAGAATTCCAAAAACGATAAAATTGCGAAATCTTTGCCGACACACGAAATACTGGTATCAATTTCGGTGTTATAAACAGCCTATTAATGTGTTACCCCCCTGTCGGGCTTAAGCCTTCTCATATCCCATTGAGATAGAGCTATACCATATATGCTGTCTTACGAAGTATGCAGTAAGGACTTGAAAGTAAATAATCTCCTAACTGCATTCCTTCGCCAGGACGGCAGGCAGTATAAGCCACCATGCTTGGTTGGTGTTTTTACGACTACCATCTTACGAAAACAACCGGGAGCAACAGCTTAATTTGCCTTCCGAAGCACGGAGGAGCTCGAGATATTAGCATTTGGTCACCCATCCACTGGTTTGTCAATGCGAACGTTGTTTAACTAACAAGATCGCATTCCAAATTAAGCTGCACCTCCTAGCTCCTCTAAATTATTACAGTTCCGGAAATCAGCTATCGAGGTCGCCATAACGTGTTACAAACAATTAAAGATTGCTCGGAAGACCAGCACAATAACTGACAGGCATTCAGTGCATAATTCAGCTATTTACAATAGCGAGCTAAAACAAAAAGGTCAAACAGACAAGGCCGTTGGAAAGGAACTTATCGCCGCTTGGTACGACCCGAAGACGATGGAAACGCGATAAAACGTCAGCTTTCGCCTTAAAATTATAACCGTTTGTAAATTGGAATAGGGCCCTTGATAAATTCAGTCTTCGTTCGGAAAGTAATATCTTTTTTTTTCTTTTGCAGGTATGTCGTCAAAGCGTTCGTTCGACTGTAAGGAGGTTATTATGACACTGATCAACTGATAGCCTTGGACTCCTTGGTTTTTGTACGATTGTCTCGTAAGATATTTGACGTTGTGGAAAAAATGGAAAGAACTAAAGAATTCACACATTTATTTCTTTTTCATAATTTTACTTCATTATAGGTAAGCTGTCACCTGTTAAATTAGTATTTTCTTTTATTTTTTATTTATTTACTTAGGTAATTTAACAGGTCACATCCAAAATTACATAAAACAATTAATATAAAAAATATTGAGCTGGGATGCAACCCCAAACAATGTACACAGTTTGTCCAAATTAGACATTTAAATAATTAAAAAAAACATTACATTAAATTTAAAATATACATTACATTAAATGCTCTAATGAATAGAGTTGGTACTTAAAATATTAAATTGATCGTACAATTGCGGTCATCAATTAATGTAAAATGGATTTCTTTTCGTAAGTAAGGAGTCATCGGGAAATATTATGTATGACTGAATAATGTAGTAGACTGAATAATGTATGACCTAATTATTTTTGAACATTTACTTTAGAATGGTTTAGAATGGTCTTAGTCACCAAATATATTAATTTGATATTAAGTCCTCGCGCGCCATATGTACGCACGGTCGTACGTAAGGTGGCCCGCTAATTATACCTACAGCGCGGGACGGGTTAAAAGTACCTACTGCAGTATAAATTGCCGATTTTTAAGCTCTTTTCGTCCTACTGCTGCCAGCCATTCTGCCTACATCGTAAAATGTTTAATTAAATATTTAAAAACACAACCATAAAACAATTGAATACAAAAGCAAAGCTTAATCAAGAGTTAGATAAGAACATTATTTCATTTCAAAAATTTTTTTTTCATCATCTTATCAAGCAAGAATATAGTTAAAATAGTTCGTCCTGTTCAGTTAATTCTCCTTTGTCAGCTTCTTCCTACATCTCTATTGTTTGCAAGGGAAAGGATATCAAAACTCATTGAAGTTTTGCGTCAACCTCATTGCCTAACGCGGCGTCGTTACGCAAGGGTCTAAACCACTATTAGCCATCGCTCATTAGATGCGGACTACCCACCGCAGACAGTCTATGTAAGGCTACACCTGTGTGTTAAAGGGTTAAGAGCGTTTACGTCGCACACTAGCGCTGCCAATAAAAAAAAAACATACCTAGTAATTAGAGATAGAAAATCAAATCATGCTCAACAAACAAAACATGTCAAATGTTCATTAGGTGACGTAAAAATTCTAAATTACTTCATTCAAATAGTTTGTTGAGCATAATTTGATTTTCTATCTCTTATTACTAGATATGTTTTTTTTTCATTGGCGGCGCTAGTGTGCGTCGTAAACGCTCTTAACACATTTGGTGGATAGCATTATTAGTAGAACCATTTTTATTTTTTATTAATATTTTCGGATTTGGACCAGTAGTTCCAGAGTTTACCCTATCCTCAAACAAAGTCACAAACATTGACTCTTTATTAATAGTATAGATATATGTAGTTATTGTGATATTTTTACCTAATTTGCACGATCTCCAGTAACGTGCTAGGCGCTGTTTCAAAGAGCTCTTTAAAATTAAAACCTTTGTAATATACATATTTTAAAGGAGTTCATTAAAACAGTTGCTAAAGCGATCTGGTTGCGATCTTTGTTTTCAGTCAGTGCTGTAATTGGCATCCTGATATATTGTTACAAGCTTTTTTCTTTTAATTTCACTGATGCTATTGATATTTTTAATTTACCGGAATATTTGTTTGAATTCTTGTACCAGTTGTTTTTGTAGACTGTACATTAATGTTGAAAGAACTTGAGTCAAATTGGTCCTTTTTTCCTGCCCAAAATGTTTTGACTTTTTACCATCTACAACTACATGTTGAGTAACATTATTTATGTCACTTATCTTTGCATAGGATTCGCTAATAATAGTAATATCTACTAACTAAAGTTCTTTACGTACATGTGTAGTGTCAATGCGACAATCCCCCCCCCCCCCAAGACCATTTTTAATCTCAAGCTCCTTTCCTTACAATCCATTTGGATAGTGTACACTACATTACTCGAATAAAATATGAAAACACTATTATAACTGGAATCCGTAGTGCACTATTCTGTCGGAAATTAGTCGCCGGGATGGGGCGGCGCTAGTGTGCAGATTGTACACCCCACCCACTCTTTAATATCCCCCCTGTAGGCCAGATCGCTGAATGCCCGTACCCGTACGACGGGTCCAAGTTCTGTGCACAAGTGCATTTTCGTAGCTGAATAAATAATCACGGGTTCGCAACTGGACCAGTGTTTCTACTACCGAGAATTGAATAGTGGACGATATGATCGCAGAAAACTATGTGGCTCTCCCGTTACAGCTTTCACGCTAAGTGAAAATTATAGGATGCTTTGAGTTGGAAAATGTAGACAAAATGTCTGATCTGTTCCTTTCATTATTCAATATCATTATGGATTCAGTTCTAAACCATAGACTGCTTAACATAGATAATTTTAAATTCGCAGTTGTTGATTAAGGAAAAACTGTATAAAAAAAGAACAAAAAAGTCTTGTTAAACAAAAAGAACTAGTAGCGCATTGTTTTTATTTTATATTATAATTTTATATAATAATCTATAGTCAGAGCATCATACTATACTGTAAGACCCAAATATAACCGAATATGAAGGTAGCTTGCACTAAATTGGTTTTAAGACGACCAACACCTCAGTTACTTGTCAATGTCGTTGCGACCGGCTAAAGTATCCAAAACTAATTCGAACAAATTACACATAGTGATTGCTGAGACATACTCGAATCAGTACGCGTCTATTTAGATACCTATTACCTATATACAATATAATATTTTCTATTAAGATACAGTAATAAATAGAACAGAACTTGAATGCCTTGAATTAAATTGCCTTTATATAAATATGAATTTTTGAAGTTTAATCATTGAAAAAGTTTCTAATAGAATCATGCCAATCGATTTAGTTGCATGTAAAAACTTTAAAACCTCAAAGAAAATACTAAATACACATCTGAGCAATCTCCGCTGATAGATATCCAACGTAATCACTTAGAAACAACCTACGTGTATTGTATGCAAAGAAACGTGGCCAGAACTTAGACATAGCTTAGGGATGAAAGGGACTGCTCGCTCGCCTACACAAGTCGTAGGCAGTTAAATGTCACAATAGTCAGTCGCAAGTCCGATCTCAATATCCAATACGTCGCTACATGTTCATAAATAGCTATGAACAACGAGAAATGGTCCCCATATTTTGTTTTTTATTTCTTTATTTGCATCCAATTCTATACCCGGGAGTTGTCGCGCGTGAATAGCTTTAACAAGCCTATGCATAGACATTACGTTTACGGTGATTAGTTCTGAAAACAATGCTAAACGTGCATTTGTATTTGGAAGGTAAAAAACAACAGAATTTAACGTGCGTAATTGGATGTGTCGAAATTTTAACCTTTTAAAAATAACTTTGCTATTTTTTTTTCAAAGGTTAGGTTACAACAAGTGCAAAGAGATCGTCATAGGAACAGGCAGAGATTCAGTCTTTTTTTAAAACATTTCAAATAAAAATGCTTATAGTGTTCTATGGGTCTTCTGCCCCTTTTATGATTATAAAACCTGATAGAGACAGGTCTAAAGAAATATATAAATGCTTTTTTGGCTTGACTACATTGTGTTTCTCAATCACCACTTATCTATTTCTATCACCTTGTAATTTAGAACTTAATGATTACAATGTTATTTAATTTAAATTCTATGATAGCGATTACGAAACTTTATTCAAATAGAATCAACGCCTCTGAACGTCTTTGTGTAAGCTCCGAAGTCTTAAGAATGTTGTTATATTAGTGGAAACCGATAATGCATTAATTCTTTTGGTAGATTTGATTGAAGATTTTATCTAAGTGTTGTTGTTCTTAATTTTGTAGAAATACTTTATAACAGTATGATTACAGCATTTCAATTTGGCAACTCTAGAGCTGTAGTATATTTGTTTTAGTTGTATTGTCACCTATGCAAGATGGCTCGTACAGAAGACGTCACCCATTCACAGACATCATTATCATCATCAGTGTTATTGTATAAACTCGTGAATTTGTACAACCGTCTCCCACGCGTCTTACGAGGGTTGAACAGCCATCGTCACCGACGATCCAGTAACTATGCCACCCACCTGAAACAAACATGAGACATAAATGTGAAATATTTAATACATTCGAGTCCATGTTTTCGCTTTATATCTGATTTGTTCGGATATGAAATGGAAACGCCTTATCTAATATTTTATGGAATGTACTTATTGTTACTATACACCGAGATATTTTAGTGGATGTTTTCCCGCAGGTGGGTAGATCAGAGACCATGAAACTGAACAAGTTTCCCCAAGAAACATAGATCAAAAAACGGGATTTTTTTTTCACTTTTCTATATAAAACCTCTATTGACTTAGCATGGTTTGTATGGAAAACTTAAGAAATTATCTTGTTTTTTGATTTATGTTTCTTGGGGAAAGTAGTTCAGTTTCGTGGTCTGATCTACCCACCTGCGGAAAAACAACCACTAAAATCTGTCGGTGTATAATGAAAATTTAAAAAAAACGGGATAATTATTGATTGTTTTTTTTAACATTTTAAGAAAGCAGGATGGATTCGTAAATTTTTTATAGACTTAAATCTTGAACGTGATTCTGCAATGATTCATTCTGTACATCATGTAGATGTGTATCACCCTTATCACCACATTTCATACAATTGTAAATACCTGATTATCACAGATTGTAAATGTGATAGATAATACTGTTAATACGTTATTGTAAAAAGTATGCATCGCTTATTTAACTATCTTCAAGGTTTAAATAATTGGCTTGACAATGCACTGTTTAACAAACAGGTACAGTGTTAATCAAGACGCTCGCGGTGTGTCCTGTCTTCTAATATTTCCATGTCATAAATCTTGTTGTGTGCTGTCGCGTTGATATAGTACACAGCATTTGCATATAAGATCTTGCCACACGAAAAAACTGATAAATTCTTTGGAATGCAATGCAATTGTTTTCCGCTGAAAATTACTTTAAACATTATTTTCGTTATAATTTTGTTTAGTGTGAAAGGCAATAGGGTATTATACCCTTTTTTCGAAAACTGTTTTAATAAACCACTATAATTTTTATATGATTCTTTTAAACCGATTAATGCCATAAAAACTACTTTTAATTTATCATTTTAAATTTTCGCGCGGAAACGCGAGCCGCCATGCTGTTTTGACTCGTGACGTCACTGGGTCAGTAAATAAATATCGCTTACGAACATTGATTTACAAATAAAATACAATAGACTATTTTTTGAAATTAATAATGAGTTATAACCCATATCATTGGTGTATTGTGCCTGAATGCAAGAATACGAGCATAAAAACGCCGGGAAAGTTGTGGATTCAAGTGCCAACTAATATAAATATGAGAAACACTCGGTTAAAACTGGCAAGAAGAGATCCAAAGTCATAATCCACAAATACTAGACTGTATTTCTGTGAAGATCACCTTGATGTAAGCAAGTATTATTATAAATAACTATCGTTTAATTAGTTCAATGCCACCGGCCACTTTTATATTGGTCTTTAGTTTCACTTTCTTTAATTGATATGTTTTTTTTATAAAAACATGCGAAATCTTTGTTAAAAAAGTCACAGTTTTCATCGTTATATAATGATTTGGTGATGCAGTGATAGAGTTAACTCGCTATCAAAATTGGATTCATTGAAATAGGTTATAGGTTAGATTGAAATCGTAAGCATATTGTATTATCGTATTGTGTATTGTTGTTATGCTTATTGTTAAACAAATAGGTTGGTTGGTTGGTACAATAGGTACTTACATTGAAGTTTTACATTCCTTAACTCGCCAGAACAGATATCGGGATTGCATGCAAAAAGTTTGCCACCATCAAAGTATTTATTCCAGGCAGGCATTAGTACTTTCTTCTATACAAAACCTTCCATGATACGATTTCAATAAAATTTTACAAACGTGTTAATAACTTGAAAAAAATATAAATAACACGCAGCGCAACAAAAATCTAGTTTGTTTACTATCGAAGTGACGTCACGTTGGAATTCAATATGGAGGATAGCGTTTTTAGACATTTGAAGAACAGATTAAAAAAACTTTTTTTCAAATTGAATTATAAAATTTATATTTCATTTTTATGAATAGAAATCAACGTTTCTCGTTTGGTTTTTACAAAATCTATCGTAAATACGTATGTTTAGATTTTTTCTTACATGGTGCAAAATACCCTATTGTTATTGTAATTCCTCTAATTCTATTCAAAAAAGTCACTTCAATAGTTTTCTTAATCACATTGACTAGTAGCCTGTTTGGACGAAGCAGACGAAACTCCACGGTAGACGGCTACTAAAAAAGTTACTGACCTCCTTGTCACCTTGTTATTCATATTTAAAAAAGCACGCAATCCACAGTTCCAGGAAAGCTAATGGCGTTCAATGCGATTTATGCGGGGATCAAGTCTGGCTCGGTTGCACCGGCCCCGAAACAATTTGAGCCCGTCGGGTATGTAGCCACGTGTGATATGGATTTATAAGATCAGCCGTGGATTTTGTTTGTATCTGACGTGTTGAATTATTGATTTGTGATGTAGAGTGGGGTTTAGCAGGCAACGGTAAATGACATGACACCGTCCGAACATTTGTCTGGTCGTTGAAAGAAGTACGTACCTACCTAGATAGAATTGATGTGAGTTTTTCACAGTTTTTTAAAGTAATTGTAATAATATGAGGTGCACTATAGTGGAGCAGAGCAGTACTACAAGTACCTCGCTATAGACAACAAAGGACAAAGGCAAATATTGTATTGACCAATGAATCATCGTGACACAATTTCCATTTAAGTGTTTTGCTGCACTGAAGTCAAATCATTGCTATTATTAAAACGTGACTTATGTGCAGAATTGGTTGAAACTAACAATTAAAGATGTCATTAGTGGCACAAGAGATTTAACGGTGGGAAAAAAACTAGTCGTATCACCATTGCGTCAACCTAGAGAAAACCGCAGAGACTATCGGAAAACAAACGTTTGTATAGTCGAGTAAATAAGAACAGGGCGTCATTAGTAGAGTTATTAATCTTAAGCTTAAACCAGACCTAGACCGGTCTGGCCGCTGCTCAGCCGTGGACAAATGTTTCCTCATTCATTGTGGCGCTACGGCGGATTTCGCCCGGTGACTTGTTGTGGCGCCCGGTGCGATGACGCTGTACAGTTACGCCGAGAGATGGCGCTAGCTGTTGGCTCATACTTTGTATGTTGCAATGTTATGAAAAGTTCAATGTTGCTGGTTGTTGCGACTTGGAGTAATGCCAATTAAGAACCGATACGCGGTCCTGCGTCGAAGTTGATTTTATCGGTTGTTTATTAATATTAATATATCTAAAGATCGTAGGTACTTTGTCCTACTTGTTCTAAGGCGTGAATTTAATTTAAACCAAGTTAAAATTATACTGTCTTATTTTTGATAATAAATGCGGATATAAATTGTACAGTAGTTTTAAATCAATTTTTTTACTAACAGGAATTGGACTTGAGTTTTCTTTTTAACTTAGATTAGATTATTTATTAAGTCATCCATCATCGTTAGTGAAGACTAATATTCACAAAAGGCTTTTTATAGACACGTGCTGCAATCAGTCAGACTTAGTGCTGTGATAATGAACGAGAATAGTGTTGACGTTCGGGATACGACTTACGCAACTGCCATCATGATGCGACTTTATACCCAATGTGCAAGCGACCGGATCCATATTGTTGTGTGGCGGCTAGTGTGTCAGTGTGCCGGCTAGGGCTGCCTTGATATATCTCAATAATTAGAGTAATTATTAAAAGGATTCTTAAAAGTTTTTTATTGTATTTGAGTATCCGATACTTCGGCAGTAAATAGGTACTTTAGAAACAGTGGTAAGAATTTCGAGCGCAAATAACGACTACGAAAGAAGGTAGATTGTTTTGTATTTGTTTATAGCATAGGTAGATATAATTAGCTGCTAATAAGAAGTTAAGTTAAAAATAAATGTAAAATAATTAAAAATAGCCTAGAATAGAACTACTGCCGACAAACTGCAGTTTGGCAGATAATATTTTTTTAGAAAACATTTTTATTTAAAAATAAATTAATAATAAAATAAAAATCATAAATATAGCTTGCCTAATTCTTAACTGATCTTTCAATATTTGTAAAAATATTAAGATCGGATGTTGATGACGTAGTTGCCGACATTGAATAAGGCTCCTTTGGCTTATAAAGTAAAAATACCAAGATTGTGTTGATTAATTTCGGCGAGTTGGGTTGAGCCACGATATCATAGTTGGCAGTGTACCTGACCCGGCATGTCATGGGGTGCGGGTTCGAATCCCGCTCGTGGAATTTTTTCAACACTTTGTCTTTTTTCAAATAATAAAAATATATATTAAAAAGTTGTCTGCTCGTAGATATCAATCCGCCCGCTGTTACTTCGGTACATCTGTGATTATCGCGCATTCCTGGTGGCTTTTTAGGGTTCCGTAGACAAATGGCAAAAAACGGAACCCTTATGGATTCGTCATGTCAGACAGACATTTCTAATATAATTTTTTTCTAAACTGAATAGTTTACGCGAAAGACACTTCCAAAGTGGTAAAATGTGTCTCCCCTCCCCCCTATAACTTCTAAAATAAGAGAATCATAAAACTAAAAAAATATATGATGTACATTACCATGCAAACTTCCACCGAAAGGTTTGGTTTGGTTTGAACGAGATCTAGTAAGTAGTTTTTTTTAATACGTCATAAAGTACGGAACCCTTCGTGCGCGAGCCCGACTCGCACTTGGCCGGTTTTTTTCAAAAACCATTTAAAAATGGTAAGAATCTCGTTATTAATTACCCTAATGTAAGTGACCGTAATATTTCAAACAGTTAATTTCCTAATAATATCTAAAGTACCTTCCTTATTGTCTTTTTGTACAGCTGGCTGGACGCCAGCGACTTCGTTCTTGCCATGTAATCGGTGGTTCCATGAGAGATAGCAGAAGTCCTATCTCTTGAAGAAATACTTCTTTAATTTAGTTTACTACCACATTACTGCAAGACATTTTTTTCGTAAATTTACTATTATTTATAAAGAGTAATATAAATTACTCTCCGGTCCTCCTAACTATCTGTGTGCAATAAATTACGTCAATCTGTTGCCCCGCTTTGACACGAAGGGAGGGCAAACAAACACATTTTCGTTTATATAAAGTAGGATATATAAAAAAGAAATCATCTCGAGCTCCTCCGTGCTTCGGAAGGCGCGTAAACCCGTTGGTCTCGGCTGCATTAGCAGTCGTTATCAACCACCAATCCGCGTGGTGGTTTATGGCCCGTTCTCCCTATCCATCCATAGGGAAGGCTCGTGCCCCTGCAGTGGGGACATAAATGAGCTGATGATCATGATGATGATGGTGTTGATGATGATGTTGATGATGATGATGATGATGATGATGATGATGATGATGATGATGGCGGTGATGATGATGATGATGATGAAAGTAGGGTAAAGCCAAAGAGTGCGCGCGAGAGAGGAGCTCGATAGCGCAGTGGGTAACACACCCGGTCTATGATTGCTAGAGTTAAGCTACTATCGCAAAGGCCGGTCACAGTCTTTAACAACCACTAATCCGTACTGGGCTCGCGTGGTTATGGCCTGTTCACCCTCACTATTCATAGGGAAGGCTCGTGCCTCATATTATGATCTGGTGATGATGACAGCGCGCGAGATATTTCAGTGCTACTAATTGATATTGTATCATATCGGTTAGCAGCACTCGCCTGTCAGCTGACTTTGACTTAATGTATGCATGTGAAGTGAGCATGGAATTAATAGAGCTGTGCTAGTAATTATTAAATCAACGGATGTGTGTCTCCTGATCCTGTACGTAAATACTCATTGGTGGCTTTACCGCGACTTTGTCAGCGTGAACAAACTGTATCCCAAGTTTTACCAACTCTGAAAGCTTTGCGGGTGTGCGCAAAACAACTTAACAAAGATTAATCACAATCGGATGGACAGATCAACCGCCTCTGTGGTCTTGTGGTAAAGACCATCTCTCCCAGACCCAGAGGTCCCGGATTCGTTTCCCAGCGGGGGTACATGTTTATGTACTCGGTTTGGTTGGTGGTAGGACTGGGTAGAGCTGCAGCTAGAGTTAATCACTGTCAATCAAAGCATAGTAGTTGAGGATTCCGTGTGAAGTGTGCTTCTATCTTCGGCCTTATCATCTCTTCACATCAGGTGAAAATATGGTACACGGGACAATTATTGTGGTGGACAAACGTGGTTCAATCCTCATGCCTTCAGGTTGACATATTTTAACCCCACTGCTAACATACGGTTGAATTTTTTCGAAATCCTTCCTCAATAAATATTTTCTTCTTCATTTTACACAAAATTGTTGATTTGTCAGTACATAGCTGTACAATTATTTATTAATATTGCATATATCCATTGGTCGCATCCAATGACAACCCTATAAAAAGTTTAAATACAGTGCGACAGTTACCTGTGTCCGTGCGGTTGGCTTTTATAGTCTGCAATATTTATGATTGTTCTTTACTACGTAATTAAGTATCTGGATGGTGACTATTGCGTCTGCGTTTATATGTTGATTAATTCTAGTCATTTACTGTATTAGGTAAACGACTGATTTAGAAACTATGTACTTGTACAAAGATATGCTTGCGTTTATTTGACATATTTTGTTTTAGACTGACGTTTGGAGCTAATAAAATTATCGGCTCTGTGGTCTAGGTCTCAGATTTATACGTCTACAACGGGGCTACTTGGTAGGGCTAGTTATTAGTCCGCTTGGATAGCTTACACTATCTTGTCTGCGTATGTCGCCATGACAAAAATGGTAGTACCAATAATGTGATCCGACAATCCCGAAACTTTTCTTATTGTTCTTGATCGCTGGAGAACTTTGAACACTTCGTTTATAAACTTCAAACATTTAACGAAATTATTATCTCGTGTTGTTTTTATAATCACGATTAAATACTTTAAGGACAACTCTCCGTTTTAAGTGAAAACTCCTTGGAGTTGGAAACTCGATATGGGCATAATCCGAGGTAAACAATCTTTCCTCGCAACAACAAAGGAAAAGGCCAAATTCGTTAAACGTCCATTTTATTGGGTGCGTTGAACTATCATTGATAAATTCTTTGTTATCAATGGTTCCTTTTATTTACTGTGAACAATAGCTATTGCTTTTACCTGCTGTACGTTGTGACTACTTGAGTCATTCTCTATTTTGTTAAGTAGGAATGAGATTGAGTTCAAGTAATTTGTTTGAATGACGACTACTCAACATACAGTCGTCTGTATCTTTTTTGTATTGTGTGTTGTGGCAGTAATGTCTTAAGGGTATAATAAAACAATTCAATTATTAAGACGACGTTTATTTATTAGTGAACACGCAGAGCGGGACTGTGAGAGGGCGTCACAAGTTGCTGCCACATAAAAATACAATTTTAATGGTGATGTTACTTACATATTTCTTTTCGAATAAACTTGTTTGTCGGATCGTTAGCTCCTCTCTTTTATTGTTGTGACGTTTTCTCTCACACAAACGAAATCTCTTATGCCATATCTTTAACCAGATTTTTGAGATCCCGGATATCTGGGGGCACGGCCGTGCCCCCACCAAGTCGAGCAAAAAAGCGTCACGGCCGTACCATCCTTTTCTCGAAGCAATTCAGACCATTTTCGACCCCCTGTAACTTCGTTGTGGATAAAACTAGAAGACTGAAATTTTCAGTAACCATGCAGGCATTGTAAAGACACGTATATTTCAAATTTCATTCAATTTGAACCAGTATTTTAAGAATTATAACGGGTCAAATTTCTTAATTTTGTCACTCACTGACTGACTCACCGATCATCAAAATTCTAAGGCACTTCTAGCAGACCTAGAAGCTTCAAATTTGGAATATAAGTAGTGTTTGGTGTATGAATCAAGGAAAAACTAAGATATTTTGCAATTTCGGTCCAGTTTTCTAGATACACCAACTGCATAAATAGCTTTGTAATCCCATATAAATGTATAGGATTACAAAGTTACATGTGCAGTTAATGAATCCACTGATTCATGTATAATATAATGGAATAATAGGTTCAGTTAAATTTTTCAATATTGGCTTTATTCGTAACGATGTTTTATTTTATTTATTTTACGGCAATTATTATTATTGCGTGCGAAGCCGCGGGTTTAAGCTAGTCCCATATAAATATAGGCGCATGGTAGTGCCCCTGCCAAATCGAAAGGAAAAAAGTAGAACTGTCTCTACAAAATACAAAAAGAAATGAGATCCCATCAAAAACAATACTTGTCAAAAAAAACCAAGTCTCGCAACTCAGTTGTTCTGCGGTAAAAAGTTGTGAGATCCATGTAATACCAAGTCGGTTATTAATTTATTCAGTCTCTACTTAGGCGACTTTCTGTCTTAATACGTCCAGTCTCTAAGACCACGATCGTGGTCCATAACATTCTTTAATGTTTTATATAAATATATTGAGACTTGGCCATCGCCTGAAAACACGTAAATTCAATCGCCTGAAAACACATGTAAATTCAATTATTTAGTGCGATGGCCAAGTCTCAATATATTTATATAAAACATTAAAGAATGTTATGAACCACGATCGTGGTCTTAGAGACTGGACGTATTAAGACAGAAAGTCGCTTAAGTAGAGACTGAATAAATTAATAACCGACTTGGTATACATGGATCTCACAACTTTTTACCGCAGAACAACTGAGTTGCGAGACTTGGTTTTTTTTGACAAGTATTTTTTTGGTGGGATATAGGGTTACCAGGCCACCTCTTCTCGGTGGATGACGTGGCGCCACATTATTTTAGCACCAGCTGATGGATATCCCCTCTCTATTCTTACTAGTGACCAAGGTTGTTATATTTTATTTGAGCCAGCCAACCAATACATAACAGTTGTATAAAATTAAAGTGTGCTTTTAATTTTATTTTTAGACATAAGTTGAGATGTTTTTTGTTTCTCTTATACCCAAAGCTATTTTCAACTTTTTTGTTCTTTCAATGAGTTTCATAAAATGATGTCGTACAATATAAATTAATGTAATAAGCGTAGTTTTCTTCATCTCAGCCAAAAGACGTCCACTGCTGGACAAAGGCCTAGTTTTCTTGTTCCATTAATGTAGGTATTAAGTTTAATTACCCCAAAAAATTTGCAATACTCTATTCTATTACATGGTACAAGTGGCAACCCTTCCCGTGATCGTGTTCAATCGCACGTTTGGCTCGTTTGATCGTGTAGCACCTACCATAGTGCTTTTCTGTTAAGCAGTTAAAAATAATCAAAGAGTTAGTCTTTCTTGTCAAAGCTTTGTAGGAGGTCGGTCAAAGAGACTTCTATGCTCATAAAACTGTTAATTGAGGAGCTCGATGGCGCGGTGGTTTGCAGAAAGCAACTTCGCAATATCGGGACACTGATGTGCGAACATTGGTAGTATACATAGCTCCTTCAAGCTTTAAAAGGCACGTTTATTTAACTGATGACAAAACACACTCACTCATATGAGTAACTGTGTAAGCGTAGTATTAATGTGTATCTATGTGAAACTATACCAAGTTTAATAGTGATTTTATCAGTGGAATATTGAGTATACCCGAACCCGTGTCGAACATAGATCCATCTTCACGTTCTAAAAGCGCGGAGAAAGTTACTGATTTGTTACGGCTCTATAAAAATGTCAACAGCATACGCTCGCTCGGCACGTGGCACAACTGACGTCATCCGCCGATTGACAATACATGTGTCAAGTCAACCCAAACGTGTTTTTCTTTGTTTAGTTTGCAATCTATGGCATATGAAGGGTTACCGGTAAAATGGTACCGGGTGGAGATGCAAATAGTGGTTACTCAAGCCGCGGTGACGGAAACCTGGGTGTCTGTGCGAGTTTGATTTGTTATTCGGTCATGTTAACGAAAACCAAAATTTGTTTGGCATTTGTATGGTATGGCAGCGCCTCCTATTGACAAACGAAGAGAGTTAAAGTTTTGCTTGTCTCTGCTACAAAAAGATCTTTTGCAGTAGTCGTAAAGTTGTACCGGAGCAGATGGTAATTTTTGATTAAATAATGTTCAATCAAGTGCGGATGAGTTATTTACAAATAGGTATAAGTACGTATAAAACGTATATTCAGAAAGAAAAGTTTTCATACTCGTATATTGCATTTGAGAAAAGTTTGCGAACGTTCTCAGAACTATTTCAGATGTGTGTATTTTCACTTTATAGTTCGGTACCTATAGCTTTGACTTCATTGTTGCCAGGATTGCTTATTGAGTTTTGGTGCAATACCCCTTTGTTCTTTAAATCCAATGACTTAAACCTAATATTCTTACTTGCTTTCATTGGAAATCCTAGACTTTACTAAGCTTTTACTTTGTGAATTCCAGTCATCTGATACTTGCCGTGTCGTATTGTGATTCTTTTCTAGATGATGACAGAAGCACTTAATTAAGCTCATAATAGTGCGCCTTCTATTGGAATCTTATTCGTCAAACATTTCATAAATTATATCTGGCAATTAGTAGTCTATCTGCAAAGTTCGCTATTTAAACTATGAGTATGTCATCGAGCGATTTTAATTTTTTACAACTATATCAAGTATCGGTCAAGAACACGTGAGCTGTTTATATGAAATAATAATATATACATCTGACGCCATTTTATTGGATTTTACAAGGATTTGATTCCTATACCATGTTTAATGCAAATAAATAAATATTCTATACTATTCTAATAAGTGTTTAAATTCATTATGTAGAGTTCACGTGAAATTTAGAAAACAATATTATAATATATTTTTTACAACATACTATTTATAGCACCTAACTGTTCAAAACTTGAAAATATATAACTCTAAAATGTATGAACGCTGGTCGATGTATGCATTTGAATAATGCGAGCATGTTCATAGTTCAGAGACGCAAACGACGACGCACGCGCATCGCATCCGGCTCGCATGTCGCCGGGGAGTTACCGTTATGCGAATTGTGGGCCCGAGTGCCCGGCGCGTGTTAGCGTGACGACCGACGGACGGTCACGTCACGCGTCGCTCCTTAGGTCAGGTTGTCCGCTCAGTTTTGAAGTGTTATGATCAAGTTTAAACGGGGATTAACCCAAACTAATTAGTAAAGATATACCGTCAGTCTATAATTAAAGATATACCGCAGTGATGGCATAGGGAACAGACGTGGTCGCTCACTATGGGCCTCATAAGAAGGCTCAAGATCACTCAAAGAGCAATGAAGAGGGCTATGATTGGGGTTTCTCCGTGTGATCGAATCAGAAATGTGGAGATCCACAGAAGAGCAAAAGTTACCGTCATAGCCGGAAGAGTTTTTAAGCTCAAGTGACAGTGGGCAGGCAGGGCACATCGCTCGAAGGAATGAGGGCCGCTGGGGCAGTACAGCTCTTCAGTTTCAATGCTGGTTTGATTTGGTTCTACACAACAAATTTGCCATCGATACATACTCGCTTGCATCTTTTGAATCTAACGGTTTATCTTTAATTTTTGACAAAAATTTTTTAGGTTAACTTAGATTAGGTTATTTTTTCTGGATGATCTCACATTCTCATGTAACTTTCAGCGTATCAGTATTGGTAACTGTTTCAGTTTAATTCCAACAACTCCTTGCTTGCCCAGTCAATACATGAAAATAACGTCACTACTTTTTTATTAACCTTTTTCGTCCTTCTGCTGAGCAATAGTCCTTCCACTTGTCTCTCCCAAGCCACCTTAGTACCAGGGAAGTAGTACTCAAAAGGAGCACGCAGGTCGTAGTGGCGCCACAGCCGCCAATGTCACGAAGGTCGAGGACCGCGACGAACTCGAAGCGCACTTGATTAGGCTACCGTTATTTCTCGCGGCCTATGTCCTCCTGGTACTTTGTGATTCGTGACTTTATAAAATATCCTATGAAGATTTTGTAAGTCTCTAGTTTTAATGGAGTATAAACTTTGAATTATGTTTATCTGGACTGCAAAGCTGCGTACTCTGTTTAAGTACTTCTTCTTACTTACTTATCTCTGCCATTCACCAAAAAATTATAATATGTATAATGTAGGCCAAGCAAATAACATTACCAGTAATCTCTTCAGCAGCAATTTTTTTTAGTTTGTGTGTTGTGTTTTTCATGTTTACGCATAGCCGTTAGGAAAAGATACTGTAGAATAAAATGTTCATTGTTTAATAATAGATGATAATGAGTGATGATGGATGTTAAAAGCAACTATGTTTTAAACGCATTAAGCCAACAGCTCGTTAAGTGTTTAAAAGTTTGATGTGACGCGGTCGCGCACGGTGCGAGTGCGAGCGAGCGGTCCAGCGAATTCCGTATGGTGTATTGTTAACATCGTGGGAAACGTACGCAGGAGCGCGCCGCGTTCACCGAACTAGCTTATCTTGAAATATCGCCGCTGACAGCACAACTCGGGCTAACAGCCGCCGTGGAAAATTGTTAGCAGGCACCCATTAATTTTATTTAGTCGACGAACGCTCGGCGACGAAAATATTTCGGGACCAATTTAACGGACGATTAACATCGCGAATAGTTGAACGTACATTAACTACATTTTGTAACGCCCGCCTTTTTATTGACTTCTAAATGCGACAACCGTTAATCAATGTTTTGTTAATTGAAATTGTTCGGTTCGTAATAGGCAGTTCTATTAATTTGTTAATGCTTTAATAATGTTACTTCTGTTTTGCTGGAGTGGTGCTTGCTAAATGTCATTGATTTGACTCATTTAAATGTGTAATTAAATAGGAATTTAAATAGGCTTTCATGTTGATTTATTACTATTGAGTTGGATCAATTGTTTATCATCTGTTTATCTTTACCTAATGGAACTACTGTTGTGTATATAGGTCTCTTGAAAAAAAGAATACAGACAAATTTGGTTTGGTGGGTTCCATGGTTATATTTATCATCATCATCATCATCATCATCATCATCATCATCATCATCATCATCAGCCTATACTAGTTCACTGCAGGACATAGGCCTCATATTCAGTCCATGGCTATATTGCGATATAGGCATTTCTTTCATGCAGCCTGCTGTGATAGAATTGTGATAGATATTCAATTTTGTCTTTTTACACCTGGAGGATCACATGTATCCCTATATAATCTGTCAGCTAAGAGCGATAACGGTTTAATTTAAACATTTCCACTTGTTGGGCTCTTCAACGCCACTTCCTCTCTTCTTTTCTTTCGTCATCCCTAAATATCTCTTCTACCAAAATTGTGACACCTCTTTAAGCATAAGTCTATTACTCTTTCAGTTCCGAATAAGCCAACACAATTTTAAGAGAGCTTTATCATTCTCGGTCCCCATGACATAAATCTTGTGCAAATTAAAATAAATCACGATAGAGCATTTGTACCACTCACAAAAATTGTAGTATATTAGACCGGATGCAGGCGTAGCAATAATAAACAGTCTAGCTTGCATAAA
This sequence comes from Eudonia mercurella, assembly GCA_963082485.1. Taxonomy (NCBI): domain Eukaryota; kingdom Metazoa; phylum Arthropoda; class Insecta; order Lepidoptera; family Crambidae; genus Eudonia; species Eudonia mercurella. Next base: position 12,306,743 of record OY720040.1, on the reverse strand, counting down.
AGATTGAAGTGGTGTTGTTGGCGCGACTCCAACGCAGCCATGGGCTCGCATTTGTATAGTCGACGGGGCATCGGATGCGGCACTCGCATTGCAATTTCGGCATTACATTAATAAAACACCAGGGCATGTCATATTGACAATATACGTCTACGTGTACGGTTTCCCTAATGAAATGACACTTCGTAGTGTTAGGTAGAAAAATAGATTCTTCATAGAAACTTACAGTGTATTTAATGTTATCATTTGTGGCTACTTTTGAATCTGAACCATCGGCTAATATATCCTGAGGTTCCATTGGTGTTTTCAATATTCAGAACAGTATCGATTGTGCACTATAGAAAATAAAGTTGTCAGAATTTCGTGAACTAAAAGTCCGACCATGGTTAGCTTACTTTTGACCTCATTTTAGTATCGCAGTCCTTTATTTTTGTTGTTAGGCAGCTTTTTGTATTAATTAAAGTTTTTCCGTAAAGGATTAAACTTAAGGTTGTATGTAACACTTTTTACAATATAATGATTGTATGATTTTAATATCCTGTTTAACCTTACTGCTGTGGACATTCATGACTTGTCCCAATTATCCTTACCTTATAGTTGGAGATGACATCATGCTCATTCATTGCCACGTCTTTGGTTGTTATTCTATAGAGTTGTTTTTCGTTTTTTCTGGTACTTTTCTTTTTTTTATTCGACTCAATCGGCATATCGGCTAACAAGCATGGGTAGCTTATTGGTTACCGCAGCTTATTGACGATTGAAATACTATGGGTGTATAACTCGCATAAATCAACTCGCATGTTGCCGATCCTAACTAAGGGTTAGTTACTATGTAAAGTAATTTTACTGGATTTCATGTGTGGTTTAAGTCAAAACACACCAATGTTACCAATGCAGGACACTGCTGAGACTTTGTCATTGCATGGCTATTGGCTTAGGGTTCATGACCGAAAAAACTGATGACAAGAAAGAAAGGTACTTTGCTATAACTGTTGGTTACGAAGCACATAAAGAAGCCTTTAAAGTTTTTTTTAGCAAGACGACTGTTAAATAGCTTAAACATTCAAAAATATTTATAAAACACTACATTGCTTGCAAGCTTGAATTTTTAAGTAATATCTGTTCATGCAAATTACACAAATAGCTTAAACATTCACAAATATTTATAAAACACTACATTGCTTGCAAGCTTGAATTTTTAAGTAATATCTGTTCATGTAAATTCCCTGCAAAACAGAGTTAGTATACATTTTTTATCTTGTGATGATCTTTTTAGGGATTATTTTCTTTGTTATCATCCAGTGTGTTGAAAATACATAGGTACTCGTACAATAAGACTCATGATACCATTTCTTTCCTTTTCCTGCAGCCTTATTTGAAAGCTTGCACAGGTAGTTGCTCATTCAGCGGTGAGGCGGCTGAGGTAAAGATTTTCAATTCAAAACTCTGTTGGGATAAAGGTTTATCTTGCTTTCTATATTCAATCCATGCAACGTCGCATTGCGTTCATCTATAAACAGCAGTATTGACATAGCATTTTATCCAGACCAGCAGAAAATAAACTGATGTTATCCGAAAATATTGGCGTCTAAATATCTAAATGCTTGTGCTTTCAACCGCTTCTATGGTCTAATGATTAGATCACCGATGTCAGAGTCATAGGTCTCCCTGTCTGCCTGGCTAGCTACCAGCTACCACCATCTTATCTAAGTCTGTCGCTATAACAATATTGTTAGAGACAGTGTTCTGGCAACAAAGACATATCCTCTGTGGATTCCGGGTAAACTGCACTTGCTTGTTGAGAAAAAAGTTCTACACTTCATCCACTGGATTTAGCTTCTCTTCGTACCTATTAGAAAGCACCTACCAAATCAATTTAGTAAGTGGGACCACTTACGCCTCGATATCAGGGAACAGATTGCCCAGATACGCGTATCGGCGGACGGAATTAATCGTCCTCGCTCTTTTCGCTAGCAACGAGCGAGACGGCGATAACGGTCGTAGATATGGTAATGAAGGAAGCAGTAGTTTTGTTTAAGTGTGCAGCGTCGTCTGCGCCGACAAATGAATGTCTTGCGCCCCAGACAGATTTACGCATTGGAGGAGCGGAACGCGCTAGGCACTTAACATGAGTTACCAAGAAACTAAGTATTATTTTTGCGGCGAAGCTTAGATTTCCAAGAGTTAATATTTTATTGCACTGATGTTAGTTGATACCATCTAAATTAGTTGATGTAATGAAAATGTCATCAGCATATAATAATACAATTCTAGAAACATTGTAAGTTATTATTACGCAAGTATTCTTAAAGAAGACAAGATGATACGAAAATGCCAACTATGTACATGTGTACTATCTCGGTAAATGTAAAAGGATAAGTATGGCGGAGTTAGCCGAGAAAGGCAATGAGATAAAAATAACTTGAATAGTGTTCTAACGGGATGGACGAACAATAAGTCTCACCTCGGAGTCGGTTCCAGCGACAAATGAAAGAATAAATGTAGAATAGTTCCATTGGAATTTACATTTTGATTGGAAATCGCCAGTCTATTTCTCAATTGGGCTTGTGTGGCCAGCCGGGGAAAAGTTGAATCACTGAAGGGACATGGTAATGAGATAGCGAATCGATGCTCTGAAATCCGATAGCTATGAATTATGAATGTTCGCTTAGGCGTTTCTCGTATTAAATTGAAACGCCTCGGTTTCCGCCAAGTTTTAATTAATCGATATCATCTACTTACGCACTTCGTTTACTTAACATTTTTGTTAGACTTCTTTTTGAAGGCGGTGATCAGCCGTATACTATGTTTTACTCCTTCCTTACAGAGTAAACTTTTGCACTTTGTAACTGGTAAATAACGTGAGATTTTTCCGTTTTATTTATGTTCAATGCCAATGGATGTCCATGTTAAAGGACATGGTCAGGCTTACGGCGGCGTACATCAATTTAACTATTCATGAAAATTGCGTGACCGAAGCCACCGAACCGCATGGGTGTGGTATATTGTTCTGAGTTCCTACAGTTGTTTATGTGGCAATTATTTGTGTTTTAACATAATTGTTAACCATTTAATTATTGGATTGTAAAGTTCAAAAATATTGTAAGAATTTCAAGATGTCCTTAATTAATAACGTGTTTGGATCAGCTTGGATCACGGCTTGATATGGCTTACATGTAAACATGCTGGGAATAATGACCATTAAGTTATCTAATAAAAACTTTGAAACGCTATTTTGATCACGACATGCCGTTTTAAACACGTAATAACGGCTTTAATATATTCTGGCAAGATCTTATCCACAATAGACATAAAAAGATGCATCAGTAAAAGTGGTATAGGCAGCTATTATAAGAGCAACTAGTTGAACAGAATCGAAAGCTGCAAGGTCGTCTACAGTGGCCGGGTGGCTACCAGTTCTGAGGTGTGTCCAAGTGGATACGGCGTGTCTGATGACAGAAACTGTTGCTCGCAGAACCGGTGTGAACCGGACGTGAGGCACGGAACGTGATATCATCACGGGATCGCGATTAGGGAGCAACGTCCGGGATCTGGAGATCTTTAGGTTTTAGTTTCTCAAGAATATTGTGGGCTAACTGCGAACAATCCATTCTATTATATCTTATTTGTTACTTGGGATTTGTAATGACTTCTATGATTGCAATGATGCTTTCATATAACATTACTGTATGATCGATGAAAATCTGCATTCAAATTCATTCAATATGAATCATACGATTAACGTTTTTAAGTTGCTTCATGCTTCACATAGAGTAGCTGCTGATAAGGAAGTTTTCATACGAAACTACACCGCGTCGAACGGTAATAAACTCTATAAACAAGTTCCAACTGGCGGCCATCGGTTGATAACCTAATCAATGTTGTGAGAACGAGGTTTTCAATTAAATACTAAACATTGTTGTGCAAGCTATATTACATAACGTGCCATATTTTGGTATGGTGCTTTCGTGCTTTACGTGCATATGTATGGAGATTTCGTCACGCGTTAGAGACGTGAGAGGATTTTTTTATGTGCGAAAATCTAATAGGTGAAGATTTAGTTGTAGTGGAATGGAGGGTGCCGCATTTATTCGGCCTTATTGACGTGAAATTGGATTTTCGCTGTACTCCTACATTCTGTACGAATGAAAATGAAACGCTGCATAATTTTACGGTGTCTTATAATGTCTCTTAAAGCATTCATACTAATTTGCTGTTGAAACCTGTTTCCTTTGTGTATATAGCTTTGTTCGATTTCGCCATGCCTCGAATGCCTATCGAACTTCAAAAGATCTCGACACGTAACCAATCTATTCGGACAATGTACTGTGGGTAACAAACTTAGCAACTATTATTGTTGGCAACGATTTGATTGACAACAGGCTTGCGAGCGAAGCCTATCAATTCGGGGACCCGAGGCTATAACTGGCCACTTGTGTTCGATATGAAATAAGGAATTGTGGTGATTTCATCATGTAAGCTCTGGACAACGCGTGGGCTTTGCGGACCGTGGGAGATTTGCACATTTTGTGTGATTTTGAGATTGAGACGCGTCGGTTGGTTCTAAATGTATCCAAATAGTTTTAAATAGATGATGAGAAAGAAAAATTTTTGTATCAGAATTTCAAAATACGCGGCCGCTTTGTGATGCGTCTATCCTAATAAAAAAGCGGTGATCCACACACACGTCTACAACACGTCATAAAACGATAAGGTCTATCTTTTCACGCAACAATGAACTGAGAATACTAAATTTAACCTGTATATTAGTGTAGCGTTTTAATAGAAATCTTATGTTTAGAAATAGAAAACATAATGTTTTCTAAAGCTTACGCGAACTCTTTTAATTCGCAAAAATATTTACTTGTCTTAAGAAGCATTTATGTCACCACAAGACGTAGGCGCATCGATATTCGATACATCTCGTCCCGTATCGTGCCCAGTTACCCTATTTCTATAGATCTTTGGTTACATTCTCCATCATACGTTGTCATATTAATCAGCTGTTCAACGTTGTCGCCGTTTCGCATCGCTCGCCCCTACGTGAAAGTTAAATCAACGTCACACGACCACGAGCACATGAAAGAACACCGTTTGCCACAGATATGTAGGTCTGTTCTAAACCTATCATGTTTCAATTTCTATTTAAGTACGTTTCCACGCTCTTTAATCGATTAAACGCTTCCAGGAAAGATTACATTTGAGACATTCGACATCCATAAAAACAACGAGTTGGTTACATAAAATGTCGACAACATTTTATGTAACCAACTCGATTTTATGTTTGAAGCTGTATCTTGATTGGTGGAAATGTGAAGTCATTAATAATATACTAATTACGTGCTCCCCACAGCGTAGGACGCGCAAGGACCGTAGCCAGTGCAGTTGGGCCCAGTTCGCCTGCACGCAGCCTGCTAATGAGACTCTAGACGCATTCCCCTCTGCCATCCTTGAGATGTACTGTTAAGGGTTGCCAGTTGCCAAAAAGTCAGGACGCGCCGGCGCCGCCGCCGTGATATATGTAGCCGGACATTAGCCATGAAAGCCGTACTATCTACATATTTTGTATTTAGTCAGATGGCAGTATTTTTAGTCGGAAAATAATTGTTTTTGGTATTTTACCTCCTCTAACTCAGTACCAAAAAGCCAGACATTACAGAGGCCTGATTTGTAAATATTTGACCAGACACGACCGCAAAAAGAGGAGCTCGATGGCGCAGTAGTGAACGCGCCCGGTCTGCTGAGGGTAAGCAACTTTCGCAAAGACCGGTCATCGGATGGGTAACCAAAAATGTATCATCTCGAGCTTCTCCGTGCTTCGGAAGGCACGTTAAGCTGTTGGTCCCGGCTGCATTAGCAGTCGTTAACAACCACCAATCCGCATGGTGCCTGCGTGTAATGGATTATGGCTTGTTCTCCCTATCCATCCATAGGGAAGGCTCATGTCCCAGCAGTGGGGACATAAAATGAGCTGATGATGATGATGAACGCAAAAAATCGAAATGTGTGGCTTTCACGTGGCAACCCTACACGTACCTTATACGTGACTGATCGTCATTCTCAGTTTCTTTTCCATCCGTTCTATCCATTTTTATAGCATCAATTTTGTGAAACTGAGATGCACTCGCTTGTAGCTTTATTTTTGACAACCGAAATATTAGCTTTAACACACCTGAAGGTTACAAATGCAATCAAACGTACATTGAACCTGTTTCAAAACCAAAATTCCCTAATTTTATTCACAAAAACCTTTCGATACATCCGCTATAAATTGAAGGGGAACGTTGCATTGTCGGTTCAAACTCAATTATTAGTAGCCCACCATTTAGCTAATTCATCAAAACAAAATTACAGACTTTAAAGCCGAATGGGGGTAGCGCGGCGAATACAGCTGGCGAAAGAACACTTGATCTACTAGATAAACAAGATTTCGCACTAAAAACCGTTTTGGGCTTTAAACTTGTAAAACACTGACAAGTTTAATATTCATTTTTCGAGTCACACTGCATAAAATTATAGGCGAAACATTTCGACGACATGAAAGAGAATTCTCTCGCAGTTAATTCTGCTTTTATTTGTGCGGTTCGCGTCATCTCTTTTAAACATTTCATCTGTTTTATGCTCGGTAACTAGATTCTGTGTGTGTATGCGGTGCCAGTGCTCATAAGAATTTATTTGTTGGTTTTTTTCGTTTCGCTATGATGACCTATAAAGTGTATTATTAATTCTACGCAATTAATGGAAGAGAAACTTACTTTTACTTGTAATCGCTGCCGTGAAATAAGTATATAAAGGATGTTAAACAAAACACGACGATTCAATTCAAAGCATGTTTCCACCGAAACATTTAAATCTTTTGATAATGCCGACGACGATGCCCCTTAGTCACTACATCCATCGAACGAAAATTAACTCTATTGTTTGCGTTGTAGAGTATTATCTTGAAACACTCTTATTCTGTAACAATTACCCTTGGGTTCAAAATTCTTTGTATTGTTATGCGCAAATCTACCTGCCCCAAGAAACAGGATGTTACGCCGATGTCCAAATCGGTGTGTTGTCGTGACTTCTATTATTTAAGTTGAGTCGTCGTATCTACATCTATGAATTTAATAATTTGTAATTTACGTACGTGCGTAAGCTGCATAATTCAATTCGTGACTCCATTACCATTGTTTCGTTTGAACATAATGATGACATCGTTAATAAGGTAGGTATCTATCTTAAATAGGTCAACAAAACATCTTTAATTATCTATCACAAAAGTATAAGATTTTGATGCAAATTAAAGCAACAAATTTTTTTTCTTTATTCTTTATAACGACACTTATTAATTTATTTAAGTACGTAAGACTGCAGACTGACGTAGTTTCCCAAGACGCTTTTTTATCCGCTAAAGGAATCGAGCAAATTACGTTTCTGTTACTGTCGTAAATTCTTGTACTACTTGTTGTTACTCGCTAATAGTGAGGAGTACTAAGGAGTCGCATTAAAATGGATAAGATGTCGTGTTATAAATGTTATCTCCGGATGCGACGGCGGCGGCGACGAGGACCGTGCCGACTGCGAATGTGTGCGTTATACGGCTGGCCAGGGCTGCCACCCCCACGATCCTTTTCTTTTTGGCGAGAGTTTGCCATTGGCTGTTGATGGCCATTACAGCGTCACCGGACTTGGTTGGGGGCAGCGAGAAACTTAAAGGCTGCCCAGGTAAAATGAAAATGAAATGAAATAAAAATACATTTATTGGCACACACTACAAAATTACACGATACTTACAATAACAATACAAAGCAAAGACAAAAGACAAAGTGTGGCAAAAGACAACTAGGCCCCAGCCTCAGCACGTGCTACAGCGACATTCTTCATACAGCATGAACGCTGGTGCGATGTATGCAGCGGCTTTATGTCGTCCATGTCGTTTATGTCCAGAATACCAATTCTGAAGGAATCCTAAATCTTGACGTGTCCACAAAACAATGACAAATAAACCAACATAGACAAATAAAAATAATAAAACGCTAAACACATACAAAAAAAAAACCCAATAATGATATAAAAGACACTAAACAGTAAACACTACTCAGCACTATCTTGGCTGTTTGCTTGCCTTCCTGTGCTTAAAACAAAAAATTAAAAAAAACAGGTTTGCACTATGGATGACATTTGTTTGACAGCACAGAATCGGCAAGATAGTTGTGTTTTGATTTACTACTGTTACTTGTACTCTATAAATTTTAATTTATATTCATGTAACATGCATAGTAAGTACGATCAAGGAAGAGCGAGGTGTCCAGTAACAAGTATTTATTAATACTTAAAAGGGGGACCTCTATGTGCTGGTAATTAATTGTAAAATTGTTACTTAATAAACATTTTTGATTTTTGATTTTGATTTTTGTTCTACTTTTTTACTAAGTCTGTTACAGGTACATCTGTTTGTCTGTACCCGGTATAAAGCGCGTGTGAACCGGGTCTTCGTACTCAAGTTCTACGAGTACGGTGCCGGTGTCTTGGGTTATACTAGTATACATGTGTAGTTATTTGATGGGACAACGACCCGGTCGGTTTTTCTAAAGGCCTCGGCTCGGATTCGGCTCGAACAACCTTATCTGCGCCATCAGGTTGTTCCGCTCTCGATTTCGAACCGAACGCCTAGGCATAATAGCGGTAGCTAGGCCTAGGCCTGGCTATCGTGTTCCCATCCCCTCTAGAGACTCCCAGAGGATGTTTGATCACTACTAAAGGTTATCTTTAGTTTCTCACCGCCCTTAAAAAGTCCGGTTATGCTGTAAAAGCCATAGACAGCGAACAGCAAACTCTTTCCAAAAAAGAGGTCAATTTGCATGAGGTGGTTCGGAAGAGAGACAAGTGGAAGGACTTTCCAGTTGGCAGGTCAAGGAAAACCTACTTACGAAGAGCAGAAGAAAGTAGGGACCAAACGTGATGTCGATGATTGCATTGCCATTAGTGAATTTCGACATACATCTCTGTGTTATAAGAATTATTATTATTGGACATGCACCTTTTATTGTACATACTAACAAAATATAGTACTAAAAGATTTTATTCAACCCTTTCTGTATTGTATTAGTTCTCCTTTATTTTATTTCTTTGGCATCCCTGGAATTTGTCTATCGTGGCATAATGCCGATGTTACGGTCATTCATGTAATTGTTTATAAATAGTAAATTGATTGTGTATCACCAATACGAGTATTGGAGCATGATTGCGGGAAGTAGATATAGTTCGGCTTTTGTAGTGCAGTTACTGTAGTTCTAAACTTTTTTTTTTTTTACCCAGAGGAATGCATTACGCATACCAATGCCTTGAAGAGGCCCAGGTTATGTGGGACTCACCCGTCCGCCTTTCCACAACCCACCGACCATCCGGAGACGTCATTGTCTCCGGTCGACTGTCAAGGGCTAAGCCCGAGACATGGAGGGGCGAAGCGGAGGGGGATACCCACTAAACCTCTGGGGGACTACAATCCGAAAACCGGTGAGGCCGCGGGACCTGTTCCGGGGGAAATTTGGGCCGCGGGACTGTAGTTCTAAACTAAATTAACTCTTTGGATCTCGATTATCTTTTTTCGTCTTCAATCGTGTTCAGTAGCCTCATACGAGGAGCTCGATGGCGCAGTGGTTAACGCGCCCGGTCTGCGAGTGCTGAGGTTAAGCAATTTTCGCAAAGGCCGGTCATCGTATGGGTGACCAAAAATTTATTTTCTCGAGCTCCTCCGTGCTTCGGAAGACACGTTAAGCCATTGGTCCCGGCTGCATTAGCAGTCGTTAACAACCACCAATGCGCACTGGGCCCGCGTGGTGGTTCATGGCCCGTTCTCCCTATCCATCCATAGGGAAGGCTTGTGCCCCAGCAGTGGGGACAAAATGAGCTGATGATGATGATGATGATACGAGTATACTCACCTCTTACACATTTTGACTTTGGAAAAGAAATGTTTTTGTTTATTTCCTATTATTATTATTCAAAAATATTCAATACCATCACCTGCTTGAAGTTGAAGCAGAGTGATGTTAGAATCAGGTTTATACAAATAATTAAAACGGTGTATATTAATAGATATATTTTGATCACTGTATAGTGCTTCGATCAATGACGTTGAATATACGACAAAAAAGTACTAGGACAGGAACGGTCGTGTTACAGGATGTGGTCCCGATTGGTTCCCCACGCTCAATTATCTCAGCTCAGACCTTGCGTAATACGCGTAATGACTCTTATTACATCAATGAAAAGGTTCTCTTTAGGTTTCATATAGATTTCAATCAAACATTTTGTGACATCATCCGAATCTTACATAGTACCTATTATATTAGACATATTGTTTGTTACATATAACACTAAAATCATAATTTTGACTTTGTAATGAAATTGTAATAAATATTGTTTTATAAACATTACGATATCACACTTTTAAGAGATAATCGAGTTTGATGTTAAATGTTTTTTCATGCTGATGTCCCGTACCCTTTATAGGGAGGGTCTGTGGTCACAAGGGTGACAGGTGTTGGTCGTCTCGTAATTATAGCTTGCGCGCCATCAATTGTTTTTATCAGGTACGTTCCGTTTCACTCAAAACATACTGTAAAGGGTTCGAAACGTCAGCATAAAACGCAGCAGCATAGAATGTAACATTTTTGGTTTTAGTTTTAATTGATATCCTCATCATCATCATTATCATAATCATCAGCCTGTTTTAGTTCACTGTTGGACATAGGCCTCTTCAAGTCCATTCCACTAAACACGATCCGCTGCTAACTCTCATTCAGCTCTCGGCAGCCACCTTGCGAAAATCGACGATCCACCTCATCTTAATTGTCATAACTTTCTAAGCATACAAAGTTACTGCGTGTGCTCCGCCAGAAGATTATAAGAGCTAATTGACTCCTTACTTTTGGGGATCGACAGAGCTTGTCCATATGGAAGTAGGGGGTTATTTTGAACTATAGGACTTGCCAGTATATGAGTATGACACATCAGCTTCCTAATTGCGGCGTATTAAGACTTAAGATCGTAGGTCTTTGAAGGTAAAAGAAAGTTTGGACATCAAAATTTTGTGATAAAAATAAAAAGCATGTTATGGATATTGATTTTAGAGCAATAGACTCTATATTTAGAAAAATAGACCCTAATTAGAATTGACTATCAACCGATTGAAATTCAGCTACCTGAGAGTTTTTTTTCTTGATACGAGCTATTAATTAGTTTGTCTAGTTTATATTTCTTTAGTATTTTCCTGTTACTGATCGCTTACTTGGTTGTTACAGTCATTTTATGATTTCGCCGTAATCGTATTAATGAATCCAATTAAGTTTAATGTGGAAATGCAGATAATAATAGAATTAGTGGAATAATATATACTAAAATGCTAAACGAACATACTAAGTAAGTTTAATATTATATACCCATTCTTATGTAAAATATATGCTTGAAACACCGTTAATGCACCACCTTCTAAAAAGTGATAGAAACACGATCATATTTGAAAGTATGTCAATAGAAAACAAAAAGCCGTGACTTCGTGATTTTTTCATCGTGCTTCGAAAGACACAAAGGTATTATGTGGTTCTGGCCAAGATTCCTCATGTCTTTAAGGCCTAAGTCATAGTTACATACCTTTATTGTTTCATTTGGTACTTATTATAATGTCCTCAAATGAGCCCAGCAAGATGAAACTTCAAAGGATGATGATGATACCTAATGACGATTAGGGCGAACGCTTTTCCATAAAACGTAACTTAAAATATAAACAAAGTCAATTTGGGTGATCTTGCAAACACATTCTAATTACTATCTGTTCTTGAATGCTGAAAAACTTTTGAAGATATTGTTATTACAGATAAGACTGTAGATAACACTCGATCCCGTTCAATGCCTCTGATAATGCTCACTAAGTTGTTGATAAACAATTTATTTGCTATGTTATTATTAGGGTTGTCAAGTGATGTAAAACTAATTTTGGTCCAATGAAGAACATGAGAAACACTGAATACACTTGTAAACTTATTTCATTGTACTTACTGAATGAAAACAGGGTTAGACGCAAGCTCTTTGATGTAGGCATACAATTTGAACTACCTTGCTGTGTTAGATGACTTATGTGAAGAAGAAGCTTTACCTATTAATTATTTTGTTATATATTGCATAGTGCTTAGTGCCTGATTCTATTTCAGGAAAAGGCATTATACATTGAATGTAGCAAAATTGCCAACCCTAAATGTGTGTGATCAACAGGCCTTGACTTGGAAATGATGCATTATTATCTCGATACACTTTCATTTCACAATAACTGACATAGTATACTTTGATACACATGTTGTAAATAACTCGTAGAACAAACATAACGGAGTGTGTTCGATTGTGAACTCAACAACGTACACTAATGTGTTAAACTTGAACGAAAGTAGCATTAGTAGTAGGTAAATGTTTGAAAAATAATTTAAAAAGCATATATGATAACTTTTTATACTGTCGTGGTCACTTACGTTAGAGTAATATTAACGGTATTCTTACCATACTCTGGGTACGTAGTACATTCGTGATCATGTGGCGCATGTAACTATGCTAAAACAACTTAAATAATAAACATGTTAAGAATACCGTTAATAATTAATTTAAAGAATATGTTTTTTTCAAGAGTCAGTCTGTATTTTGCCAGTGACAGTCCTAGATGAGATAGTATGGGCCAGCCAAGCGGAATAGTAAGAAGGATTACTTCCAACTAAACTAATTCTAACTCTTTTGGTCTGTTGTAGACCATTGGAAGACCGTATAACCATTCTAAATGTCTAGACCAACAGAAGCACTTTAGATAGAGCTTACATTTTCGTATTTGTAGTGTGGCTGGGGTGGCTGTGACTATTTGATCGTTTTGATAGGGGCTGGTGATTAGTGACGTGAATTATAATTTGATGGTTTCCTGCCACAATTCAAGGAGTTAACTGCGTTGACATTGTCGGAGCTAATAATAGCAAAGCGCTCATTCTTGCATCACTATCTATGTCGCAGTGTCAAACTTGTGACGTAGTTATTTGAAGTATTTTAACGTATGGGAAAATGGTATGGTCTTAAATCATGCTCTTGGCTCTATAAAACCTCCCACTACTGGGACTGGGATCAGTCCTTTCCATATAAATAATAGCATACCTTATTGCCTGCATCCCTTGCCCATTGCAGGTACGTGGGTTTAAATGAATGCATATTGCAACAACAACCGCTACCAACGACTTAACGTGCCTTCTAAAGTCCGCAAGAGCTTTAAATGTTTTAACTTGGTCTCCCATACGGAGATCTGGTATCGTGAAAATTTCCTAACTTGCAAAATCACCGAAAACGTTAGCCGCTGCCCTAACGACCTTCTCTAGATTGAATAAATTTTAAGATTCGAAGAACAATTGCATACTTTATACTCAAAATCTTAAAGCTTTGGCATACATGCCGATACTAACAAGTCTTTGATATCTAAAGGTGATAAGCCCTTTAATAGTCTTTACCATAAATCAATATCCAGAGTTGACGGGCTCACTCCAATACAGGTGGACATTAGACAAATATTCCCAGTGTGGTATGAGTGCGACCGTACAGTGGCTAATGCTTGAACCGAGTTGAACGTCTGCAACCTCTGTGAGATTTCGTGATTGGTTCGTAGGGCATTGTACCGCGCCGCCCGCTCGGTCTATTTTCACAAGGAGCAGTTTACTTTGTGAAATATTGGAAGATTATGAAAGTTCAATTGAATTATAAGTTTTTTGTTTGCCTATTTAGATGACTTGGTACTGTTTGCACGTTAGCTATTTTCTTTTATGGGTAGCTTGGCTTGGTGCTGTTTGAATATTAACCAGTGTCAAAATTAGAAAATAAATGAGAAGCCTTTTTTTTTCTTTTTTTTTATTAACGGCTTTGTGCATTTGTTGCATTGGCTAAAAGACCAATGTCAATAGTCAAATCAAGGGACAATTGTAAAATAATATAAATGTAATGTACGTAGATAGAATTGTGGTAAAATATATCCCTCCCAAGTTACTTGAGTTTCAGTATAGATTTGATGTAAGATGTGGGACTTTACTGATCTCACGCAAGTCGCGGACTTTTGTAAAGAACTAAAAAAATTACATTCCGCTCGCGGGTTAGGCTTTTTCAAAATTCAAAATTCAAAATAATTTATTTGTTTAGGCTACAAATAGCTCTTATGAACGTCGTTATGCCATCGGTGCGTAAGTTAATCTGGCAACAATATTTTGCCAACGGTATGCTGGATTTAAGAACACTTAACGGTTAATTGGAGTTGTAAGCTTCATCGTTTTGAAGATAGTTTCCATGTTATCAGCATATACTATTCATTACACGTTCTATTCGAATGCATAAAACATCAAAATCCATCATTATTGTACATTAATATTTGACATTAAACAACTTTTTTTAATGAGACAATTTGAAAACATCTGTCTTCAAGTAAATGCTTTTATGTAGTTACATGTCTATCTATGCGAAGTGTACACTTGTCTTTATTGCAACTGCCTCGAATATTATTTATTAAAAGATAGAGCAATAGTATACACAAAACGGTTGTACGGTTTTAATTCTGCGTGAAGATCCTTTCTTTGGTAAAACCTAACGGGTTTTTGATGAAGATAGAGGACTTGCAGGTCGTCAAAACTCTATTGAAGATATTTTATTTTTAAACTTTGAAATTGTAACGATTTCTTTATAGATAATTCTCCAGCCTTTAGGTTTTTGTTTATCACATAATTAGAAATGGTTTTAGATTAATTTAAATCACTTATTAATGTCAAGTAAGCAAGTATGCGAAAATCAATAAACTAATGCAAATATATAAAACAAATACCTTTAAGTTCTTAGTTCCCTTATGTTTTTAATAAACTAAAAACATGTTCCAACCAAATCTACATTTAGGAAATCCTGATTCAATTTGGAAGTTACACCTGGAGACAGATTTTACGGCCTAAGGCCGACGACGTGACTTCTAAACCAATTGACCTAGAAGTTTGCCTAGCCGCCTTGTACCCAGTCGCTAACTTATATGAAAGACACATGGGAATCGGGAACACTCAATTTGTGTAGGTTCCTTTCATTGTTGCTATGTTCTTTACAATACAATATATTCACTATATAGGATACATTAAGATACAAGGCTTTAAGGTACTACTAACTAATATTGTGTTAATAATTTTGGCTAATAAATAATTTATCTATCTATCTACTAGTGGTCGCCCAGTGGTCGAAATTAGACCGTAATTTTATTAAGGCTGCACGGATTGTATCCCAAGCAATGAAAAATTAAAAAAGATAGAATGCTTCACGCACTAATATTTAGATTCTGATGACGTCACTATTTATTAATAACTTTTTAGGTTACAGAAGTTCGTGCTTAGGTCGAATAAAAATTTGTTAATATTTTGAAGAACTGTTACTTATTTAATTTATAAGTTTAACTAGCGGCCCGCTCGCGACTTCGTCCGCTTGAGTACCGGGTCCAATTCTATGCATGTATTATATATAAACCTTCCTCTTGAATCACTTTATCTGTTAAAAAAAACCGCATCAAAATCCGTTCCGTAGTTTTAAAGATCTAAACATACATACATAGTGAGAGACAGACAGCGGGAAGCGACTTTGTTTTATATTAGGCTTGATTAGGCAGACTATGAAATTGGTGTTTTGTATGAAGATTTTTTATAAAATTCTATTTTTCATACTAACGTTTTTTCAATTTTCTTAGCATTTACTTAGGTTAATACTATTAAATGTGTAGGGCAGTGTGTTTGTTTCACTAGCTAGATATAGCAGACCCTAAAAAGAAAAAGAAAAAAGCTACAATGAAACAAAAGGTCAATTCCGCTAACAAAAAAAGAAGTCAATTTTAAAAAAAATACTTGGGCAATAAAGACACAAAATCAAAAATCATTGTTATTACACTTATTACTGAAGCCTAACTAATATAGTCTTATTGTTTTCTAAAGTTTACGCGAACACTACACATTTAAATGAAACAACTTTTACGGATCTACTCGCGTTTATTTTACTTTACACATTATTTAATGTTTATCCTGACGTTTCGAATCCTTTGCAGGGTCCGTGGTCACAGGGAGTCTCCCTTGAAAAAAATAAATAAAAGTTGTTTAATTTAATATAGTCTTAATTAAATGTGTATGATAATATTAACAACCAGTATTGAGTTTTAGAAGTAATACACCTATTAATGAGTGAGAAAAAAAACGCCAATTTTATAGGTAAGGACCCAATACTATGTTAGTGATGTTCTGGAATTAATTATTGTTGTTATCAACGTCCCTATTATATTCCTAAAAAGAAAATGAGGACCTTCTTCGAGATACATCGAAATTGCTGTTCTGGCCAAATACCACGTTGCGGCCAGTAATGTAAGTAAGTATGCCATTTAAGCCATTCATGGAACGAACTTTTTACTCCGAATCGTACGCAACCAAGGAGGTAACCTACCTACCAAGGATTTTATTTAAATTCCGAACTGGCATTTTAATAGAACGCTGTGTACAGAAAAAAAGGAGAAATAAATGAACATAATATTAATGCGTGCGTTCTTCTACTCTAAAACGTCTGGTGTCGCTGTAAAGGACGTTTAAGGACATCAGCAAACTCATTAAAAAAAATACTAGGGGGAGACACATCCGCTAAAAGAAACTCGTACTCCATCGACTGGTGTAGCTTATTTATATACTCGTAGATGTTTCTACATTATTAATTAGGTATCTATTATTTGGTTTGAATTTCCTAGCATTATTTTAAGAAAAGAACTTGCAACATTGGCCGCAACTAGGCATTGATCAATGTCTGATTTACCGGCCGCTGTGTTATAATTTATTCAAAATATAAAAAACTAATAAACAATTCTTTTTCTACTTTCAGGCCACACAAAATGATGCTGGAGTCGAGCCGGTAAGTTCAAATTGTGTTTTAATTACTTTTTACGGCATTTCGCATTTTATAGACAGTTAAGTGCAAAAAACAGTAAAGAAATTTTGGCTTCTAGTTCCAATTTAATTTAAAAAAAAATTAGTAGAGAAAACATATAAAGAATTCTAGAAATTAAAATAATTTATCTTTCGGAGGAAATTGCTTTTTCATAAAAAAGAGGAGCTCGATGGCGCAGAGGATAACGCGCCCGGTCTGCGAGTGCTGAGGTTAGGCAACTTTCGCAAAGGCCGGTCATTGATGGGTGACCAAAAATGTATCATCTCGAACTCCTCCGTGCTTCGAAAGGCACGTTAAGCCGTAGGTCCCGGCTGCATTAGCAGTCGTTAACAACCACCAATCCGCACTGGGCCCGCCTGGTGGTTTATGGCCTGTTCTCCCTATCCATCCATAGGGAAGGCTCGTGCCCCAGCAGTGGGGACATAAAATGAGCTGATGATGATGATGATGATGATGATGATGATGATGGTGATGATGATGATGATGATGATGATGGTGATGATGATGATGATGATGATGATGATGATGATGATGATGATGATGATATGATGATGATGATGATGATGATGATGATGAATCAGTCAGGACATATCATATGTATATAGATCGGTTTATAACACAAAAATAACAAATAGGTACACACTTGACCATGGCGCATGCATCCAACTCCTTTAGGAATGAAAATAGGCCATGTTGATGCATAGGTATCGAGGTCAGCCAGAAGGTTGCTAGAGAAATGCGCATTATTTGCTTTAACATTAAGTGTACTCCATCCGACTTTAATTTTAATGGAATTCAATTGATTCGTAATAAGCTTAGGTATACATAGTTAGAGGAAAATATTTAACCAAATCTCTTAAAGGTTATAAATAATGGGGTTAGTTTTAAAAATATTTCGTTCGAGGAAAAAACCTATATTTATTTACGTATTGGTTTTGTTGTTCTACGAGTACAGCACACCAAAAGTCATCTTTTTACACGATTGCCAGAAAAAAGAGTGTTATGTTTTCTGAGTTCATGTATGTATGTATGTGATGTTTTTCTTTATTCCACCATAACTTCTAAACTCCTGAACCGATTTAGATATATGAGCTATCGTTACAATCCTTGCATCGTTCCGATTAACATAGGCTAGTAAAAATTTGGAAATTCAACCCCTATGTAAGTAAAATAGGGGTTGAAATTTTGTATGATGAAAATTCATCATTATTGCAGTTAGAGACTAAAACGTGATGATGATATCTGTAGGGATTTATTTTTGTTTCTTCTTGTACAAAAAAAATTAAAAACACGACTGCCATAACAAAAAAGGCAAAAAAAAAGAACTAAGAGGCAAAAAAACAAGATGACAAAAACAAAATCAAAACTGCTTGATTAATAAAACTGAAATTTTCATGGCAGTCGCGACCTTATAATTAAGAAAGTATTCCGCAAAGCAGTCCCCCGACTGCGATGAAAATTTCAATTTTATTAATCAAGCAGTTTTGATTTTTTATATATAGTCAGTGAGTGAATGAGTGATATTTCACTTTTATAAATACAGATAAAAAAATACATGACATCTTGTTCTTTTCTTTGTCTTTTTTGTCATGGCAGTCGTGTTTTTTATTTCTTTTAATTATTTATTTTTACTTTATAGTATGAATGGCAAATGAAATGACTCCTCTCTACCTAATGTCAAGCAGAAGCAGGGTCCAAATGCGACGCAAGCTAGCGGAGCAGAATGATGCCTCACTAGCGGCAAAGAACATATACACTACCGCGAAAAGAAGCGACACTTAAGCATCTGTGCTCGTAAAATCGCTCGCGGCTATGTGTGGGTGTCTGGATCGGCGCGGGGGCCTTGCTTGGCGCGCGGGGTCGCGGTGGACGAGGGCTGAGTCGAGCGAGCGAGCGTCTGTATGTGACTCTGTATTGCACACCGCACGCACGGACTGACTATATCAACCCTAGCGTTTACACGTTCCGCTCAAGGTCACCGGCGCTCGAGCTCTCACGTATACACGGAGTGTCACCGGTGTGCTAGCGGTCCTCACCTTGCCAATCTGCGAATTTCTTCATCAATCACACTTCGTATACACCTTTCAACGAATAGTTTGTGTAGGGCATGTGGAGAGGAAACGGAGTCAATGTAGCACCTACTGTGTGACTGCGACTCTCTGGCTAGGAAAAGAATGGGACTCCTGGGGTCGGCCTATCCGAAACCGGAGGACTTCAGGCTCTTCGCTGCGACGAAGGACGTTGCAAAACTTATGGCATCTATCTTTACAGAGGATGAAGAGTGAAAAGATGGGGTTGCACAAAAGATCCCAATGGGTCGAAGTGTTACTGGGAGAGGGAAACCTCAGCAGGCCCCACTTAGATAAGATAAGATAAGATAATCACACCTCGTTCTCCATACCCTTTTGAAAATCTCTGTATTAGGTCTACTTTCCTCAATCTCTCTCACTCCATATGCTACCGTCTACAGGTAGCCATCTTGGTTGACAATTTGGGAACACCTGTATCCTGCGTACAAAAAAATAATCAACATTAGCCAGACGTCCAAAGTTTGCTCGTTTTTTTCGGTTTCACCGAGTATACTGTTTAGGAAGTTAATGTGGTCGATGTACTTAATCGTGTGTACAATCACCAATATAATTAGTTGCGCCGATTCGCGTTCGACCGCGCCATTGTCAATTGCCACACAAGAGAAAACTTCGCTTTTTCTGATTTCCAATTTAATTATCAGCTGTGTGCTGTTGCCGCCGACCGATTCATATCGTTTTCAATTCCGTAATTATTATGGTGGGATTCTGATCTGTATCACTGACGGTATAATGTGCTGTATTGGAAGTTAATACTACCGTATCGCTACTCCTGTTTGGATCAATCTCGAAATTATTTGTTGGAAACACACACATGGGGTTTTTGTTTTTTTAAGCTTTTTTGTCGGTAATGTGTGTTTAGTAAAGGTTATATAAGATTATTAACTGATTCACATTAACCTCTATAATAACATCGTGGCCTCAATGTTAGGTTCAAAAATAAATAAATTGCATATGACCAATAAATTGTTGGTGCTTATCTGTCAGACAGAAAACATGCTCTCTTAACTTAAAAATATAACGTTAAATGGCGGATGTTTGTCTTACTAAATTGACAAGTTTATTCTTTCGAAACATTGGAGTAATGTTTTGATGTTTAAATTTTTCTTAAAAAAACAAAAACCCCATTTGTGTTTCCAACAAATAATATCGATGATTGATCCAAACAGGAGTAGTACTTAAAGCAATATTTTCCTTATTTTCTGTGTGTAATTTTATTATTGTTGTACACGTCGTTGATATTATATCCTCTCCATTACCCCAAGGGCAAAATAATCACTATGGGCATCTACAGCTGACGTTTCTCTTGCTCCGACTGTTTACACAGAATTAAATTGTGTTTACTGTTTGACAGGTCTGTTATCATACCAATCAAGATGGCCTTCCTCAGGTAGGAGTCGAGCCCGCGACCTTTCGCTATCCGGCTGGCTGTGTTTCCTATTGACCCAGACACTAGTTGCTCTATCGATTTTTCAAGTGCTTGTTTATTTTCTTACGCTATACTTTACGCTTAATAATATTTTTTTAAATATTTTTTTTAGTTCTTAATTTTTCTTTCTAAACTTTTCTTTTAGCTTTTTTTTCTTTTTGCTAGGTTATCAGAACCAGAAGAATCAGAATTAGAAAGTCGTTTTGTCGAATACCACCTACGGTATACGCTACCTAGCTTGATACCTAAATAAAAGATATTTTTGTAGAAAAAAATTGCTATAGAGATTAGCAGAATAGAAACGCATTGTACGGTTAGTTTTGCATATCATATTATTACACACACAGTTACTCCTGTGACTAGAGATAGTTCGAAACATTAGAGGATAAAGGGTAATGTTCGCCTTGAGAAACAGAATTTATTGCTTTAGAAATCCATAAATTGTTGTCAAATAATTAAGTTATTATAAATAGCAGATCACAATAGTAAAACGAACTGTATACATCGAAATAATTAAAGACATGCCAAAGTTGAGTGAAGCGTGCAACATGTTTGTAGACTTTCGTTTAATGGATTCGGTATCAGCTGCATTGCTGTTAATTTAGTTTGTTGCTAAGCTATGTTCAAATAATATATCGTATGATATTGGGTTAGGAAATTAGGCTTTACGAGTATATGCTATTCGTCACGGTGAATGGGTGCTTTCTATATTATCTAGTTTGGATAATGGTAATATTTCATTTGGATATATTATATGCAAATTCTGTATATAATAATTATGTAATAATTATTATGTAATAATAACCGCTGCTGGTGGTACTCTAGGATTAGGTTTTTATAATGTTTTATTGTTTTTATTTTAAAATATTGTAAAAATCTAGTTCTAAGAAATAAAATAAATAAAGGAGATAATAATAATAATTGTATTTATCTAGATAACACAGATCCATGGGTTAGTAGGTATATATATTATATTACTATACTATATGTATACTTTTTTTAACTTATATTACCTATTAACGTTTCAAGTAAATACTTCTAAAGTTAATGAGATTATTTTCAGAACCTTTTGTTGTAGAAATAAAGAATCCTACGAAACCAGTTAAAAAATATGTAAGTTTTGCAAATATCCTTTTCTATTTCCCTTGTTAGTAGCAAATAGCTGAAATGTATATCTATAAATAAAGCTTGCCATAATAAGCAATAGGCTATAATTATATTATTTAGGATCTACGATGACGTAGTTATTGACAAGCCTTATTTTTATTGTTGACTAAATTTGCACGGGGCGGATACAACCACGGCAGCCAAATGGCACCTGGCCCGGATTGCAGGCAGGTGCAGTTTGAATTAAAGACTTATTTTAAACTTTTCAGTTTACTTGGTATTAATAATAATTATAAGCAAGAATCGTGATAATCTCCAGAGAATATGTAGAGGCGTGTCTGGTCGTACAAAAGCCGTCGCAATTTAATGCCTGCACAAACTGCTGCTTATCAACAAATTTATGCAAACAAGATAAAATAATTATTTTATGGCGTCATAATCATAATAAACGAACTAACATATGAACGAGTAGCCAAGTTTATGTAAACCCAGCTAGACTATAAATCACCGCTGGAAAAGGACGGCCTACGAGTAAAAAAGACTAACAGTTGTTGTTAGACAGAGACAGGTGTAGCGATTGAACTTCACTCGACCGTGAACCATTCGAGTAAATCAAACCAGCCGTTCTGTACTTTCTTTGAAATTTGTTTGAATTCTTATTAAAGATTGACTAACTATTAAGTTGATAATCGTACATTGAGATATGTTCATTTTAACGTCAAACTTAATTCCATTACGGAATTCAAATCCTCGCGTTTCCTCAGACCATGTTACCAAATTAGACATTTGGTTATACGCAATAATACGCAGTCATCGCAGTATTGATTTGAAAAAAAATTATAAATTTAGCCTAGCTAATTACTAAATAGATTTTGAAATGCAATAAGTAGTTAGCGGAAAACGTTTGCATAATAAGTGCAATTCTTCCGAAAGACGATAATCATCATCATCAGCTCATTTTATGTCCCCACTGCTGGGGCATGAGCCTTCCCTATGGATGGATAGGGAGAACGGGCCATAAACCACCACGCGGGCGGGCCCAGTGCGGATTGAAGGTTATTAACGACCTCTAATGCAGCCGGGACGGCTTTACGTGCCATCCGAAGCACGGAGGAGCTCGAGATGATACATTTTTGGTCATCCATCCGATGCCTTTGCGAAAGTTGCTTTACCTCAGCACTCGCAGACCGGGCGCGTTAACCAGTGCGCCTACGAGCTCCTCTGATAATAGAGCAGTTTAATAGTTTATTATAGCCCTAATGAAACATATCCATGCGAAAGATGCAAGAGAAACCGCTAATCTTGGTCGGATCGCTGGGACTGATATCGACTATGCGGATCCAATTTACGCTGATGATGATGGTGAAAATATTTAAAGCATTTTACTTAGTACGCCATTTGTAAATGTGAGCCCTTCTTTTTTATTTGCCGTAGGGAACATACTATCTTACATTTATGTAAATAACTAACTGGAGGAATCATTAGTTATGCCACCAATTCTTCATTGTGTCCTCTTAAATTTTTTGAAAAAGATAGAATTTTTACTAGAAGATTACTAGAATTCTAGTCTCTTATTGTCTGTTAACCACAATTCGACGTGTTCCCGTTTGTTCCTCAATACGAACATCAAATAACATGGGAACACTTATTCTAACAATCCAAATATGCTGCGTCGGGTACAAAACAATGTAAAGAAATTCCATGTTTTATTTGTATGACAACAAAGCCTTGTTGTCGGGCCACGTGACACAAAAGGCTATAATTTCTAAATATAATCTGATAGAGTTTCAGATGTGTGTCTTGGAACAATGGAGATGAACGCACCGACATCCAGTTCCAAGGAAAGACGTTTAGACAAAGAAAAAATTATCGCTCTGCACGATTTGGTGCGCTTTTATGGTGTAAGGTTCTTTCTGTGTCATAAAAATTACCTGTTCCAGTTTAGTGTGTTGGTATTGGTTTAGTTATCTCATTTGATTGTTTTTCTGGTGGTATGTTTAGTGTTTTTATTCCCTTATAAAGGTTAAGTATTAGATCATAATCTCTTTTGTTTTTTTAGAGTTGGCATTTTTAAATTTATTGTGTCTCTTGCTTTGTCACTTTATTTTGCTTTTTTTCTTTTATTAACCTTTTTCGTCCTTCTTATTCATCTAATTACAATTGTAAAGAAAAACTCCGGTCGTCTCAATTCAGTATTATTCTT
Source organism: Eudonia mercurella (assembly GCA_963082485.1). NCBI lineage: Eukaryota > Metazoa > Arthropoda > Insecta > Lepidoptera > Crambidae > Eudonia > Eudonia mercurella. The sequence goes on along the minus strand of OY720040.1, from coordinate 12,282,925 downwards.
ATTAAACAATTTTTTCTCCTAAAATACCTTCGATAGTCATAAATTTTGTCTGTTTTTAATGGTCAATGCCCATTTATTTTGTAATGAAACAATTCGTATCGCCCTTGAGAAAACGGAACCCCAAATGGTGCATCCAATCAATCACGAGGAGTCGCCACAGTATCTCAAACGGTCGTTTTTTGCCGCCATTCATTTGCATAGACATCGATCTCGTTCACTCTGCAGGTGATCTTGGAGGTGTGAGCTGGACAAAAAATTGGTTGACCTCAGAGCGCTGTGCGCGTGCGTCGCGGTACCGTTGCCTCCGTGAGAAGGAATTTTTGTGTTTAGGCGCTCAGCTGTTTAAGTGTGAGTTGACAAACTAGTCAGATTATATTTTACATTAATTTTATAATAATAAAGAAAGTTTCGTTCACCTGGCAAGTAAATCGTTATATCAAATTAATTCAACCAATATTAACTTTGCGTCTAGAACATACATTGATGACATTGTAATTTGTCGTACTTACGCCATTGAACCTTTATTTAACTTTCATACCAATAAAGTCTTATTTTATCATGTATCCTGAAGGGAAATACAGTGTAAATCAAATGCTGATTAGTTTTCAACTTTGGTGTTGTGTGCAAAACAGGTGCTGGAGTGTAAAAAGTTTGATTATTTACTATGAATCCTTTATTGTGCTTTAAAATTACAGTCTAAATTACATTATAAAAAAATATACAAGGATGAGCTTATCTCTAAAATAGATCATTTCCAGTCAACCCTAGCTGTAGACTGTTGTTGGAAAAGAAAGTCTGCGGGACCAATTGTCGATCATAACATAAATAAATAACTCAAATATAAATAAATAAATAGGTACTCATATATCTACATATATACACACATTATATATATATAGTAAATATATAATATATACATATTATCATCTGACTGTATAACTATATGATGTTACCGATTACTGCTCAAGTGGGAGAGGTAGTGCTCTTTATTGTTATAGCTGTTGATAACATTTGCCCACGTGTCATCGAGTCAAGGCAAATCACTTACAAACGCTCCATTTGATATTGAACTTTATTTTCACAGTACTTGGGCACTATATTTTAAAATGTTACATTCGGTACAGGGAAAATCGTGATTATTATAAGTGGCTTTTAATGAAATTGTAGTTACATTAATGCAAACTATAAACATTGGTAGCATTGATGTTTTAAAAATTGATGGCAGGCGCCTCGGTGGTTTAGTTGTAAGGCCATAGGTCTTAGAGCTAGAGGTTTTGGGCTCCCGATCCGATCCGAACCCTTCAACCGAATCCGAATTAACCTCCGAAGGTGATTTGTTTCACACGGCTTGAGGAACCCTTTAAGTTTCTCGCCGCCCCCAAACAAGCCCGGTGAAGCTGAAAATGCCGTCTAATGGATGAGGCAATCAGCAATCTCTCTCCAAAAAAAAAAAGGTTTTGAGTTTTAATGCGAGCGGCGCCGGTGTTACACACTATGCTAGATTTTGATGCCTGAAGGAACTTTAGACAGAGCTCCATTGTCTCCCAATTGGTTGGTGCAGCGTTTCAGAACTGAAGTTGTTAAATAAAAAATTGCGTTGGAAACCAAAAACCAATCGGATCTCCTCTGGCCACTTTCTGGGCTATTAATCTATGCCCAAGAACCAAGGCTTCATATATACTAATATTATTAAAGAGGAAACCTTTGTATTTTTGTTTGTATGTATGTATGTTTGCTACGAATAAACTCAAAACTACTGGACCGATTTAAAAAATCTTTCACCTTTAGAATGCTACATTAGCGCTGAGTAACATATGCTATAATAAATTATTTCTGCGGGTCGATATCTTTATACACGCATGTAAGAATAACACTTCTTATAGGTATACCCATACTTAATGTTGTTGCGTTACAACAACAATGCAAATAAGAAACGTTAGGTGCGGTTGATATCATCATTTGTTCCATCGCCTTATGTAAATATTGGCCGGTGGCATGCCCGCCTGCATAAAACATGCATAGCGCCGCGTTTCACTGGACATGGACACTGGTAAATATTTGTGCGATGGCCGACGAAAATTCGTAATAAATAATAATGATTTCCATATTTTCAAGAACTCGAGACATTTTAATTAAATCTATTTTGTTCTGTATCATTGTTTTGTCTTTTTGTCAAATTAGTACAATGAGCAAATTTTGTTATAATTATTTCTACCCATAAACATCCATTGATGTGTATAAGCCTCCCCTATAACACGCCAACTTAGCCAGTCCCGTGCGAACCTCATTCACTGCCTCTCGGCCAACCCGACGATATCTTCTGATCGTCTTGTATACCAAATCTTTGTATATATCACAGAATCTAGTAAGGTGTGAAAGATTTACGGAGTGATGATAGCCCCCTGAAAATCTTCAAGGTTGTTTGGCCAAAAGTCTGAGTTGAGGCTACACCAGTATTCTTGCCGTTCCTTCCAGCTATAAAAGCAAAAAATAGAGACACAGCCAAAGCCTTCCTTTAATTTTTAATGAAACATTGGAGGTGGAATCAGGGGACTACGAAACGTTGATTTTGTCTACTTTTCATATAATCAGTCGGCCTTAGTATTTCCTCTTAATATTTCTCATTAAATTATTAATCAAATTTGAATTATATTTATGCAGAATAGTATGTAAGGCAACACTATATTTACGAGTCACTAAACGAGCTTTATAATAAAGTAGAGATGAATAAAGGTGTGGGTTGCGACTAACATGTCTGAATCTTGTTATAGTGAAAAGGGCATGCACGGGTGAATAAAAGGCACCTCAACACGTGCCAACGCCCAGGGAGTATTACCCTTCAGAACTAGATTAGGCAATGGTCTAAAAGAAAAATTGACAAGCTTTTAACTTGTTTTTTTTTACAACGTGCTCGGCCTTGATAAACGACGATAAGACTATGACGATACAAATGGAAACACTTCACCCGGAACCATTGAAGAAATCTCTAACTGTCAGATCACAACAAAAAAAAACGTTGTTGTTATGGTGACAAAATCAGATAAGATGGTGGTAGATTTCCAAGATACAGACTTACGACGATCCCTATAACCACTAAACAAACCGTGTATATTCACTAAATACTTATCCCCATGCTGGAAAACCGGGTCCTCCGAGTCTAAGACCGGTGATATAACTACTGTGAAGTAAATGCAGTAGTAAAATAATAAACAATTGAAAGTGTAATTTTCTTTCGGACAGGTTGAGAGTTGGTAATTAGGCTAAACACTTGTTAATTTTGTTTAACTGTTTAGTTTTGCTAATACTGCTAACAAATTTCTCTTTGTCAACTTTAGTTATTCATAGATTGATTTAGTAACGCCACACAGTGAATTAGAACAGCCAACGTTTCATAAAACCATCTGCGTCTAAGTGTACTTTCGTAATACGGTCGCAGTAATTCATGCTGATTTTCCCCAAAGCATACCCGAACAACAAAACCCTTGGCAATGACATGTTGGGCAGACTTGGGGCACATACAAAATATACAGAAAAATAAAGAATATTTAAACAGCATTGTTCTCGGTTAGTTGGCATCCATTACGTAATTAAATTCGTTGCTATTCACTTTCTACGTTGTACCGTTGTTGTTGCCTTGAAAGCGAGCTTAGAGAGGCTGAGACGCAGTACAAAGTATTAGAAATAGAAGGCAGATTGGTGTTCAACATGAATGTGAACCTCTTACGAATAGTGGCTTGTTTATTTAATGAATAAATGCACGAACCGTAGTAGCAGAAACAAAGAAAACCATCGCAAGCTTCAATTGTAGAAGTAAATAGTCGTACATTTTGAATGAATATAACGTTGTCGCTTTAGTGCCTCGCAAGTGAGGCTTTGTTCCTCTCCATGGTCTATTAGATAGATATTCTTTCAACGCAAATTTCACAAGGTTCAGACCAAATAAATATTTTCATATATTTTTGTTGAATACTATGTTACTACTGTGATTTGGTCGCCCATCAACTGCTGTGGCGAGCAGAAAGAAAGGAGACATTGCACTGTAGTAGGATTTAATCTAAAAGTAAAAAATCAGTCTATACTGTTCATTGCTGGGTAAACAGAGCTTCATCATTGAAATCAAGTCATCGCTTCAATTAATAGGTTATACCCACTACTTAACCGCTACATATTCAAATGCATGCCGAAAAATTCAAATCACACTTGCCCATTCTGGAAATTAAATCATGGCCCTTTGATCTTTGAGCCGAGAGCTCTTGCCATTCGGCCACCGAGGTCGCGGGATAAAATGCTCTGATTTAAATAGATAAAAAAATAAATAATGTGTACTGTAAGGAGGTTATATGCAGCTCATAGTAAAAGTTAGTTTATTGCATTTGTATGTAAGCCTCTTTAGTCTGGATGAATATTTGAATCATCGAACATGTAAAATCAAAAAGGCTTGCCACGGTTTGACACAGTGGTAGACAGCCGAGGTACTCTGAGATCGGTTTAATCTAATGTAATATTTTTATTATAATACACAAAGTTAAGTGCAGCTGTTGTTCTTATTTTATATCATAGTAGGATTCCCTAAGTAGTGGGAATACAGTACCTACCTACCACGTGCTGGGGCACGAGCCTTTTCTATGGATTGATAGGGAGAACAGGCTAAAAACCACGACACGGGTCCATTGCGGATTTTAAAGACTGGTAATGCAGCCGGGACAAACAGCTTTACGTACTTTCCGAAGCACGGAGGAGCTCGAGGTAATACATTTTTGGTCACCCATCTAATGACCGGCCTTTGCGAAAGTTGCTTAGTTAGCAATCGCAGGTTGGGCTCGTTAACCACTGCGCCATCGAGCTCCTCATATACCTACCTTACCTAACTACTAATGCTTCACATTATCTGATCTTAAAGAGGGTCCGTGTCACCACAACGCATTTCGGCTCATTTCGGCTCATTTTGGCATCCTTTTGTGTCTTTGTCCGTTAAGTAAGTATTACCTTCACGGCAATCGATACCGCTTCTGTAGTTTTTATCTCGTCGTCCAGATTCAACAGGTGGCCTGTTAATTGCCGTAGTCCAGGATCGTTCTCTGCCCGCTGATTAATATCTATCCAGTGCTCATTTACAAACTGGAGTAACGTAATTGCGTTTGTCTATTAGTTAGTACTCGGCTCGCTCCTCTAAGTTGCGATGTTGTAATGTTTGGTGATTCAACAGTGAGATATCGCTCTCTAAATTATTTTGCGGCACTACTGTCTTGGGGTGTGACTTGTAGAGTTGTTTGTTTAACAAATACATTGTTGTTAACAAGTTAGCGGTTAGGTAAGTGTGAACTAGTAGGTGCTTTTGTGTTTCCTTACTAAACCATACTACGTATAATAACTATTGAAATGTTATTATCTTTAAAAGTAATAAATATAGTTGGACCGTCCATTGTTGTTTCTAATTTTGTTGTTCTAAAATATCCCTTGCATTAGATGTTAATAAGACAATAACTTCAATGTTTTAACCTGTACATGTGCTTGTTAAAATAAATAAATAAAAAATAAGTTATGATTGCGATTATCACTAATTGATCTCCATTTCATAATTTTATTTAAAAAATATTCGATGTTATCTCCAATTGGTAGAACACTTAGAACCATAAAGCCGATGTGATGTAAGGTTATCTGAGCTCCTCACTGATGTCCGGCAACAAGCCGGCCGTAATTGACGTTGAGAAACGTCTTATTTGCCTCTAATCGCTTATTACCCAGGTGCACCCGCAAATGGCCGCAATCAAGTTACGTTGAGAGCATGACATACATGTGCAGCTTTATGGATAATTCTTTCTTACATTCATCATAGACCTCTAAACGTTTAGCATAGACAACAGCGAATGAGGTAATCGAGACGAGCTATCGCCCACTATGCAATGTGCATTGATGAATCAACCAAAATCAACGTCTTCCAAAGGATGAGAGAGATCGTGATATTTATTTGTTTAATTCGGTCCCCTAAATCATTTTAAATGAGCATTTGATATTCATTCCGACAGCAACAGTTAGTAAGGATCCGAAGTAATGTCGTCCTTCTGTTGTGTCAACCAGATGAAAATAATATTTTAACAAATGAAATAAGTTTCTGAACATGATTTGATAAGGCAAATTTATGATTAATAACGAAAAATGTTTTTAAAACAAAACAAAAGAACAATATTCTTTAAAAACAAGTCATCAATACATGTTTAGCAGGCAGGACAATACATTACATACATTACATTTTTTTTACATACATACATTTTTTTTATTAAGCAATAGATACATTAAAATACGTGATAATACAAAACATTATTATTATTATTCTTTTTATTAAATATACATCTTAAGAAGATTTTTTAACAATATTTTATATAAAAGTTTGGTTGCCACCAGCAGCGGGAATAGACCCAAGCTATCGGTGGTTAGGGCTGCAGAGTGAGGAACCTCCTGACAATACGTGCCGTGTCAATAATTATTATTTTTTAAAACATTATTATTATTATCTCCTTTATTTATTTTCTTTCTTAAAACTAGATTTTTACAATATTTTAATATAAAAACAATAAAACATTATATAAACTTAATTCTAGAGTACCACCAGCAGCGGGGCAGGGCCCAAGCTACTTTATTATTATTTTATTATTATTATAATAATAATGTTACAAAACATAGTAATAAATAATATTATTCAGAATCAAAATCGCGGGAAGTTGTATAATTTTCTAAGTCAGAGGAAGTTTCTTCATGTTCAATTTCTGTCATTTCCAAAATATCGTTTATTTTTAAAGGTGTCTGGTCTCCATCAAATCCTTTTGGTTTCAAATGACGATCTAGGAACCAATCACAATTTTTAGGGTTTAATTTTACGCAGTAGCATGTAGCCACATTTTGTTTGAGTGATTCCCAGCATAGTGGTTTTAGTAAAACTTTTAACTTTTTTAAGAAAACTTTAATTGTCTTCGTTCGCAGAAATCAATGGTAATTTTAATTTTGATCTAGCTTGTATAATTTAATAAACCAAGTATTTGGGGCCAGAAAAAGGTAAGCTACTGAGGTATTGCATGTTGTGTATGTATAATATAATATAAGCTTTCCACTGGAGTTTGTTTTATTTGGTAGACACACCCCGGTGAAATAACAAAAAATAATATTTTTTCATAATTTTAATTAATTATAACCATGAGCATTTTTTAGGGGATTGCCTTATCAAATCATGTTCAGAAACTTATTTAATTTGATAAAATATTATTTTCATCTGGTTGACACAACAGTGAAGGACGACCTTAGGTACTTCGGATCTTAGACTAAGTGAGAAAATAATTGCATAATTATGACATTATAACATTGTACATTGTTTCATCATCATAAATTACTTAAACAGCAAAATAAAATGCCATAAAATACTGTTTGGCTCGAAATCATTTGTTTTTTAATTCTATCGTTATGTATAAGTTAGATTTAAATCCCACCCACTACTTTTAACTGGCGTAGCGTTGATAACACAAACCATTTAGTTCTAAACGATAACGTTCTGCAAACATTCCGTTAATTTAATTGACCGTTATAGCTTATGGAATAATTAAAAAAGAAACTAAACAAATGCAATCGAAACAACGGAAGCTATCAGAGAATTGCCAAAAAGAAAATGTATCGAGCAATAACCAGATATAACCGTTCCCTCGTCTACGTATTAACTACGCAGCCAATAGTAAAACACCATACAGCGAATGGGCACAAAGAGCACGCAGACATCCTCACGAATCGCGATGTAAACGACTCCAATGGAAACGTTAATAAAAATTTTCCGCCAGTTTTCAACGGCGCTGTCTGACTGCCCTTAATGGCCAATTAAATAAATCCGAATGAAACACGCCCCATATCGTATGATATCTTCTGCACAAACATAACTCGGTTCATAATAGCGACTGTATCGGATTACATCGCGATATTATGTACATTTCGCTCCGAATTCGAGTTGGCTCCGACCCGAAGTGAATAGAGGAAGGAATAAAAACAAAAAGTGTGTGAAACAGTCTCTCGTATATGAAATATCACTACCCGGCTGCTGCTCCCTCTGGCTGGCGTATCGTCGACTCCACGCTATTTCAACTTTGCCGTACACGCTTACGCTTGAACTTCGCTATACCAACCTCAAATATTCTTTTAAAGAGTTGACTTTAGAAATTTCATATGCAAATTTGAATTAAAAGCATCCGAGATGGTATATGATGCAAGTTGAGGCAACGTTACTTTAATGCTTTGTATAGTATAAGTGAAGATATACTCGCAGAAATGTTTTTATATGGCCGTGAAATGGAAAGAACACTGCAAGTATGTACATATATTATATATAATAACAATAAAAAAGATAGTTTTATATTTGATTGTTAAATTTTGATTACATAATTAGGTAAAGAAAGGGTAATGCCATCAAAAACCTACTTGTAAAAAAAACTAAGTCTCGCAACTCAGTTCTTCTACCGTAAAAAGTTGAGAGATACATGTAATACCAAGTCAGTTAATTTATTCAGTCCCTACTACTACAGTGCCCCCAGATATATTGAAATGAAACAACTGTTACGGATCTACTCGCGTTTATTTTACACATTAACTTTTTAATGTTTATCCTGACGTTTCGAACCCTTTGCAGGGTCCGTGGTCACAGGGAGACTGAGGTGTTGGTCGTCTCATAATTAGTTAGTAGCTTGTATACCCTCATTTAAATTTAATCAGGTGCGTTCCGTTTTACGCAGAAAGAGCTTACAGTATCTTTTGGTCTGGCAGTATAGTGTTGGGGCTGGAATTTAATATTTTGTATGATGGGATCTCAGGCTGGTGGTAGATTCCAACCATCTTCTCTATTGAAATTAGGATGTTTTTTAATTTCAATAGCCTCGCGTATTATCCTAGGGATGAATTGTTGTTCTCTAGCGAGTACTTCTAAGGCATGTTCGCATACTGCAGACTTATTTTCGCGCCTATGCTTGACGTCGGCTCTATGTTCTTTAATGCGGATTCCTACACTTCTCTTTGTTTGCCCGATGTAAGAGAGCCCACAGTCGCAGTCCAGTTTGTACACGCCTGTATCTTGAAGGGGTATGTTGCACGTGACAGGTCGTAAAAATTGGTAGATCTTCTTCGGCGGCTTGAAGTTAGTGTTGATTGAAGCTCGCTTTAAGATATGTCCAATCTTGTCAGTGACACCTTTCATATATAGAAGTACAGCAGGTTGGCGCTCGACTGTGGTTGGTTTATTACGTTTTCTGTGACGTGGCCGTGGTACTTTCAGTTTATTATCCTGTAGTACGTGCTTGACATGCTGAAGCTCAGCAGCCAGGTGTTGGGTGTCACAGATGCCGCGTGCTGAAACAAAGAAGTCAAGCCAACTCACCATTGAGGTACCTATCTGTCTGCGTAAAACGGAACGCACCTGATTAAATTTAAATGAGGGTATACAAGCTACTAACGAATTATAAGACGACCAACACCTCAGTCTCCCTGTGACCACGGACCCTGCAAAGGGTTCGAAACGTCAGGGTAAACATTAAAAATAAACGCGAGTAATGTGTAAAATAAACGCGAGTAGATCCGTAAAAGTTGTTTCATTTCAATGTGTAGTGTTTGCGTAAACTTTAGAAAACAATAGGGTAATATATATTTTTTATTTTAACATAATACTAATCTTACCTTCGCCCGAAATCAGTCTGTCGTGAATTTTTCGTACATATGTATTTGTGCGAAAATCGCGGGATATTGGTTATATAACATTTCGAGAGAGATGATTAAATGCCGATACTGGGTTCCTAGTTCTCAGTGGGTATTTCAATTATCTAGATTACTCGAAAGATCACAAGCCCCGGCCCGGTTGCAAATATTCAATTTGGGGTGGCATTTCCGATCCTCGTCTTTACCGGCTTATCGTACGATCGGCCACAAAAATAGCTAAACATTTATAGTAAATGTCGCTCTGGTGAACGTTGTCATAAAATTTATGATGGGTCGTCAAATCAGTTACTATAATAACAAAGTGGTAGGTCTAAGCTACTCGTATTACTGGCTGAGCTACTGATTCTATCAATCTGATGTATCGGTTATCCTGATAAATTTTCTAGTTGTTTTTGTGTGAACAGCGGTTGCCAAATCTGTGTCTTTGTGTTAATTTGAATTGTCTTTATCTTTTCTACTTCTTATTTCTGCTAGATAGAACTAGTGACTAAATTACAAATGTATGGAATTTAATTTCTGTCAGTGCAGTCAAAGTGTGTCAATCGACTCGACCGCCTCGGAGAATCTAGTACGTAGTCAGAGGTACGGGAAGACGCCTCCATGATCCCAGCCCCTAGAAAACCCTCAAGGATTGTTCGGTCACTAAGGCTTGAGGAACTTTAAGTTTCTCCCAATCACAACCCATTAACCCAATTACGATGTAAAGGCAGCCCCAAAGTAAAAAGTCTTCGAAATAATTTGATTGGTTTCGGTACGAACGTAGTTCTTTTTAGCTTTTGTTTCGACTATCTTTGCTTAATGCATGTTAACTCATACCGTCGCGTTTCTACAACACGAATGCAGTTCAAAGACTGATCATAAAAGTGTCAATATCCTTCTAAAAAAGGTATTTCAATATATCGCCAAAACTGAAAGGCAGCGGACGGGCTCCGCAAAGAATCAATTGCGGGATTCCTCCAGTCTGTCTCCTTATTGCAGCACATGCCAGAGATTGCATTGCAGGTTTACACGATTAATCTACGAGTATAACACAAGATGTGGTTTTATAGTATTTCCGTCTCGAAAACTTGTATATTTAAACTGGACTTTGAAAACCAAGATTATATTTTTGCGCTAAAGAAATGCCTACGAGCATCCCACGAGAGGAACTTATGTATTATTCGGTGTCAGAAATCATGATAAAGCAACAAGTCCATTTGTGCCACATTTGCGGCGATATTTCGTCGTCACTTCACCGCGTTACGGTGGCGGGGGGAGGGGAAGGGAGGGTGGCACTCTGGCCGCCATAATTATTTCGTACTCCGCACTCCTCATTCGGGGCCAGCAAACAATCGAGCACTGAATTTTTCCGTTTGGTTACCAGACGTGAAGCAGACTTTTCTCTTTCGATAAATGCGTGTGGCTTTTGTTTCGCCTCGTCTGTCACTTTTATGCGCGCTGATATGACAGATCGCAGAGTAGATTTTGGGTCGAATGTGAATTTGGTGAGATGCGCACTTGTCGCGTTTGTCGACAGCAATAGAAACGGTCGCGACTTTCGTCTGAGTAAAGGCGTATTTTTTAAGTGTAATCGTTTTGAATTTTTCTGTCTGCGTTGAGTTTGAATAAAGAGGGTATAATGTTTTTTTATTACAACAAAGGTGGAAATCAGGCAAACTGCCCGCCTGATGGTAAGCAGATATCTCTTGGACGTTTGCAACACTGAAGTATCACACACGCGTTGCTGACTAAAAGCATTGTCATGCCTTTTTTAAAGAACCCCGTACTAACTGCTGTACCGTTCGATCGTCGGGCGCCGATTAAAACATACAAAAGGGCAAGGGCTATGTCACAATAACTGCGGACATTCGAGTCGATTAGTTACAGCCAGTGTTTCACGGTTCTTTAAATTTTAGAATAGGCAAACTGGTGAATTACGGCGGCATTTTTTTATACTTATATAAGCGTTAAAATGTTGTTCCGTAGATTTTTTTAGTATTTCCATGACATACGGTGTATTTATAGAAATAGACAAACTGATTGATAGTGACCTGATACATGATATAAGGTGGTGAAACTAGCCCATGTACATTGTTTCAGGCTTAGACAGGTTTTTTTATGAGTTAATCACAATTACACCAATTACTCGACTGCGTAACGAATAATGCTACATTGTAACAAATGTAACTATTATTACAAGTGTCAGTGTCGTTCACATGTACAATAAGTTACGTTTAATTAATAACATCGAAGCCGGAGTTTCACCCGAGTTCTTTTCGTAATAACACGTGTTGTGAGACTCCATTTTAATTTCTATCTACCGTACAATTGTACCCTTACCACTAATAATAAAAAATACTTGAAATTGGCTAAATGTCAATTAATATAATTAATTAATTAACATTGAAGCCTTCGACAGACAGAACTACGAGTATAGATCTTATATTATATTTACATACGCGAGCATTAATTAATTTGGAATAAACTGTCATAATTACGCAGTTTGTTGTTGCAAATATTCTCTTTATCTCTTCATTTTATTTACACACAAAAGCCGATTAAGGTTCAGAAGATGACTCTTTCATCAATATTACATGTTCATGTGATATTTTTTTAATGACATTGATAAATAATCTTAAAAATTACATACAGTGTATTAAAAACCCCAAAGGGTTTGTTTGTACACATCGAAGTCATCGACGGCGATCAATATAGACACATTCTTACTAATTACCAACACCACCTGCAGCTTTGAAAGCAATCTTGTACTGCTTCTTTTGGAGCGCTTTTATTTTTGAATAGCCAACTTTTGTAGTGATGACTCGATGATGGAAGCTTTTGACTTGCAGAAGATAAATTATTCCAGCAGTGGCGGTTACTATTTCTAATTTAACCGGTAAAACCGATTTTCTGTATATTATTTACACAATTTGCAGAGAGCTCATGCAATAAACAGAGAACAGTCGAAAACAGCGCGCTCCCTGGTACTTAAGCACGCGCCGTTTCGGAACCGCCTGTCCGTCGCCTGCCGTGCCGTCGTCGTCGCCGGGTGATAACCGCTCGCCCGCCGCCCGATAACTAACGACTGATATGTCCTCTCGTTTCCCATAGTGCTGATTTCTGGTAATGGTGTTGCGAGGTTCCCGTTTTCGTGGCTAATTTCGACCCGCAAGGGTGGGTGGTGGCTCGGACATTGACGACTTAACGTTTATGAACTGACAGCACTTGTGTAAAGTCCTTTTGTGATAGGTACGGGCAATATTTCAATCGATCTGTAAAAAAAGGGAGAAAAACAATACCCTTGCTGAGTTTCTTGCCGCTTCTTCTATATAAGTTCTCCCGCCATAGAAGACTTATGGCGATGGCGCGATGGCGTTGTGACTTTTACGAGAACGCAAAAACTTCTTAAATGAATAAAGAATGATCATAATTGATACCATCCAGATTCTAGATGATCTGTTAGTTAGATGATCTGTCTCCGTAGAAGGTAGAAGAGTATTTTTATGTTCATACTAAAAACTTCTGTTGTAGTTGTTACGACATTATTATATGAGCTCGAGCGCGTGAATACCAGACACAATAGAATTTTAATTGTCATCGGCCACCTGGTGGTCGATCGACGCTCAAGGGGGTATTAGTCAAAAGACGTCTACCGTGGTTGAGTATTCCCGGTGAAGTGCGCTTGCATCTTTGATCCTTTCATCACTTAGGACGCGGCCACACAGAAAAGAGCTTCGCTAGGCGCCTAGAGGCTTACCACTATATAGCTTACTATTATATATCTTAATATTCGCTAAGATAACTATCTTAGTGAACAAACACATACATTTAAATCTGAGTGGCCCCACCTTCCGCTAAGCGCCACGCTCTGGTCGCCTAGATAGTCGCCTGTCGTGTATCGTAGCGAACGAACGCGTTGGTTAATTTGATCGTGCCACCAGGTGTCTTCCATTTTGGGAAGTCTTCCAGTGTTGGGAAATGTACAATAATTATTTAATTTAATTGAATTTAATTTACTATAATTTGATATTCGAATTAAATTGTACCATAAAACATAGCTTTCTCATTATTGTACGCTTTTATACAATATTTTCCTATCTTATTTTACTTTTTAATATGTTAAATTCTCCGTCCGTAGTTCTCAAAATGTTTATATCGTGTATTCAACATGATCGAGTCTGATGGATGTATATCAAATTTTAAATATGAATTCTCCGAAAGAAGAAGTTTCTTTGTTATCTTTGAAAAAGCCATCGTGTACACTTCTCCACAAGCAGAATCAAAATGATTTGTTGTCTCGAAGCACGCAGCGTTCTGTGTGGCCAGCATATATCTAGGCGCCTAGCCTAACACTTAGCGTAGCTCCAAGCGAAGCACATGCTGTGTGGCCTTACCCTTACTTTCAGGTGATATGAAGGCCAAAAGCTGTCCTGCTGTGTTATTGAAAAAAAGCTTCAGCCCAAGAACTTCCACAGCTACTCGCATTCGATTACATCGTCCTTTTATGTGTCAAAAGGTTTTATAGGTGAGGAAACTCCGTGGTAATCGTAATTGTCGTAATACCCGAACTTTGACTAAGTTTGATACGTCGATTTCCATTGTAGTCCCCCGACTCTTTGAGTCGCTGAATCCCCGATATCTTCTCAGACCACACAAGACTTCAGTGACAAAGTATACCGTGTGCTTTAGCAATAACAGAGTTACAGCGAAACTTATGCCAACTTTGGCCATTTCTCTATACTAGCTTTACATTATGTCAATATTAGCATAGTAGGATTAGTAGGTAGCACATTTACACCGTTTCAAAGAGCTTACGCATTAATCAAAGTTAGACCGAGACTGTTGGAATCTGCTAATTGCTCGTTGGTTGTAATTCTGAATTACTCTTGTGACTGACTTGGCTGGTATTTAAATAAAATACAAAATTTTACCGAAAATAATCTTTTCAATTTTAAATGTGACTCGTTTTAATTATTTATGTGAATGAGTTATTAACAAGTGTAGTTGTAAATGCTCATCGTTTATAAATTAAGCTTCTCTTTTCTCGTCCTTTTACCTGTATGTATTAACCATATCACGACGAGTAATATGATTATACAGATCCTTGTATAAAGGCGTGGGTTTTACATTAATCGCTGTTAAATTTTGGACTTTTATAATTAAACAACTGTTTGAAACTCCCATTGAACAAGAGAAACTTCAGACGAGGCGTGGAGAAGCACCTTGTGGGCTCTCTGGGTGAGGGTGACTGATGCTGCGTCGTTTTCACGCTGCACCAGTGCAGCGTCTTCACTCCATTCCACTAAGAATCATCAGGTGGAATGGAGTCACTTGCCGTGCTATTTTTATGTATATAAAAACATGTACCAAGTCTATCTTTAGGTAATGTTCTTTGCACATATCATTAAATGCCTAGGTACTTAAAACTACTATCTTTTCCTAGCTTAACCGGCATAGCGATGTGGTACAAAAACGATCCACGTGTTTAGTCTAATGGTAATTTTCTTTAAATTGAAAGGCTCCTCAATGTATCGTTCCGTATCAGGGAACTTCAATAAAATACTATTAAGTTAATCGATAAATTAACATTTTCTTTTAATCATCTTAGGAATTTCGCTGCTACCTTTTCAGAAGCTCTTTGGTTTCCGAAGCTTTGGTTTTTGAAAACCTTATTATTTTCTTATCACATTTAACAATAATTAACTTCTTCAATGTATTTGTAAGCCAAATTGAGCTTTAGGCAATGTCAAGAACAAGTAAGTAAGTAAGGAATAAGTATAAGTATGGTAAGAATGGCTAAGACTCAATATTTTAGCAAACAAACTAAAAATCAAAATAATTTCTAAATGTATTGACAGAACAAAGTCTGCGTAATGATAATATTTTAAAGATTTTAATTACATGTGTGCTCTGCAGTACAACCATAGTTGATCTATGCGGTTAAAGAGAAAACAATGCGCACGTAAAATACAAACACTTTTGTTTATCAAGGACTGATACTGTCAATCTATGTTGCAGCGCCAATGCAGATATCGATGAGTGTCACGATTCCCAAAACAAGGGAACGCGAAAAACTGAACCGCTTAACCTGTTATCCGAAACTCGGCACACATGCGGAATATCTCGAAAAATTTGCATCAATTGTCATATCCCAATCAGCAATTGAAACAATTTAAATGCCCATTAAGTTGAATCGTTCCGTCGAAAAAATTACGAACTTCGGTGCTGTCCAATCGACTGTTACTTCCGTGCAAGCAAACATGTATCCGAAGTAATTACATTAAGGTCGGCTGATGCCACAGTTGCAACATAAAAAGCGAAGTTGGTTTAACGAGTTTTGCTGATGTAATTTGGTATATTTTACTTATCATCATCCTAAATGTCTCTACTGCTGATCATTTTCTGGTGTCTGACCTTCCTCTCCGCTTGGACAGTGACGTAAAGAAATTGATCTTAAAGCTACCACATCTCAATAGTGGGATTAAGGAGACCTACTTGATTAAGGCACTCTTTGTGTTGAAGTATTATATTTTATTCAACTTTAACTGAATATTGCGTATATTGTTAGAAAACAACTTTTTGATTCCTATCCTATACTGCTCACTTCCCTCTCTGCAGTGGCAATTCCCTTGGTGAACGATTTGCTTGCATATTTAACCCCGGATCCCTGCCCGGGTGGTGCCCGGTTCCGCGAAACAGAATACCCCCTCCCATCCTTAACAATCCTGAATATAATTAATTACCGACCAGTCGGTATAACTGCGTCTTAATCTTCCTGAATTTCGCTTTCCATTTTGGACGAAAGGCGCTTATGAAAATCTTGTCATCAGGAATTATTTTCAAGTTAAAGTTTTAGCAGTACCTAACTAGCGTGCCACGGAAGCAGCATTTATTGTTCGGTCAAAAGATTTTGTTTTTTCAAGTCGAGAGAACGACACGGAAATGTTTTAAGCCAAATGTTTTCCGGCTATTGTTAGCGCCTTTTTATACCTAACGAGTAACAGCAATTGCTTTTACTCATTGCAATTGTTTAATCGAAATGAGATTAGATAACACGTAGTTCTAATTAGCAATCATTAACTAATAATACTAGTAATTTACAAAAAAAATACTTTTGTAGCTTTGGCACTATTGCTGACTCATCATTAAGTATGTCGTAAGCATAGCGCTAGAATGTGTGAAGCCTCCTCACCCCGCCCGAGCTCCCTCGGGAGCTTCCGGCCGTCTCCGCCACGCCTCGGCCACCGTCGCAAGCGCGTACGTCACGCGCACAACACCGATTTGGGTCACCGGCGGGCGCCGCCGGCGGCACCGTGTCCGAATTACTTACTGATACAATGCTCATATCTCGCTGCGCCAACTGTCATCTATTTGCAATCCACTTAATGCTTAATTATGGTCCGTGTTCAGTAATTCAATCATCTTCCCTTTCTCTCTCTACTTAATTTAATCTACCAATATTAAACTGTTGATACTTAGCATACTAATTGGCATCAACGTGTATTTCCGAAGTATGAAGTGTGATTGATTACAGTGTGTTCTTTAAGCCTCTGTTGTTGCTATTGAGTGCTGTATTTTGTGTAGGAACAGTTTCAAAAGGATCTCCTATTCCTTTGATTATATCTAGATAAATCCAGATCAGAATCAGATTTGTTATTTCTATGCGTGATACATACGCTAGGATCAAATTACTTAACGGAGGGGATGTATTAATGTATTTTAGTTATAACTCCTTATGAGATCCTTATCTAGTTGTCGGTACTGGTCTTGTATATGCATTTCAATGTACTAACCTTTTTCTATCCAGGTTAAGGGTTTCATCTCTTTAATCTTCACACTCTTATTAATTTAAATATGATGCTCTGAATGCTCTTTGTAATATGCTTAGCCATTTATTTTAAGAGGATTGAATGTAAAAATCTCTAATCCCTATTAAGAGTCAGCAAAAATTTGCTAGTTGAGATGGTTAGGTACTTTCATATTGCCTTATGATTTTTATGTAATAAGCTCCTGTCCTCGTTATTTGACTACCGGAATTTATTATTGACTACAATAATTCCTCTAATACAAGTTTTCATATCAGATATCGGCTTTTGGTAAGCTGAGAAACAAAGCGACCAACTAAAATCTTATTATCTTTCTCTGATATTTTATCATCAAGAATGAGGAGATGATTGACAACCATATTTCATAGGTAAAGTAATAAGTCTTCTATATTTCGAGTGTTTTTAAGAGTAAATACGTATTTTAAATAAATATACCCACTATCTATCAGATATTATCCACAAAATAGCCACCTGTTATGAGGTTTTTAGCTGTAGATGTGGTATAATTTACGTTTGCGATCATGTTTTGCGGCAGAGTCGTGTTAATTAGAAATTGTGACGGTACACTGCCTCCATTTAACAAGCGCACTTTGTTTAGCCACGCGCTAAACTAGCAGCGAGACTTGAAAATTTTTATTTATTTCAAAAAAATATTAGCAAAACTGTATAAACGGAAAAACGTTTCGAGCTCCTTACGTCACGGCTCTTTCACGAAATCCGCCGCAAAAACCTCAACCAACTGAAACATCCATCAAACGAAGCTCGCTTCTTAACACAACCAAAATATAAACCCACACACCGTTTCGTTACAAGCACCGGGCTAGCTTTCCTAAAACACCGATCCCGACCTTATAATTACTGCAATATGATCAGTTTTAGAATCTACGAGATGTCAGTCTAGTAATATTCAATGTAATACAAAACGTGTCATCCGCAATAATGTTGGCAACGCGTTAACAACTCCAATACAATCACGATACGGTACACATTCGGAAGGTCGTCAAAATATCAACATTATTCATACTGAATAAGTGTGTGTGATCATCGTGAGACTAAACGATATATCACCTTTCCCTTTTGGTATTACGTGTCATTTTCGTTTGACAGAGATTATAGCGTGGGACAATAAAATTATGGCCGGTGTTTTGCGTCGGGCGCGCGTTTACTTCGATGAGTGATATTCTTTGCTAATATTTCTCTGCTGGCACAATTTTTCACTATATTCGTAGCAATTTTTAATATTTAGAAAAAGAAAATTGGTTTGAATATTATTAAATAAAATTTAAGGTTTATCAATTGACTCCAATTTTAAGGAAAAAACCGGAACATAAAAATTAATGTTAAAATTATAATATCAAATCCTTTCTTTAATAATAGACGGTTCGTCTAATTGATTGCTATAAAATTAAATAATCAAGAGTTACAGGAAAATTGAGATAAATTGAAAGGAAACGATCATAATTGATTCGATCATTATCATAACAATAACGCTCTGTACATCTCAAGAAATTACTCATTCAACTATGGTATTATTCAATTGATCGATTTGAATCCGAGGGAGGTGGTCTGACGCTGCAACATTCAGCATCTCGAGATATTCGGAGCGTTTACAACATAATAGAGAACATTAGTCCGATCCACTTTTGACATCATTATCTGTGTAGTCGACTCACGATAACCTGCGAGCGGCGGCGTTCGTCGGTCGCTCCCGCCCCGCCTCGAGCGGCAGTCGAGCGCGTCGTCGTCAGCCGTTTGGTCGCGTTTCGCAGTGCTCCGCGCATTTCACAGTCTCACCAAGGGTACTTGGGGAACTCGCTTTTGGCGGGTTTTCACAGACGTGAGCTGCGGCGACCGTGATGCGCCTTGCATTCGTCGGCGGAATGCGCGCGCGTTGTCGCCCCGCACCAGTGTATGTGTCCGCACGGTGTCACAGTGAAATCTGTGGCGAAGACCGCCAGTGAACTGATCACTTGGATTGCAGTGTTTGGATCGCACGATAGGACGCGTTTACCTCCCAAGATTTTTTGTAAGCAACGCTCCGCCGGATATAATGTCCATGATGTTGACTCATGCGTGACGCACTTGATTGCTGGAACAGGGAATTATTTATGATTTACTGTTACCAATTGTGAATCTGCAATTCGATTCTTGGTCTTGCGAAATAGCTTTGTATTCGTGCCCCGAGGTCGCTGTTTACTCTACGACACAAATATACGGTTTAACAATAGAAAGGATACCATTAACTTGTCTGATGTCAGTGGCAAGGTTATTTATATTTTATATAATAAAACAACATTATTCAGCTTAGTATTCATAATAAAGGTTAGATTTGTTATAACAATTGGAGAAGAATGGATGTCTCTACCAGGCTTAACTAATATTTTAAAATAATCAGGCTGAATCTCGTTATTGACAATTATTACCTTTGATGGTGAAATTACATTATTATAAGGTCTAAAGACTTGAAATTTGACAGGTAGGTTGTGTAGGTCTAGACATTCGTAAGCAGGAGGATTTAATAAACAAATGGGATCACTGGTGTTTACGCGGACAAAGCCGCGAGCGACGCTTGTTTAAATTAAGCACAAGGTCATAGTTGATTTCTCTGAGAGTAATTAAAGCGACGTAGTTTTTGCTTATATATTTTACGTGGCTGCAGATATTTTTTGAACATTTAAAACAATTAAAGCAATTTTTTACAATAAGTTAATTGGTTTTTTGTTTACTTTACTAAAGAAGTAACATCTGGAACGGTCTTTATAAGAAGCTTATCATATCATACATCAATTTCTTTGTCGTTATAAAAAAGGATAAGGTTTGAAGCTAAAAAAAATCTACACCCTTCAACCCTCACCCTTGACTCGCATGAAATTTATATTCCACTCTTAACAAAACTTTGAATAATAATATCCCGAGAAGTGAGAGTCAGTGGTCAATTGTTTCCCCACAAATCTTGAGCGTTACATAGATCTTCCCACGTATTAGACAAGGGTTTTGAACACCAGAAGCTCAAGGGTTATCTGTCTGCCATAGGCTCTCGTAAGCCAGCCGTCTCGAATTGTGTACGCTCTAAAGCATCATTCCATCGTAAATCGGCATCACTTCACAGCAGTTTTTACGAGCAAGGTTTGGAACCGTAATAAAAAAGGAACGTTTAATTTAATAAACATTTTAATGGAGCATATTTTGAGTAGCTGGCGTTGAACTTTCAACTTGTTTATAGTGTTGTGGATTTCAACTTTCACAGACTTTATATTAAACAGTACAATTCAAATAGCAAACCATCTGTTTGAGGTAATTTAATAGTAGCGTTGACGTGACGTCACTCTTAATTTGGAAACGGCCACCCAACAGACCGAGTGTTCCTTTAAACTTTTTGTACAATGTAATTTACGAAATTGAATGTCTCGCTTTCCACAAATCCCTTCATCAAAGTGGTCATAGCTCGGCCTCGGATTTAAACTGGGTTAATGTATCGCAGATTTGGGACGCACTCTTTTTGGCTTTTGCAGAACACAGAGAGTTTCCTCAAATCGTCGCCGGTCGACGTGGTACCCTTGACAGATATTCATAAAGTTTTATTGTTTGACCCGCATGCTGCTGCAACAGCTTTAGCTCCTGCCATTGTTGCGATGCCTCTTTGTTAGAAACGGTAAGGTGATTTTTCGGTGTCGCCCAAATTTGCTGCCCTAACCGTAACGATGAAATAATGCTGCACCGAGCGGCTACTCCTAGACAAAAGTCGGGTTGCCTTTGTTTGTCCCTTCCTTGCGGTTTTTTTCAAAATCAATTCAATGTATTTCACGGAAGGTGTAGCTTTTGAATGGATAAATTTTGATTGCCGCAATATGTAGAAGATTAATGTTTACAGATCTAATATATTTATCATCAACGATGTTCCGTTGGTACTAATTTCCTGATGTCATTATTATTATTATTATAGACAATGTCCAAAACAGATGCTTGCCCTTTTTGCCAATAGTGTTAGAAAGAGACACTCTATTTGAATCGCACGCCGAACACGCGGTTGTTTTTAAACACCATTTTGTAGCAAAGCTGTAATTGTCTTTAAGAGCGCTGTTATTAGGAGTGGTGTCAAGGTCTCGAACCGATACCGCTACGCTTACGTGACGAAAAGTGATACGTAGCGGCGGGCGGCGCGTTAACGAAAGCAAATGTTGTCTTACAGAGCGGCGACGTATCTCGAGCCGTCATTGTAACCGATCTGGCTAATATATTATCACTGGCGCGGCTCGCCTGACGGGCGGTATCAAAAGGGTGCATGCTCAGTTACTGATCCGGGTGTAGGCGCGGCGCGGTACACCGATCAATCACACGGGAAAACACCCGGGTAATGGCTCCTCATGACCCTACGGAAAAAAACCACACCACAACCTATTTACTTGACGCCTCCTGCTAAATAAGGCAAAAAGTATACGGAGGGACAGGCGAACAATTAATCATCAGACCGCCCGGAAAATTCGCAAGTAATCACGTGTTTCTTAATTCGAGATAGCACCTTGTAAATGTAATAATAAAATATGATTTTGTATTCATTCGTCTTGTTAGATGTCTCTTTTTTGCCGCTCTCTGGTAACGTTTCAATCTGTTTTCCTCTTCTCAAGTGAAATTATGCATTGATTCTTGTGCTCTTGTATAATTCGTCATATGACTTGTCATTATTATCTTTGTTATCCGTCCCACTGCTGGGTTCATGCCTTCTCGTCAAATGAAGATAATGCAAGTAAATTAAGTTGGTTGGCTTAAATTATAATCAATCTTTATTGTTGTTGATTGCAAATGAATCAAGAATACTAATAATTATGTAAAGTTAATGATATGTCATGTTTCGTTAATATATCAGTCGATGAACTGATTTTCAAGGCTCACATTAGGCTGCTGGGTCTAGAGTTTGATATAGAAGGCGGTCTAACACTTGACACAGAGTGAAAAATGGGAAGATTCCTCTCATTCTTTATAGTCTTTACTCTCTACATATCGACGTTTTTGCAGTATTTTTATAAAAAAATTTTTTTTATTATTATTGAGTAATGAACTCAATTAACCAAATGCTTAAAGGAAATTATGAAATTATCAAACAAATGATTAATTGTTTACTTAACTAAAAAGTTCAGACAATAGCATAAATCTCATCCTAATTACACTGTATTTTCGTATTAATTATGTAATCGTGCTATTTCGTATGACGATCTGATGACATCTGAATAACATTGACTCTACTTTATTAATGTATTGCGTGGTTCAGTAGTTACGGTAATGCTACGTAGTCTATCGTGTGACGTCACGACTCCGTAAAAGGCGACTGCATCATTGTACCGTGTCAAAATAAGTTATTTGATGGAAATATTTAGTATTTTAAGATACCAACAAAACCTGTACATTGTCAAGGTTCTACGAGAGTAAGGATGTTTTTTCTGAAATGTTTTATATCCACATTGGGACGGAAAGTCGCATTGAAAAAGAAAACAAATACTCCCCTGTACAATATATGTTTTTATTTCCTCCTTCCTCTAATAAAAACACATAGAGAAGTCAGAATTACCTAAACCAGGCTTAACCCTTATATTTATAGTTAAGTTTATAATGAAATTACTAAAGGAGTTGATTTCAATGAATCGAAACATGTTTTTATGTCCTCATCAGTGATAAAAGTATCTTGATCAATGCTTAATCAGTCCATAGATCGAAATAGCTAGTTTTTTCATATGCTCTCGCAATGTTGGCATAGCATGGGTACACCAAGTCAGAAAAGTTTAGTTATATTTATATCTAGAAAATAGTATATACGTCTGTAATTCTGAAACATATAATCACATAAATCTTAAATCAATAGTTTGACGTGAGAAAAGTAGTAGTAATTATATTTCTCGTTCGGTTGTATCGGGTTATCCATACTATTGATAATGTTATGATGTGATTCACAGAAAAACCCTACCTTTTCTGATCTACGAGTATGTTAATCACGTACAAATAACGTGTATTAATAATTACTTGTCAATTTGTTGAGTTTTTATTCGGCGGGCGTTGTGGGTAGCATGATTTGAAGTGTTCTTTAAACGGAGTAGAAACGTCTCTTAGAAAATTTACTAACTATTGCTTAGAACTTAGAGGTTTTCTAGATGCATTTTATTGGTTTTCCTCTAATAATGATTTACAAGTTTTTTTTAATTAAAACTATTTTTTAACCGTATATCGTTTTAGAGTTTTTAACGAATTGCACAATTCTGGTAACATTGTCCATCCGAAAGTGATACCATTGTCGGTGAACGATAATTAATATTTCAGCATTCAAGTGTTGTTCGATCGTCACGAGTGTCAACGCACGGACAGATGTCCATGCATCTAAATATGTGATACGTGGCTAATGTAGAAATCGTGTTTCAGTGAGCGCATAATGCACAGTACTGTGGTGATCGCGTCAATATGTTTGTGCGTGGTGTAGATTGATTTGAGAATTTGAAAGTTATCAGTTTATTTTTGAAGCACTCTTTTGTTTTTTAATGTGAAGTGTGACAAGCAGTTGGAATAATTTCGTTCAGTGACAAAAAGCCCAGTGATCTTGCTGGCATGCATATGTGTTATGAGCGGCCCGGCGTGGTGAACCCACTTAACGGAGGCGTGGGGTAAGCAATTATGATTTTAATATTAGTTGTTTATGTGAATTTTTTACTCATCATTAAACCACCAGGCAATGTAATTAAAAACAAACTAAAAGGTGAGCCCTAAATTAATTGACCAGTTCTCTTTACATGGTCCTTCGCGCCGAGTATTCTTACTAAACGTCGCCGCTTAATATACAATAATAAGTATGTGATGTTATTATGTTATGGCAGCGATTTTTATCAAGAAGATCGTATAATATTTACTTGTTTGTACGTTGTATAAAACTTAGCTTATTTTTCTGAGCTTCGTATTGCAATGTGCAGTATGCAACTTATACCATATCATATATAGTGCATAACTTCGGCAAACAATAAGTTGGCGCACGCTGTTTGTATGCGCTCAGGTTTATGCGCTCAGCTCATGCAAGCATATCAATTTGAATTCAATTTAGAGATATCGTCGCTGCCGCTCACTTTCGAAGCTATAAAATTTTCGTCCGCTTTATTGTAATAAACTCGTATATTTTTTCAGTCTCCTTGATTTCTACAAAGATATATTCATACTATATTGCTCACGTCATCATCGTCAACCTTCAAACGTTTTACTATTTCTTGGGCTCAGGTATAAAAACCGGGACTTACTGCTTAAAATCAAGCCTTACGAAGCAAGGAGGATCGTCAAAAGCCTCTAGAGATTTTTTTACTTTACCCATCCGGTAACCACGCATTGCAAAAGTTAAACACGCAAGCAGCTGTTTCATTGAGCTCATTGTTGAAATCCCATGTTTAATTTTATGCTTGGACTCATTAAATAACCGTCATGTGGTTAATATTTAATAATATTAATTTTTATGTTAATATATGGATAACGTGTCAAGCATGCAGTGTTTGCCTTAGGTAAACTGGTTATGTGTTTATTTGTAAAATTTATATAAAATGTTATTTTGTAAATGTTAAAAAAGATATTAACCGTTATATATCTAATAAAGAAATAAGTACTATGATCATTGGTTAATATTATAAGTCATTAATGACTTCAGCTTATGATATAGTTTACAAAGAGGATAAAACATTTTAATTCGTTAAATAGTTTATTTGTTGTTATAATTATATTGCAAGCGTTCTCATATATTACAACCATCGAAGTGCAGTGGAGTATCAATATTGTAGGCAATAATCTTTATTACCTGCCGAGTGTTCGCGAATTGTCAACTCGGCAGTAAGTTGAGCCAATAAGTTTTACTCAACACTACGCTATCTTCTGCGAGGAATTCTTTACCAAATCGCCTAGAATGAAATATAGCTTATATATAAGTAACAATTACCTTCATAATTATTTTAGTTTTAAATGAATATACACTTTTAACTATTTAAGGTAACGAAAATAGCAACGTAAAAGGCAACAACAGCAACAATATGATATATAATACATATAATAATATATAATACATATAAGTGTAATTATTGAATATTGTTGAATAAACATGATACATAATTGTATTGTACATAGTTTAAGCAATTAGTTATGATTATATATAAATGAATACAACAATGGTTTTTTTTACAGTCTTGGTTAGCTATTTTACGTATGTCTCTCGTTTTATTAGAGACATGCTATTTTCAAGTTAATATTTGTGTTTGTAGAAGTGTAATTATTGAATATTGTATACTATATCTATACTAATATTATAAAGAGGAAATCTTTGTATTTTTGTATGCATGTATGTATGCATGTATGTATGTATGTATGTATGTATGTATGGATGTATGTATGTATGTATGTATGTATGTATGTATGTATGTGTGTTTGCAACGAATAAACGCAAAAACTCTTGGACTGATTAAAAAAAATATTTCACTATTTAAATGCTACATTAGCGCTGAGTAACATTAAAAACGACAATTTAATTTTCCAATACAAAATGATTTGTTTGTTTTGTTGTCATGGAAACCATTGAATGATGGAAACTGTCAAAGCGGTACGAAGTCCGCCGGGTCAGCTAGTGTTTAATGAACATGATACATGATTGTCAGTCTAAGCAATTAGTTATATTCTATTCTATTCTAATATATAAATGTGTATAGCAATAGTTAAATTTTTTTCCAATCTTGGTTAAACTATTTTACGTATTTCTCTTGTTTTATTAGAAACACGCTATTTTCAAGTTTATATTTGGAACCTTTCAACTTAAGGTTTATGGTGCAAGGAGGGCGAGCGATAGTCGGATAATCCAATATACCGGATTAGAATGTACTCGGATTAACCTTCTAAGTTACATTTACCTGATGTGTCGGTTATTGCAGCGTGATGCTGAAAACTGTAATGAATATATTGCTGCTTTTCCTTTTACAAACTTCAACATTAATAATAATAATGTTATATAAATTTAATTTAATGATAAGTACCGTAATTTTACTACTATTTGTACTTGCTGTGCCCTTGCAGGGTCATGTTTGTTTCTTTTTTATCATTTTCAACACCTGTATATGTACAACATGAATGCAATAAAGAACTTTGAACTTTGAACATTTAATATTGGAAAGTAAGTAGATAACACTTCGAAATCTCAATAAGTCTCGCAATCCGTTCGAATACTTTTCCCTGTTTTCAAAAAAAATATTGTATTGTGAATGCATAATATTGCTATTACATTAACATAATGTTTTCTTAAAATTATGCGATCACTTCACATTCAAATGAAACACTTATTACTGATTACTGTTGACCTCGGATCGATACGTCAAAATAATATAATAAGTCAAATAAGAGAGCCCTAAAAAGTATTTTTTCTCTGCGATGAAGCGGTGGCTTTCATCTAATCTGACAGTAAGTGAGGATAAAGGCGATGGCTGCATTTGGATCTGGATATCTTATCTCCGTTAAAGAACGGAACATAACAATTGCTACTAACATTGCGGCTATAGCAACAGACTCGGTTGGTTGGTAATCCAATAAATAAATAAATAAATTAGACAAAGATAAGAAAAAAAAATAAGACTAAGATAAGAAAAAAATATTTGTAATAATGTTCCTTTCTGACGTTCAAGTATTAACGGTAAGTGTTTTGCTTAAAAATAGTTAATGAAACAATGATGGTCAATAGCGTAAATAACTAGCAATTAAATTAATTCTGTCAAAGCGGAATTCGTACCGCTTTGACAGTTTCCATGACAACAAAACAAACAAAACGTTGACAGTTTCCATTACAACAAAACAAAGAAATCATTCGTCGGCTTAAGAACACCCGTATCCCATGATGGACCCCTATAGCAGCGCCACCTACCGGGTCCAATTGTAAATCTAAACCATTCTCGCATCCACTTGAACACACACAGAAAATTTCATCCAAATCGGTCCAGCCGTTTAGAAGAAATTCAATTACATACACGTCATGCACAGAAGATTTATATATAAAGGTGTCTCAATAAGAATGCACTTTTTCATTTTAAATACATGAAACACGTATTTTTTGAGATAGTTGTGATTTTTTGATTGTATTGTAAAGAAGACATGTGCTGATTAAATATGGAATAAAAAATCCATCCCCCACGACTCTGATGACAGGCCAGGCCATTACTCTTCTCATGAAATTTTCCATGACTTTTTCACAGAGATGCGGCTGTCTCACCGATGACGCGTTGGATCTCGGATTTGAGCTCAGTAATTGTTTCTGGTTTATTCGCATGAACCCGAGATTTCACAAAACCCTAAAGAAAGAAATCTATAATATGTAATATAACTAGCGGCCCGCTCCCGGCTTAGTCCGCTTGAGTACCTGGTCCAATTCTATACATGTATTATACATATAAACCTTCCTCTTGAATCACTCTATCTATTAAAAAAAACAGCATCAAAATCCGTTCCGTAGTTTTAAAGATCTAAGCAGATATACATACATACATACATAGGGACAGACAGACAGCGGGAAGTGACTTTGTTTTATACTATGTAGTGAAGATATTACATTTAATCTTATTTGACATCGAAAGACTTTGAACAATTGCTGTTCCTGGAAACAGCAAAATTGTTATATTTTCTAAGTACATTTTCCTATCGGTTTTTCTCAGAAAAGGGTTCCTTAAATCTCGTGTTTATTTTTCAACGTAATTCATTTTAAATTTATAAACGTTCGTTATATGTATTGCTCATATAACGAACGTTTAAGGGGGTGCAGCGCGAAATTTGAAAATTTACGTGTTTTTAAGTCACTGGTGCTATGCGCTGAATAGGTCTTATACTTTAAAAGGACTAGTATAGGTTAGGTTGATCCTTTCACAAGGTCATGGTTGTCTTGGAATTTGAAACAAATACCCAGAAACTGCATAAACAATACGTAAAATAATGATATCTAAAAACTTATTTCTTCAGAAACTTTGTAAATATACCACAAATGAAACAATGATCCGACATCAAAATGTTTGTATTGATATTCCGCAGGTCACTGTTGTCTTATTTTTCAATAAAAAAACATGAATATGAAAATATTAAGACTTTTCTTATTTTTTACCCAAACGCCTATGATTTTACGAAAGTAAACATTGCTCTAATTAAATCACCAGCCTACTCTGTACAGATATTATTATTATTAGTGTGCGTGCGTATTCGTAGTCGTGCGCCGTTGTCACACCACTGCCACGCGCCGCTCGCTCGCTATCATAAAGAAACTTGAAACTCGCAGTTTTGCGTCCGCGCTGCACCCCCTTAAGTATTGCGCATTATTGCTTATAATCAGAGGTCGGAATCTGCCGGGCATTCCAGGTCATTCTTGAATGCGGACCTGGAATGACCGGCAAAATAAATTTAAAAAGAGGGTCCCCCAATCAACACTTGTGTACTTGTATATATGTGATTATGAAAGAAAACTACTGTAGATAGTCTTTGCTTAGTGTCTCAAAATATTATAAATGCCTATTATGGTGAAAACTAATTATCTCCTTGCAAAATAGTCAAAAAGTGGCAAAGTCAGTCAAAGTCATTTTCCTTCATAGTCTTAAAACATATAAAAATGGTCCCCCAATCAACACTTGAATGCGGACCTGGAATGACCGGCAGATTCTGACCTCTGCATATAATGCAAAATCGCAACTCGAACACGCTAGCCGTTGCCATATCCAGCAATTACAATTTGTATAATTTGTATAATTTCATTAACATGATCATCATCATCATTATCATCATCATCATCATGATCATCATGATCATCATGATCATCATGATCATCATCATCATCATCATCAACAACAACAGCATCATCAGCATTATCATCAACATCATCAGTCTATATTAATCCACTTAGTAGGAATTAGGCCTCTCCAAGTGCACGCTCCTGAGCACGATCCGCGGCTACCACCAGCGCTTGCCAACCGCTATTGTACAATTTGTTATCGCAAAATTTAATAGTAAGCTGTGAATATAATGTTCTTTAACGAACAATTTATTAGTTAGTACACACATATAAGAATAATTTAGCGGAGGGGCGCCGGCACACAATGGCGCAGATATAAAAGGGGATAGCGCCGCGGAGCGTCGTTTAGTGTCCCATAAAGAGGACTCGTAAGGAGCCACACTCAGTCCTCTATAAAATAGCCCGAACTAATTAACCCTTTCTGCTTCTCGCTCCAAACAAATGTTTTTTAATAATGACTTGTAGCTGATTTTTGTTTTGATAATTATTATGTCTATGAGTAAAGTAAATAGCCTATAACTGTCCCACTGCTGGGCAAAGGCCTCAATTGCCGGCACCATAGTTTAAACGGACTCGACAAGTACTGCTGTTTTAATTTGTGTTTGAAAAACGCTGCCTAATGTTCTACTACAATTCATGCATCAAAATACAATTTATATTTTTCATTTTACTTTAGGACTGGATAGAATTTATAATCTACTCACTTACTGACTCACTCACTCTTTTATACGCCCAAAGAATCTCTCAAACCTCATTTGTAACCTGAACTATTGGCACAAGGCTATTCTACTGCTGATGTTTTCCCGGACGGAAATTCATGGATGTGGCTCCTGAATTATAAAATGACAATAATTAACACATCCTACTTCGTGTTTACGATACTCGCAATCTTCATCCGGCGATTGAGTGAAACTTGTACGAGGACTGTTGGGTTTGATACTTGCTCAACGATTTGATTAGATTGCCCTTTTAGGTTGAGGAGCTTTGATGATGGTGCTTTTGGAATGTGATTTTGAAAGCTAAGCAGCTCTTGCAACACTGGATCTGAACACACAAACACATTAAGCCGTTGCTCCCGATGGTTTTCGTAAGATGTCGTGTAATTTCAGTCGTCAAAACATCATTCATTCATCGTGATGGCTTCTGTATGTATTTATAGGCTGGATGATGATAAAACTTAAAAATAAAACGAAAACATGTGAATTACTATTTCTCTTGAGTATTAAAGCGTACAGAGTAAACTACAATTTGGTACGCTACAATCGCCGTCAAATTAATTATTAACAACGAGTTTTAGCTTAGCCTATCCCCCCAATCCAACTAGACAAGTTTAGATTTAATGTAGCTTTATAGCTTATAACGAAGTTCTACCTGGGTTTGTAACTTAGTTCACTGTTAGCCGGCTTCCGAAATGAGAAAGCGTTAAGTTTACGCAAGACGAACATATATCTAGTCGCAACTTGAACAGTGAGAAGTTGATGGAAATCGGAATATTAATACAGCATTAAGCGCCAAGTACAAAGCTAACTTTGCTTTCACATACACTGAGAAAAATGTCATTTTGGCTTAATCTTAAAATATCGTGACGTTGGTTTAAAATAAATGCGTTGTTCTAAAATATGTAAATAATAAATCAATATTACGCTAGAACTAAAATCTGTTAAGATGGAATCGAATCGTTTGGATAAATAATGCAATATTATGATACTTATCATCGTAAAAATTGGTCATATAAAATAACATTGTCTTCTTCAAATAATAACACAATGTAATAGAAAATGGTCCACTGTTGCATAAATTAGTATGATAATTATAAATAAGATTCTAATTATAAAACACAATGACAGTAGATTGGTAGTAGATTTAATAGTTTATTAAGAAGAAGTATCTCTAAAAATACGATGACCTCCCCCTAATGTAGTATGATTAAATTGTATATGCTATACACGTCATCTTAAATGCTGTTATCATCAACATCAGTATTATCATCGTTCTTTTTGGTGAATCACTATGTTCCGTTCTTGGAGTGAATTTATCTTTCTTTAAGCTGAATTCACGTCTTTTATGATGGCCAGTTTTCTCAGTGTATAAGGAAGATATGCTTTATCTCTTTTGATATAGTATAAACCAAGATTTCTCGCATTCAACCCAACCATCTCCAAGTTCGGGTACAGATTTTTCGATGCATAACCCGGGATTGTTATCATCAACCCGTAATTTGCAAGGGTTGTGGTTTGAGTTTGAGCCCAGCTGTGTGTGGCACGTTTATAAAGTGATGATGGTGGTGATGAATGGTTTTGTAGTAAGGTTTATAAATCAAGCTATTTGAAACAATCTATACTAATATTATAAACAGGAAACCTTTATTATTTTTGTATGTATGTATGTATGTATGTATGTATATATGTTTGCAACGAATAAACTCGGCCAGTGGTATAGAAAAAGAAGAAGAAAAACATTTATTAACAACACACACATACATAATAATTATACAAAAAATATGAGGCAGACATTAGAAGCAAAAATGAGGGGATTTGCTATTATTCATATGGCAAGGTTTGAGCGAGGAGCTCGATGGCGCAGTGGTTAACGCGCCCGGTCTGCGCCATCCATAGGGAAGGCTCGTGCCCCAGCAGTGGGGACATAAAATGAGCTGATGATGATGATGAAGGTTTAAGTGCAGCACTCAGATGTTTATAATAAACAGTTATGTCAACTAATCAAAATTATAAAACAAGTTATCTCTTTTTAATTGCACAAAACAGAACCATTCGTTCAATTATTACGTGGCGCTGTTGACAAATGTAGCCGGTTTAACGAAATTTAGTTAATTGCCCCCACCCCATACGGCGCGGCGGAGTGCTGCCTTTGTTGTGTGCAGTTAATTTATGCCGGTCACGTTGCACTCGCCGATTGCTGTGCTGCTTCGCCTTGGCCACAAAATAATGAGACTGCAGAAGGTAAGCTTAATCCATACTGCCGCGATCGAGCTATTTACAATATGCACACATAGACCATTCACGAACACGAATCTCTGAACAGCTTGGAACAGTCCGAGCGCAGCTTTAAAAAAAAAAATCTTATGTGTACGCGCTTAGCCTTCATCTCACCTGGTGCTAAGTGATGATAAGCCGAAGGTGGAAGCGCATTTCACCCGGAATCCTCAACTACTGAGGCACTGGCTATCTTTTCGCTAGCTGCCGGAACACAACAATGCTACAGACATTGATGTTATGGCGACATAATATTTAGATAAGATGGTGGTAGCTAGCCAGGCGGACAAACAAGCCTACCACTACCACCAGCCAAATCGAGTACACAAACATATACCCGCTGGGAATCGAACCCGAGACCTCTGGGTCTAAACAGATGGCCTTAACCACTAGACCTTAGAGGCGGCTGAAAAGATGTTGCGAGATTCCGTGTCCGTGAACACTACACATTGAAATGAAACAACCTTTACGGGTCTACTCGCGTTTATTTTACACATTACTTTTTAATGTTTATTCTGACGTTTCGAAGTCGAACCCTTTGCAGGGTCCGTGGTCACAGGGAGACTGAGGTGTTGGTCGTCTCATAACTGCTGTCCAACTGGACTGCGACTGTGGGCTCTCTTACATCGGGCAAGCAAAGGGAAGTGTAGGAACCCGCGTTAAAGAACATAATATGTTCTTCGGTCGCCTATGCTTATGCTTGACGTCGGCTATATTATAGCCGACGTCAAGCATAGGCGTGAAAATAAGTCTGCAGTATGCGAACATGCCCTAAACGACTCAACCATTACATCAGATTTGACAAACCAAAAATACTCGCTAGAGAACAACGATGCATCCCTAGGATGATACGCGAGGCTATTGAAATTAAAAAACATCCTAATTTTAATAGAGCAGATGGTTGGAATCTATTACCAGCCTGGGATCCCATCATACAGAATATTAAATCCCAGCACCAACACCATACTGCCGACCAAAAGACTGTAAGCTCTTTCTGCGTAAAACGGAACGTACTTGATTAAATTTAAATGAGCGTATACAAGCTATTAACTAATTATGAGATGACCAACACCTCAGTCACCCTGTGACCACGGACCCTGCAAAGGGTTCAAAACATCAGGATAAACATTAAAAAGTAATGTGTGCGTTGCTCGAGCGCGGTATGTACGAAGCTTACCTTTTGCCATCTCCTTACTTTGTGCCTTGGCTGCGTCTGTGTGCTTCTACGGTACGGCTACCTTTGAGACCTTGTTAATGTTTATTTAAGTTTTAGTTTTTAGTTTAGATGGTTGATAATTATGTGGTTTAGGGCACAGCGGTTGGCACATTCGGGTTGCGTTGCGATCTTGCAAGTTAAGCGATGTCTTATCTTATTTCAATGTCTTATCACCGGATGGGTGACCTAATTAGGCAGCGCCTACATAGACGCAGCCTAATACTAATAAGTAGAGCACATGCTCTACTACTACTACTACCTTTGAGATCTGGTTAATGTTATTTAAGTTTCATCATCATCATCATCATTCTCAGCCTGCAGAGGTCCACTGCTGAACATAGGCCTTTCCAATGGACCGCCACCACACTCGGTCCCACGCCTTTCGCATCCAACCATTTCTCGCCGTTTTCTTCAGGTCGTCGGTCAAACGAGCGGGTGGCCGGCCCACACGACGCTTTGAGCGTGTTCTCCATTCGAGAACACGTCTGCCCCAACGGCCATTGGCTCTACGACAAATATGCCCGCCCATTGCCACTTCAGCTTGCTATTTTTTCTGCTATTTCGGTGGATTTAGTTCTCCGTCGAATCTCTTCATTTCGGAACCTATCCCTTAGAGAGACTCCGAGCATAGCTCTCTCCATAGCTCGCTGTGTGACTTGGAATCTATGAACGAGGCTTTTTGTCAATGTCCACGTCTGAGCGCCATATGTGAGGACTGGCAAAACGCACTGCTATAGGTGCCTCGAAGATCTTACGCAACTTCCCAAACGCTGCCCAATCCAGCCGTATTCTTCTATCAGCTTCCTTGACGAAGTTGTTTCTACCTAGTTGAATGACCTGTCCTAGGTATATGTATTCTTGAACAACTTCGATGCTGACATTTTCGACGACAACTGGTATAGGATCTACAAATAAGTTTAACACGACCTTAGTCTTGTCCAAGTTCATCTGTAGTCCACCTGTATTTAAGTTTATAATATCTTAATAAGAACTCGATGGCGTATGGTACAGCGGTTTGCAAATTCGAGTTACGATCTTGCATGTTTCCAGATGCTGGATCATCGGATGGGTGCCGAATTAGGCTGAGTCTTTGGACTCTATTCCATCTATCTTTGAGATCTTGTAAATGATGAGAACTAACCTTTTTCACAGTATGTTAATCACGATTAATTTAAATTTTACTTTGTTTTGTTTTTTTTTATATATACTTAGATACAAATTTTAATAGCACGTGTATATCATTAACATTATTTTATCTTATCTAAAAATATTGTGACGTAATAAATCTATCGCTTTGCTTTGCTTTTCTTTTCGTAAGTGATATATTTCCTAAACATTTTGTAATTATATTATGATTGAAACTTTTGAAACTATCATGGCTACTTACCATAACACTACACTACAAAACAATGCATTGGCAATAGTTTTAATTTGAACGATGCG
Source organism: Eudonia mercurella (assembly GCA_963082485.1). Lineage (NCBI taxonomy): Eukaryota > Metazoa > Arthropoda > Insecta > Lepidoptera > Crambidae > Eudonia > Eudonia mercurella. Next base: position 12,247,924 of record OY720040.1, on the reverse strand, counting down.
CGGTATTCTAAGTCGGGTTGTTCGTTAAATCAAGGCGGTTTTATTTTAAATATAATTAAAATTTACAACATAATGTACATCATCATCGTCATCATCATCATCATCATCATCATCATCATCATCATCATCATCATCGTCATCATCAGCCATTATGAGTCCACTGCTGGACATAGGCCTCTTCAAGTGCATACCACTGAGCACGATCCGCGGCTACTCTCATCCAGCTCTTGCCAGCCACCTTGCAAAGATCGTCGCTCCACCTAGTATGAGGGCGTGTCTGCTTGCGTTGCGACTACTTTTTAGATAAGGTAGGCAAATGACTCCACTCTACCTGGTGTTAAGCAGAAGCAGAGTCTAAATGCGACGACAGCTAGTGGAGTAGGGTTGTCACCTTGCCGACCCGCAAGTTGCTTCTTTACACCTTTAAAGGACCCCATGTTGAGGAGGAAATACGATTTGAATGACAAACCCATCTTGTGTACGCACTAGTTCTAGTGTCTCGCCGCAGCCGGCCATGCATAGAGCAGATAATACCTACGCTATCGTATGCGCGTTATCGCGGCTAATATCTGTTTTCTGTATCGCACGCGTCACGAACACGATCAAGCGAGCGCGCGGCCCAATCGGCGTGATCACACGTAATCAGAGATGATTTCTAGGACGCAGATATTATTGCTCTGTGTTTATGGAGTTTTAAGTTACGCGTTTCATGTTACATACTTCCACGCGTGCGTTCCGCTTGCGTTTGCCTCGTTATTAATCGTTGCAATTGGCTCACAACATATTTTGTAGTTAGCAACGTTACCCCGTTTTAATAATAACTGTAGCTTGGGTATTTCATATTATAGTGCTATTCATCAACCCAATATGCATGCTGGGAAGAGCTCTACGTTGAGAGGAATGTTTGACATGGCTTTCAATTTTAAAAATCTATTTGTTCTACTAAATCATTCTAGTCATCAGTAGCCTGTTAATGTCCCACTGCTGTTTTCGGTCTTTTCCATATATACAATAGCGAATATTAGGGGGAACAGACTGTAACTGACCATGCTGGTGATACCGCTTCGAAAACTCCAATCAAATCAAAACATACTGTAGGTAAATTAAACCAAGAACCTCTGGATATTAAGTTAAGCGATTAGTAACTGGGCCATCGAGGTTTTCCTCTTTCGTTCTTCGATGAGTCCCTAGTCGTTTTAAATGTGTGTCACTGGATAGTAAATGAGTCATGCCTGCTTTTAGCAAATCTTGTTAGAGCCACGCCTCGAGACCTGTCACAATAACGATTGATGATCATTGACTGTACCATAAGCTTTGTAGATATGGGTGCACAGACATAAACTATTATGATATGATACAATGCACTTGCGAGTTAGGCGTTGTTATGTTTAAAGACGATCTTCGCTATGTGGCTTGCACGAGCTGGACAAGAGTAGCCGTGGATCGTGCTCAGTGGCGTGCACTTGGAGAGGCCTATATCCAGCTGTAGACGTGTATAGTGTAATGACGATCATCATCATCATCATCAGCTCATTTATGTCCCCACTACTGGGGCACGAGCCTTCCCTATGGATGGATAACGAGAACGGGCCATAAACCACCACGCGGGCCCAGTGCGGATTGGTGGTTGGTAACGACTGCTAATGCAGCCGGGACCAACGGCTTAACGTGCCTTCCGAAGCACGGAGGAGCTCGAGATGATAAATTTTTGGTCACCCATCCGATGACCGGCCTTTGCGAAAGTTGCTTAACCTTAGCACTCGCTGACCGTAATGACGATGATGATGTTAAAATAAGGTTTTGCTAGCATTAAACGAAGGTTAAATAGTAGCAGGCGATGTGGGACGAAAGTCTGCGCGACTGCTCTTTTATGATTTAGTATGTTATTTATGATACACTTTCCATTCACAATGCCATTGTTACGGTTTAACAATCACGTCATAAACTTTTGTAATACCTATAGTTAACGTTGCGAGTATAAACTGTTATATTATATTTCCTTAATTAAAATACTTAGAAACTGTTTAATAAAGCAACACGTAGATTAAAAACGTAGTATACATTTTAACTTTTACGCTATGGTATATTTTTATGCTATTACTGGCTGACCCGGCGAACTTCGTACCGCTTTGACAATTTTCTATGACAACAAAACAAATAAATCGATAAATTTTAATAGTTTACGCGTGAAAGGGTATCACACAAACAAACGAAAAACAAACTCACCTTTTTAATAATAAGTCTTTGATTATACTCTTGGGAATATAATATATTATGTACAAAATTTCATGATTATCGGTTGAATAGTATACGCGTGAAAGCGTAACAAATAACAAACAAACAAACTCACTTTCGCATATTAAGTTAGGTTACTATTAGTTAGGATAGTTAGGGTATAAACTCTGATTTAGACACTTAACACACATCTGCTTATAACGTAAGTAGACCATTATTGTAAAGGCCATCCCAATTCTATCCAAACTATTCGGAGAATCTAGCAGAGGCAAGCGTGCTCCCGCTTGCGTGATGCCATTCCCTCAAGAAATCTTCTGACGTTGTTTTGATCGTGATCAAGCAGTGTGGCTTGAGGAACCCTTTAAGTTTCTCGCCGCCTTCAAAAAAAGTCCGGTGACGCTGTGAAAGCCGTTTACAGATAACAGCAAACTCTCTCCTTAACATTTTTGAGCGTATCAGCGAAATCAATTTTTTTTATATATTGACGTTTCCATAACAACAAAACAAACAAATTATTTTGTATTGGAAAACAAAATTGTCCTTTCTAGTTTTTCCGTTACTTATTATTTATGTTTATCACCGTTTAAACCTTCCCTGAACTTCCACAAATATTTAAAAATCAAAATTAGCCAAATCGGTCCAGCCATTCTCGAGTTTTAGCCAGACAAATGAACAGCAATTGATTTTCATATATATAGATAATCTATGATGTAATTATTAGTACTTGTAATTATTAAAAACATAGTATACAATTTAACTTTTACGCTATGGTATATTTTTATGCTATTATAATCTGTGATATAATTAAAAGTACTTGTAATTAATAACCTAATCGCAGTGTGACATTAGCACACGTTCGAAAAGCTTTAAAAAGGGCACCCCAATGTTAGTTGCGATCATCAAACAATACACTATTCTTTCAGCATTTTATTACATAACGGAATCGCAAAACGTTTCGGTCAATACCAAAACAAACGAAACTTGGTCGCGGGTAATTAAGAAGGTAAAATAATCAAGGGTTGCCAAACAAACAGGCCAAGTCGGCGAGCTGCCCTTAGTTTATGGATCATTAGTGTTTGCCCTCGGTTGACAAATGAGCGCGCCGGACGGGCCCGATATTACGACAAAGGGTGCGCGGCCATGATGACATTTAAAATCTAAACGGCCGATATTAATATTGCCCGCAATTTGGAAGAGTTTATTGATATAACTTTATAAACTATCATGGTCACTTTTACATTGGAGTCATTCTTAACGGGATTCGAGTCAGTACTTTTTTAATTTTTATTTAATAAAAATACATATTTGATTTGGTAAATTATTTCTGCTGTCTGATGTTAAGCAGAAGCAGAGTCCAGATGCCAGGATCTTATCTTATCTTAGTGGGGCTTGCCGAGGTTTCCCTCTCGCAGCAACACCGACCCACCGGCATCTTTTGTGCAACCCCATCCTTTCGCTCTTCTTCTTCTGTAAAGATAGATGCCATAAGCTTGGCAACGTCCTTAAGAGCGAAGAGCCTGAAGTCCTCCGGTGTCGGATAGGTCGACCCCAGGAGTCCTATTCCTTTCCTGGCCATAGAGTGGCAGTCACACAGTAGGTGCTACATTGATTCGGTTTCCTCCCCACATGCCCTACACAAGCTATTTGTTTATAGATGCATTCTGTGGAGCATTTGTTTTATGGCATAGTGCCCTGTCAAGGCACCGATGGTTAATCGGGCCTGCCTTGCCTGCTGCTACTGCCTTTGCATATGAACTTACTCCGTCCTGAGGCGTTTTTGCCTAGGAAGGATTTGAAATGTTTCATACCCGGCTGCTCTTTCCATTCGATGCTGTGCCTGTTTACGATGTGATATTTTAAGGCCTTGTTAATGGTACTTGGTGCAAGAGCTACGAACGGCTCAGGACCAATGAGCTGGGTCTCCGAGCCCTCCCTGGCAAGTGCATCCGTCAAGTGATGCCAGGATAGGGCAGCTAGTAGATGGCAAGGTTGAGCCTTACTAGACGTCCTCCCTCACCTTGCCGACCCGCAAGTTGCTTCTTTACACCTTGTTTAAAGGATCCCACGTTATAGGAAGGAGGAAATACGTATGACGGTAGGGAACTCCATTTTTTGATCGTACGACAAAGAAATTATTCGAAACATTCGTAAACTCATGAAATTGTGCGGAAATATCGAATACTCAAAAATAACATCATCATCAGCCCATTTTATGTCACCATTGCTGGGGCACGAACCTTCCCTATGGATGGATAGGGAGAACGGGCCATAAACCAGCACGCGGACCCAGTGCGGACTGGTGGTTGTTAACGACTGCTAATGTAGCCGGGACCAACGGCTTTACGTGCCTTCCGAAGCACGGAGGAGCTCGAGATGAAACATTTTTGGTCACCCATCCGATGACCGGCCTTTGCAAAAGTTACTTAACCTCAGCACTCGCAGACCGGGTGCGTTAACCACTGCGCCATCGAGCTACTCCAAAAATAACATATAGTAAGAATCTCCTTAATGAGTTTATTGATAGCAAAAAAATAGCTGTTGTCTTTTCTTCCTAGCTTGTAACTAAACGACCCACTGCTGGGCTCAGTTCTTCAATACCACATGGAGATAATGGGCTGTACCCACAACCTTGTCCCAATGCCGGAAGGTAGGTTTTAACGACTAAAGAGAACAAACGGCACCAAACGGCTTAACGTATCGTCCGAAGCACGTCTGTCTACCTTCATTAAACAAAACTTGTTACTTTCGTAATTACAGGACAGCCAATTACAAATGCACTTTAAAATGAAAGTTTTTGTTCACATTGTGAAAGAAAAAAGTAAAAATCAACGCGTGCAGATCCGTATAAAGTGTTTTGTTTCAGATACTTCGCGAGTTTATTATCTTCATTCGTTTTATAGTTCTCGTTTTCTTTTGGTTACGCATTTTGTTTTACTAGTGGTCGCCCAGTGGTCGAAATTTTACCGTAATTTACTAAATCTATACTATTTTATTAACAAAGAGGTAAAGTTAGTGACTTTTTTTGTTTGTTTGTTTGCGGAAGGTAATCTCTGGGAATTAGTCCCAGAGATTACCTTCCGCAAACAAACAAACAAAAAAAGTAATGTCATTACTTTCCTTGCGGTTATCATAGGCTATATCTAATATATAAAATTCTCGCGTCACAGTTTTTTTTTTTTTTTTTTTTTTCCTTTAGTTGATGGCTTCGTGCGGTTAGCACATTTAGCCAGTGTCAAAGTAATTTTTCTTACAAGTTATAAATAAATAAACAATATTTCCATCTTGTATGATGATGATGAATGATAATAGAAATGAGAAGTGAGAAATGATATACCCCCCAACCCCTCGAGTATCTTAGTAAAGATGTGGAGCTTTACTAAGTCCTCGGGCGGACTTCTTGAGAGAATTTGAAAAGTGACGTTGCACTGTTTGTTTCATTTGCCAACAATCATGCACACTCACGAACACTTAACGGTTAATAATCCACCATTACTTCACATTAATATTCGACATAACACAAATTTTAGAAAATAAAACAAAACCGCAGACATGACTCTTCACTTTCCCGCCAAGAAGTCCCGCGTCACAGTTTTCGTTGCCATACTCCTCCGAAACGGCTTGACCGATTTTGATGAAATTTTTTGTGCTTATCCGGTATCTATGAGAATCGGCCAACATCTATTTTTCATCCCGCTAAATGTTAGGGGTAGTCCACCCCAAAATTTTTTTTTATTTTTTATGGCAAAACAACGTTTGCCGGGTCATCCGGTATCTATGAGAATCGGCCAACATCTATTTTTCATCCCCCTAAATGTTAGGGGTAGTCCACCCCTAAATATTTTTTTTATTTTTTATGGCAAAACGACGTTTGCCGGGTCAGCTAGTTTTATTATAAAAAAGTTTATTTTTATTATCTAAAATTATAATAATCTAAATTTTATAATCTTATAATTTTTTTTTATTTTTATTACTCGCGATTTCGTCCAAGTGTCGAACAAATAGATTTTGAAACATTCGTAGCAAACCTTGTTTGGTCACTTGTCTAAAACAATGGAGGTGTAGCTAGTTCGCTGGCCAGACCCCGTGCGACGGCGGCCGCGTTATTTATTAATCTTATGTTCTCCGTCGACGGTGGTTCAACCTTTGACCTTGTTTTGAAGTAGGTTACTTCCGAGAGCTTTTATTTCCTATCTGTATGCTACGGTAACTTGTCCTTTTGTTTTGTTCTTATTCATGTTGACAGTTGAATTTTTCAAATTTATTGTAAACTTAATCTTGTGCGCAAGAGTATGCGCTTACGTTGTAGGAAACGGAAATCGCTCGAGACTCGTGCTTTTCTAGTCGGTAGTTAAATCGGTGAAGTTTTGTTTGTTTGTATTCACTTTTACATAACAGTGGAACGCTTGGACTTCATCTCACCTGATGATAAGTGATGATATAGTCGAAGGTGGAAGCGTCCTTCACCTGGAATCCTTACTATTGAGGAACTGGCTATCTCTACCACCAACCAAACTGAGGGCAATCATATGTTTTTCATATACTTATACTATACACCAAAGAAACATAAATTGAGTTCCGCATTCATCTTTTTATATTAGTTTATTAAATACAAATAATAATAATAATAATAAAACATTTATTTGGCTTTTCAACACAGAACAGACATGAAAAAAAATAATAACACAAAAGTTAAAATAAACTTAAAATTACAAAAAAAATAAAGAGTTACATTTTCACAATATACGAGTAACAACAACAAAATAAACAGAAACAAGCAGAAATAAATAAATACACTAAAAGCCGAATGGGCTGATCAGCTCAGCTTAATGTTGTGGCTGATGCCTCAACGCTGGTATTCTGCTGGACCCATGACAAGGGAGGAGCTAAGCATAACAAAGGTGAAGGTGATAGTGTGTTGTGTAGATACGTCGTGTAGTATATATATAGTGAATATACGAGATATATGGTAGTGATATGGATATAAAAATAAAAATTAATGTATATATAAACGCAGTTAAGTGGCAATGTAAATATATGCACAATACAAAGATACTCATATAAAAATATATAATACACAGAACAGGTTATCATAAATTTGACCCTTAGTTAATAATTAAGCTCAAAAGTTTGGTGGTTACCTCAGGTCCGAAGCCGGAGACCTAGGTCAAACATTTCATAAATCATGAGCCTGACAGACGGGGAGGACAGAGCCAACTAATTTATCTGCGGATTTGTGTTTGATTGATTTATACGAGTACCCTCAACTTTTCACACCGAATTTGGAGAATGCCGCACAATTTTCGGCAATTGAATAACTTATTATTGTGCACTACCGCAATTTTAAATTGAATTCTCATGACACTAAATCTATTGTTTATGAAGAACCCTTTATTAACATGTTTTGGAATTCTCTTGTCATTTGTACTAACATGATATCGTCAAAGTTTATTATTTTAATGGACTTTTTATATAACATATAGCAGTGTCAATTGTACAACCAGACCAGAACAATAGTATGCCTTTGTTGATTTTTTGTTTTTACTTTCGATTGGGCCACAGAGCGGCATGTAAGGTATTAGATGACGGAAGGCACCGACGACGACTATATTTTGGGCGTTAAGACAAATTGTTCCTAACAAGTCAGTCTTGGATCACGATTTATTATATTTTCTGCAAATGGCAGATAAAGAAAAGACGTTCTATTTTTAGACAACCAAATAAAATTTCTGATTGCGAAATTCCACAAAATGATTTTCTTTGAATGGAGCGTATCGGAAGGAATTCTTGACCTTGATTCATCGACCTCTTATTAACACCCACATATTCTTGGTAATAATATAACTATACAACTGAATGTTGTAAAGAATGGTTGTCTAAGACGGTAATGGTGATGTAGCCATTTTCAAAAGATGTAGAAAATCCATTTTGACTCATCAAAAAGCTTTTGCCAATAATTACTTAACATACATGTTATCGTTGCCTCAACTAAACCCTTTACTCTTTTCATACTATCCACTTGACTAGAATGGATCCTCAAAAAACGAGCTCCACGTTATTAGCTCAGGTTTAACGAATCGTTCTCGCCAAAACGTTCAATGAACCGTGCGGCGCGTTTCACTCTGTTATCGTGGCCCCGCTTATCTACTGGTTATGTCCTCCAAAAATAAGCTCGGTGTCAATGACCGGGCAACCTATGACACGCTCTACGCCTGTCGGTCGGTCTGGATCTGGAGCAACTTGTCGTGCAAGGGTGCCTAGTACGAATTTTGTTTGCCCTTCAATTATGCGAACGAAAACGAGAATTTGTCTGGCCAATTTTAACTCTCCTCGTTTTTCGCTAGGAGGCGCTGCTTTGATGCCATACGAGGCCTTTGATCACGTTAACGAAAAAGTGACATTTTTTATGGCTTTAAAGCAGCGCCTCAAGAATTTGTATGGCAAAATTTTACATTCAATCATCAGGAGGCGCTATTCTTTCTTTTAATCTTTATTATATCGGACTTTAGTTACGAATTTTAATTTTTGTTTACGCGATCGAATGGTTAATAGAACTCTAGGCAGGGCGGCATCCTGGGTGACAAACGAGGAGGGTTCAAACTTTGCAGAACAGATTCTTGTTTTCGATAACGTAATCGAATCGCACTAGGCACTCTGATTTTGTATTAGCGTTCGTTCATTGATTTAGTGCCGCCGATCTCAGTAGGCTTTATCACTAATAGGCTTCAATCGTGTAGCCGCAAGCGTGTAGTGCAATGCGAACGCATGTCCGATTTAACGGATTTGTTGGTTAAGGATGCGTTTCACATTGTTATATGAGTGTGAGTGAGTGTTCCAGGGAGCGAAGTATCTGAGCGGTGTGCGAGGAACAAATCGACCAATAGGATGATCTAATTTTACTTCGCTTAATCGAAGCAACAAATATGAAGCAATCCTATTTTTTCGAACCGCTCTAATGTAAGCGCAGCCTTACTCTGGTGCCTTGTGTTTTATTGGTTGTGAAGCATTTACATTTGATTGTGTTTCAGTATATTGACATTGTTATTGACTTCCGTCCACTTTCCAGTGGACAGTGGAAATGCTAAATGATAATAAACAAGTAATTGATTAGTTGCTTGAATTTGTTCCATGTTATTGGTCCTTCGTGCTTTTCTTGTTTCTTCGGAAAGCACATTAAGCTGATAATGTTGATGGGTATGACCTACCAGCATTCATTGAGCCAGCAGCATGATGGTTTATATATATCTCAATATTTCCATTTGCTATAGTTAATATAAAAAAGCCTAACTGAGCCCAGTAGTTGGACGTTTATATGTTATAGACATACAATCTTAAACTATCTTATTCCATTTTGAAAAAAATATGTTGGACCTATGAAATTGACGTTTTTTTCTCAATCATTAATACGTGTATTACTTCTAAAACTCAATACCGGTTGTTAATATTATTATACACATTTAATTAAGACTATATTACTTAGGCTTCAGTAACAACAATGATTTTTTTATTTTGTGTCTTTATTGCCCAAATATTTTTTTAAATTTTTATTAAATTGACTTCTTTTTTTGTTAGCGGAATTTACCTTTTGTTTCATTGTAGCTTTGTAGGTACTTGTTTTTTTTCTTTTTAGGGTCTGCTATATTTAGCTAGTGAAACAAACACACTGCCTTACAATTTTTATAGTATTTACATAAGTAGATGCTAAGAAAATTGAAAAAACGTTAGTATGAAAAATTAAAATTTATAAAAAATCTTCATACAAAACAGCAATTTCATAGATAAGGACCTAATATAACGTGTATTATTAACGCAAACTATTTAGTAGTATAGATATCATAAGCATACCTTTATACCTGCCATTTCCACCGAGTTCCACTGACCGTTATCGTCTCAAAAACCTTTGTTTAAAATGGAACGCGAAATTAAAAAAGTTTGTATAGTTAATGACATGATGCAAGGCCGGTTTTGAAGTACCAAGTAGGTACTGTGACAGTATGTTCAGACCAACAACTCTTTACCCCGCCGATTGCCGCCAAAGTGCACCCGAAGGCGCGTTTTCGCTCACTCGCTTTGTTAGCCGAACGAAGTATATATCTCAAACTTAATTAGGTGCCCGTACTTGTGAAGTCCAAACTGAATTATGAAAGCCTCTTGCACATTGCCGCTGCATGTCGAATTAGCTTTTGTCTGCAAATACTATGTCTAGGTTAGTTGGTACTGTAACGAACGAAAATGTCTGATTTATTCGGTTCCTTTTATTTGAAATGGTATTAGTCTGGTAGGCTACTCTTGACGCAAACTCAATCTCAATACAATTCCAATGCGATTAATATGTATCGATATTGGGATAAGTTTCGCAATTTCAGAACGCCCCATCTCGATAATAATTTGTTCACTCAATTTCCACGCAATTTAATTGCAATGTAGCGCTATTATCGCTTTTAATAGTGCCATTTGAATTTTTTAGATTTGGGATTGGAATTGTATTGAGATTGAGTTTGCGTCAAGAGTAGCCTACCTGGTCGTAACGAACTTGTTATTTGATATTTATTTCTGTCACAACGTTTTCGATAATTTCATTTTAGTGAAGCAATCGGAGACCGAATTATAGGAATGGCTTTACGAAAGCTTTTTCGACTTTTGTTTGTCAACAGCAAGTGAGTTTAGTTTGCTGCTTTTTTCTAATGTATGATCGAAAATATGATCCATTCACCACACTCGTTATCAAGTCCTAATAACTACATATGTGACTAGCTTTGTATTCCGATAGCCATTTCCTAAGCAGTTGAGAATTCTGGTTGCAGTGCAATTCCAGCTTCGCCCTACGGCCTCTGTCTGACTGTAAATATCACCTACCTTCTGGTTAGATAAAGGACAAGCGCTTCCCCGTTGTGGTATTAAATCAAGAGTAATAACATTGCGAGGGTGTGTTATCTTATCTGTGTAAACGTGATACGATAATAATGATAAATACATTAATAGAAATGTAGACTGTAAATATATTTTATCCTTCAAAGTCAAACGCTAGATTACCTACTGTTGAATTGTTGATATCGATATAAAAAAATTAAAGATTAAAATGGTAATGGTATGGTAGTGGTGGTAGTGGTAATGGTAATGATATGGTACCACCTTTTCCGATTGGAGGAGAAAAGACAAAAAACTAGGGTGAATATTTTAATTTTTAAACCGTACAGACGCTTGCACTCCACATCAACATATCCAAAACTGTCTAATATTAGGTCCTTACTTATGAAATTGACGTTTTGTATGAAGATTTTTGTAAAATTATATTTTTCGTTCTAACGTTTTTTTAATTTTCTTAGCATTTATTTATGTTAACACTATAAAAATTGTAGAGTAGTGTGTTTGTTTCACTAGCTAAATATAGTAGACATTAAAAAGAAAAAAAATCAAGTCCCTTCAAAGCTACAATAAAACAAAAGGTCAATTCCGCGAACAAAAAAAAAAGTCAATTTAAAAAAAAATTTAGCGATAAAGACAAAATGAATAATCATTGTTATTACTGAAACCTAAGTAACATAGTCCTAATTGAAGGTGTATAATAATATTAACAACCGGTATTGACTTTTAGAAGTAATACACATATTAAAGAAAAGACGTCAATATCATAGGTAACGAACCAATATCTTCAATAAATAATTATCCATATTACATCTACATAAATTCAAAGTCTATTGAGGAAGTTTATCAGTTTGTGGTTGGAATTTTAGTTTGTTTAAACATAAATATATAACATAATATAAACGATACGTAAATGCTGATAGATTAGTTTCTATAATTCATAATTAAATAACATTTTAGACATTCAATAAAAATGTATTTTCCAGTAGCAAGATATTATATTTAGCGTTTGCGTCATTACACGATAACGTTTCAATATTGTTTTTATTAAAAGCTAATGTGCTGGTTGCCCTTTTAATCTCGAGTAGATTGAGCGACATAGTAGTTTATTTTCATATTAAAATTAGAAATATAATTTGTTAAAATACTTGGTTGTTTGTATCAAAATGTGTTTTAAATAAACCCTCCAAAGTTGGAGCAAACGTTCGGACACATGAAAAATTCGATTGTACCTTTTAAGAGTCGACAAATAAACTTATTGTGTTAAACAACTGTGGAGTTTCTTACGCCCATTCTTCTCCACAGCTAAAAAATAGACGTCCTGAATGGGTAGTAGGTAAACATTGTTTGGACGATTCAAAAGCACTTTTCTAAAGTTTATTTGAATAAAAAATATTTGACTTTGACTTTGACAACTCTCCAACATCTCTCTCCGATGTGGCCATTAGGTCATTTCCATTCTACAGTCACGATCATTAACATGTAAACAATGTAACTCTTAATACATTGGAATAAGAGTCAAAACTAGTCAAAAGTGTATACATGTGCTCTTGCTCTTGACTGTACACGGCATAAAACTATGTCAAAAATGTAGATTCTCGTCGAAAGTTCGATGTGTATTTTGAGAGCCTACAAATATACCCTTCGAAGTTAATAAATATCGTCTTTCTAAAGTTTTCGCGAACTCTACACAGTGAAGTGAAACAACTTTTACGTTTACTTTGTGACCACGGATCCTTTAAAGGGTTCGAAAGGTCAGGATGAAATTTAATGTTAAGTTATGAACACGAGTAGATTCGTGAAAGTTGTTTCATTGCAACATTGATTATCTTTTTTTACAATTTAGAAAAACAATGAAGCAATTTCTACGAGCGGATACAACACTTTTCCGAATTGTAACAAAATTTGCTTAAAAGTATCTACATTATCCATGATTATCGTTTTCTTAATAACACCTCTGATGTTGGCGCAAACGTTGGTCGATGTGGCCATTGTGCATGCATCTATAGAGCTCGCCGCGCCGGGTGGTCCGGAGTCCAGGCTGCGAGCCACGCTGCACGCATTAGCTCGGGCTTGTGATTGTGCTGTGTTTAGGTTTACACTTATTACGCGTTATGGGTGGGATTTACCTTTCTCGCATCTTTATGAATACTTATTTGGTGCGACTAGACTAGATGGGCGAAACTATTTGATTTATGATTTTTGTCATTTGTTTGTTTTGTGATTTTTAATATTCTTAACGTTTATTGCATCACTAGTTGATCACTAAACATTAATTGTATTCTAAATTTGAAGCTTCTATGTCTGCTAGAAGTGCCTTAGAGTTTTGGTGATCGGTCAGTCAGTGAGTGACAAAATTAAGAAACTTTGACTAGTTATAATTCTTAAACTACTGGTTCAAATTGAAAGAAATTTGAAATATACCGTGTTTATACATTGCCTGCTTGGTTACTGAAAATTCAGGCTTCTAGTTTTATCCACAACGAAGTTATAGGGGGTCGAAAATGGCCTGAACTGTTTCGAGAAAAGGATGGTACGGCCGTGCCGCTTTTTTGGTCGACTTGGCGGAGGCACTGCCGTGCCCTCAGATTAAAATGCCGGCATGGACACGAATGTAGTTTTATTTCTTCGAGTTTTAGTTTAGTACATGCAGTTGGACAACCATTAGAAGTAGCTTAAAAGCTTTTATGATGATGTTTTATGGTCTCATTGTTTTGCTATCATGTGAATAATTAGTAGAGTTTTATGTTCTGAAGTTTTCTAAGTATCTTTTTGTGCAAAAACCGATATTCGATATTATATTTTGATATTATATTAGAAAGCGAGGCGAGGGTCTCGCTTTCAAAGCGATCGAAAGCGAGAGTGTTAGGCGGTTGGGGGGCAGATAGATAAAGGAAACTTAGACGCTATGATCCATCATAAGACTCTCGAGAAGTCTAGTAGGGGTTTATACATTTGCGGTTATATTTCCTAAATGACTCATTGTTACTACACACATACAATGGAGTCCCATTAAGTCTTATGAGTTATGAGTGGACGATAACACACTGTAACTGACAGAAATTTGAATAATCGATTAGTTTTATAACTTGCGAAATGTCAAGTCGTAAGCAGTGTGTCGAGCGAGTGCGGAGAAATCTTCAATGTGTGACAGACAGCCAGCGCGCGCGCAAACCGGTACCTGGGCTACATTCTTGAAAACTATTTGATGTAGGCCATTTTGACTTATGGCCATTTTAGTTTAAATGTTCTATATACATATAAATGTGTAAAGTTTTTTACGCAAAAAAATGTTAGTTGATATTTTTCTGGTAATGCTATAATTATTGACGAACTGTGTCAGCATCGTAAAAACCCTAGATTACTAATTAAATTATATTTAAAGTTTATTTGTTGGCTTGTCCTTCATGATGTAATCGACAAAAATTCTATAAAAGGGAGTCATGAAGACTTATAATTCTTATGAGAGAACCGAATTTCAAGCGAGTGTAGCCGCGGCCTGTAGCTATTGGATCACAATAGTGTAAGCGTTTGCCGTATCGCGATCAAAGTGTTTAGCTCAACATATCGGCCGGCCACAACGCGTAACGTACCATGACGGATCGCTCCTCGATCGGCGTCATAGTAGATCGAAGTGAAAACTCGTTCCACGTTCAGCAGTCGCGCGTTAAGTCGAGTCAAGGACGCGGTGTGACGCTAATAAGGCTGCATTCGCACTAGGTACTGCTACGATGTAGCAAAATTGATTCACTATACGATTTTGATCTTATCAATATCTTAGATATGCTTGGGAATCCGAAATCCGTAGAAGAACTAAAGTTACCGGCATAGCTCGAAGAATTGCTAAATGGCAGTGAGCATGGCACATTGCTCGTAACATTGTTAGCCGCTGGGGCGGAACTGTTCTTGAATGGCGACCGCGCACCGGAAGACGCAGTACTGCCTACAGGCAGGCCTCCAACAAGGTGGACCGACGATCTGGTGAAGGTCGCGAGCAGCTCAAAACCGGTTGTCGTGGAGACCCTTTCGGCTGAGCTGATGACGTTGATAGGATTTTGTTTATTTTTGACACATTGTTCAGCCACTGAGTTCACGGAAAAAGTTAACGAACGAGAAGGACCATTTGAATTTTGTATGACTTTGAAGCAGCGCCTTCTCTAGTAGTTAGCTCCTTTCACATTACTTCTACGAAAAAAAGACGAATCCATTAAATAATAGTAGATTAGTTTTATGCGAGTTTCATTAACCATTCGTTTACGTTTACGAAAACTAGAACTTTATGGATTTAAAACTGGTTAAAGATTGTAACCAAGCCGAAGATGCCGATACAACGTCCCACAAATGTTTTGGGTTTCAGTTTACACGTACGAATATTAGCAGACTGTTTGATACGAAATCATATCGATAAAATGTAGGCTTGCCCTAACGTCTCATACGCGCACCAGTACACGAACCGCGTGTCTCTGTTGCCACAGTAATGTATTGAGGGTCACGCGTGGGGTCCAATTTTGCATACAATGAAAGGTTATGTCATTCGGGTTATGCCTTTCCTAGTTCTCCGCTGTCGGTTTCCTTAATTTAGGAAAGTCGAAAAACATAATGAGTAATTTCCTTTACCACAAAACGA